>CM060955.1:122511935-122824435 GCA_030765055.1 Mantis religiosa | reverse complement strand
GTTTTCATATTAATTGATGAGGATCACGATTTCGTGAAATGATTCTTCACATCTTCAGCTCAAGCCTCAAACTTTCATGATTTTCTTATAAGATAAGTGAAGTTTTATGTTACAAATTATTATATTTGTATATGCCTGTTTAATGTTTGTGCAATTATCTCTTGCATCATGTATTTTGCAATTAGTTTTGCAATATTTGGTCATGTGAGGCATTCCCCAACTGGAGTCATAATTGTTCATGTAATTTGCAATCTTGCAGGTATTCCAAGCTGCATATCAAACAAATGTGAATGCAAAATGAAGTAAAATAATAAAATATATAAAACGTCCTTAACCTCAGTCATACAATGTTGCATGTGTTTTCTCCTGCAAAGACATCCTGCAATACATTTTCAGACTGCATTTGTAGTTGTACTTGAAACCTTAATTTTCAGACATATCAAATTGCAGTTACAATTTTGTCTTAAAATTCTGCCGAGTATGTTTTTAATAAATTGTATTCTATGCAAATGTGTTAAATGCAAAGCAAAAACATCTGGTAATTTTATTGTGCAGATGGTATGTTAACAGCTGTTTTTAGAATATGCATGAAGTCTTTGAAGGTTTTAACCATATGTTTAGTGTTTCACTTCATCACTTTATTCATACACATGACCATATATGATTTTGCATAATGACCTATAATTGTTATGTTCCATATTCCAGACAATTGAGGAGGGTAAGACACTGCTATTGGATGCACAGAATAACTTCAAGAACTATGACTTTGAAAATCGTTTAAATGTTCGGATACATGCAGCACTTAGAAATATCACATAGTAGTTGGTCTTTGTTAAAAGATGCTTACTAGTTACAGCAAAATAAAGAGGTTGCCTGGTAAGTAATCAAAAATATTGCATTTATATAATTAAAGATATTGCATTTTGTAATTTTTTATTATTATTATTATTATTATTATTATTATTATTATTATTATTATTATTATTATTATTATTATTATTATTATTATTATTATTATTATTATTATTATTATTATTATTATTATTATTATTATTATTATTATTATTATTATTATTATTATTGTTATTATTATTATTGTTATTATTATTATTATTATTATTATTATTATTATTATTACTATTATTATTATTATTATTAATTATTGCTAAAATGCAAAAAATAATGGGTCTTAAGCCATGTTGACTTCTGTACAAAAAGATTTTTTTTCCCCATCCCAGATTTTGCTTTAAACTTTTAAAATAAAGCTTTATCAATAACTTTGATGTTACATTGTTGAATCAAGATTTTAAATCTTTCATTCCATTTATATTAATGAAAATGATATTTCTAATTCATCAGAGCTGCTGAACAGAATAGAGGTAAGACTAACAATAGGGACACTCAAATTTTGCAACTCATGAAAGCTTTTAAAATGTTTAAAACTTTAGGAAATGAACATAAAGACAAGTGATAGATTTGAATGTATTTTGATATACTAGTTACTCCGTATTTGTAATATTCTGACTGTATATAGATTTTTAGGTTTATATAGAATTATATCACATCTAGCGAAAAGATTATACATTCAAGTTTTTATTCAATTATAATTCACATTTTTGTTCCTACCTCCCAGTCCAGGCTGTAAATAATAAGCTTGCCATCATTATCGATGATGTGAAGACAGAAATACTGGAATAATACAGATTTTCCAATATTCTTTGATGTTATTAGCTTATTTTGTAATTAGCACCTGAAGTTCAGAACTTGGCAGATTTGGATAGATGCTTGCTAGCATGTGAGGATTTGTCAATTTAGCTATTTTCGTACCAAATCTATAATTCTTAGCCAGTAATTTTATGTTAATTTTGTACTGCTTAATAGGAATTCAGGATATATAAAAAATGAACCTATTTAGTTAGGTTCTGTTCTTATCTAGAAGATTGTGTTCTGCTGTACAAAAGTCACAGGGAGGGATAATCGTGGATTTATATAGTGCATGTGTTTTGGATGAACTCACTACAATATTCTGTAGTGGGTAAGTGGAAGTATCTTAGTTTCATAGTTCTCATCTGGATATTTTGCTTGGAGAATTGCAAGTTTTCGAAAGATATCTACCTGGAGTTAATTGTCAGCCATGAGAAAGTAACATGTATTCAAATCAGCAACTAGCTGGCGCCATGTAGCAGAAAGCAGTTGCCATGAGAAATAAACATGCATCAAGGACAGCTGACATCAGGTAGCAAGTCGTATTATTATTTACACAAAAAGACCTTTCGCAACAGCTATTACAGCTTTTCGAATTCCAGAAAGATTACCATGCTCGGCAGATATATAAAAGCCAATGAAAGACCGACAAAGTAGTGTAAGTAGTACAGTACAGTCAGTCTGAGTAAGTAGTCAAGTAGCAGTGTGTTGTAAAATGAGTATGGTGCTTTGAGCTGAGTGCGGTACATTCAAGTTCCATGATAAGGGATCAGCAGCCTTGGAATGGGCAGGAAGCAGTTCACGGGACAGTAAATGGGTAAGGGATTACCGAGCTTTGGAAGTGGCAGTGAAGCAGTTTAGTTCTGACTCAGATTGGTATGCAGAATTGTGTGTGGTTCTGTGTTAAAGATGGACTGTGTGTAGTTCAGAAAGATTATGGCAACACAAAGTGTGCATACTACAGAGACTTAAAGGAATATTGTAGAGACATTTTGAAGGTTTGCATTGGTGTAAAAGAGCGGCTGATTGTATGTTAGCAATGAGCTAACAATTTTAGTAGAAACATAAAAATCTTTCATTTTTTGTCACATTTATATTAAAGAAAGTGCAAAACTTAATGACATATGAATGCTGGTCAATGTTCACGCCTTTGCTAAATGTATTAGGCATGTGCCAGTGGTACACATGCATGCCTGCATGAAATCAGTGGTAACTATGTGCATCAGATCACATTTTACATGTCAGCTATAATGTATCCCATTGTTTCCATAAAACAACACATTAAATACTCTTAAAACATTGAAATTGTCCCTGGATTTTGTAAACCAAGAAACATCTTTTTCAAAATCATTCAGACTAATAACTTGCTTTCCAAATTTGTGGATTTTGCCACAAATTGAAATACAGATACACTCCCTTTTCGCTTGCAAGAAACTACTCTACAAATTCATGATACTGTTTGTATGCCATCAACACTACAAGCTTGTGCAGTCAATTCTTGAATCTTTAAACAATCTACAGTTATATAGAATAAAAAGAAGTATTTCAGAAAGTGGAGTGCCATTGTTACTAAAATTAGGCAAATGAGTCAACCTTGTATATACTTTTCTCCACTTACAAGTTTTTTTGATGAAGACTAGTTTCTGGGAACCTCTTCCCTATCGTCAGTTCTGTGGTTGACTGAACCACAGAACTGTTGACAGTCAACCATAGAACTGACGATAGGGAAGAGGTTCCTAGAAACTAGTCTTCATCAAAAAACTTGTAAGTGGAGAAAAGTATATACAAGTGACTCATTTGCCTAATTTTAGTAATCTACAGTTGTTTTTGAAAGGTAAAATGCCATAGCTGGGATTTGAACCATGGATGTCCTAGTCTCCGTCCAGTTGCTGTTAGCCATTGAGCTACCATGGCAACATGCCAGCATGACACTTAGTTCATTTGTGAATTTTTAAGTTGTCTTATATTCTGGATTGGAGAGCTGTTGTACATATTAAATCACTTTTTCTATTCTGTGAATGAATCGCTTCATGTTTGTTAATAGAAGAATCGCTTGTCCCAGCTTTGATGGACATAATCACACACTTGTTTCACAAACTCTGAGGAAAGAAATATAACACTTTAATTTATATATTCTAAATATTATTGTTCATATAATTTTTTTCTTAATTTACATATTAACAGTAAGTCAAATCATGAGTTTGAAGTGTCACTTAACATATGCTGGTCACCTTAATGACACACCACTACTTAGAAATCAAGCTGAACATTAACTCAACCTGTTTCAAACTGCATGGTTTGTATTTTCAGAAGTACACTGTATGTTAATATTTATATAAGCATTGTATGAAAGCATTAGTGGTGTTTTTCATGTTTATCTGTGTTGAATGAATATTGAGTGACGATAAACATGTAAGATTAAAAAATGCACGGTTTGCTTTCTAAGTATCTTTGAAACAGCATATTTATACAGCTATGACCAGAAAATAAATTTATGTTTAATTGTTAAGATTGAAATCTATAATTTTCAAGAATTTGAGTGTAATAAATGAAGATAGTGAGTGTTCCCAATTTAGATGGGTTAGATTCTGTACCCATACTTGGCAGGAAGCGCAACTATATAATTTGTTGAAATCTTTGGCATAACCTGCTTTCATATGCCTTTAACTTTTACACTTTGCTGAAATGTGTTGGTAACACTGTCTTTGTTCTCCTTCAGTTACTATCTGCAGGTGTTTTATATCTTTCCTTATGAACTCCAAATCCAGTTCCATTTAAGCTGCAGAAGGAAAGAAACGTACACAAGATTAAAGGGATATTGTTCCCGTGCCACCAAAAGTGAGCTTAGATGAAAAAATATAACAGTTCTCTCTGGAAAGAATGAAAACGTCAGTGAAGTAATGCCCTATAGTTTTTGGAGTGATAGAATTCCTTGGGAAACTTCTGATGGCATAAAAAACACATTCTAGACAACATCATGTGGATGCAGCAAAGGCATGCAAGTTGTATAAAACAATATTTTAGGTGGCTGAATGTTTAGGAGGAGAAAAGGTATGTTATTTCCATATTTTATATGTTGATTTACTTCATCCCTGTGACAGTTACTTTTATTTCTGTATTTTGAGTTTTAAACATGCATATAATAAGGTAATGGAATAAGTTTAAAAGAAGAGTATCAGCAGTGATTAGTAGTGACTTCTTTTTCACAAGCTGTTAGTGAACTATTTAGTTCGTTTTGTTTTCCTGTTGCACATTGGGCATTTGCTAAGTTAAATGTTCACTACAACAAAGCATTTATTAATGCAACTTTGTTCATTTATATTCATAAAATAACTCCTACAAACTTCTCCAAGTATGGAATAAGATTTTATAAAGAAGATTTGGAAGAACATTTGAAGAAACATTTCAAATTTAATTTAAATTTGACACAAAATTAAGGGTACATTGAAAAGAGAGGATTGTGAAAATCTGCACACCACCACAGATGCAGAGTTAAAGTATCATAGGAGCTTTAAGAAAAGTTTCTGTTGCATTTTTTTGAAATCTTTGAAGAATTAAATAACCTTACAAGGTGAGATTTTACATATGGGCATGTGATGTGAATTACATTTTTGATAAATTACAAATTTAGTTGAAACCAGTGCAAAATGAACAGTAGTTCAGATTGAGGCTTCTTAAAATTGTATTATTAAATATCCTTTTCCATGAATTTACTGTTGGGTTATGTATGGAATGACTAATAACACGTATGGAGTTAAAAAAGAGTTTCAAATAATATTGTATTACAAAATTGAAAATGTATAGATTAGGTAATAATGTAAGCTTTCATTCTTAATTTTATTAGGCTTCCACATTTATCATGACTATGAAGATAATCAGATTTTGTCACTTTGGCTGTGAAGATGATATAAATCAGTGTATTATTGGAGAAAGATCATCCAAGCTTCAAGGAGTATGTGAATAAAAAGCTTTTGATAGTGAAGATTTTGTAGAAGAAGAGGAAGGAAGTAGTTGTTGCAGACCTATAAAACAAGATTGCTATCACATCTAATGAAACAAACAGATAAGATGGGCAGAACAATTTTCATTGTTCCTTGTCTACAATCAAGCCCTTCTGATCTCTGGTCTAGTATATGGCTGCAGATACTTCATTGCAGGCAGGAAGGGATGCACCTGTGCATCAGTAATAATTATTACAGACACTATGTAACACAGAAGTAAATTTTGGCCAAGTTATGTCCTTTCTAAGCGATTTAGCAACATATTTGACATGTTATGCTCGATTCTCTCTCCTCCTGCAAAATGATTCTCCTTCTGTTTAATGCTAACACTTAGGTCAGTTTGTTGGTGTGGACTGAACATTAAAAAAATAAACACTTGAAAAGACATTAAAACTTTAACATATTAGCACTTTAAAACACACTAAAAATATAATAAAATGCATAAAAAGTATGAAAAAATTAAAGAAATGCATTGAATGAGACAACATGGATTATGTAACACTTTAATTCCCACTATCCTTACAGCATTCATCTACGACACACTCCACACATCTACTGCAATCAGTTATTACTTATTTATCAAGATTTTCATTAGTGAAAACTATTCTACTGTCTCTAAAAGTATTTTTATAGTGAAAGAAACTTTTTCCTATCTCTCATGAAGTTATCAGACAAAATTTCACTGCAACAATTTTACATTGCTCCAGTAAAGTATTGAAAGTACAAATTATTTTCTGAAATAGAACAGATAGCAGAAAATGTTTCCATCCTGGATTATATTCAAGTATGCACTTTAGAGTTCACTGCTTGACCTACACTTCCTGATACTTCCTCTTTGATAATATGCCAAACAATGTTGATTGTTTTCATCAGTGATTTGTTTCTTGCCTGCAGCTCTGGTGGAACCTGAAATTCCAGAGAAGTGGCACTTCTTGAGTTTAGATCACCTTGAAAAGTTGCTGCCATAATCCACCTCTGCATTCTTCATAGAAGCTATTTCACGGTCATCAAATTCTTTGATCATCTGAAGAAAGTAATATATGGAGTTTAGACACAATCATTAATTTGCATTTTCTTCAATTATTTCTTTGAAATGCTTTATGTCATGTTTGGCACATTTCATCTTTTGATACTTATATTGCACTTACATATGTTTGTAACTGCTGCTATGGCAGCGACCATATATTGATTGCCAAGCAGTGCTGCCCTCTTCATGTTGTGGTGGTGTCATCGCATAGTATAGTCTCCACCATACCAGCCCCCCAGTGAGTAAAGAAAGTTGGGTCACAAAATAATTGGGAAACCTCACTTGACGTCCTGACCATGTTGGTGCACAGGCTAGAGTCATGTGTCCGGCAGGTGCCTCGGAGCTGTGATTTTGTTGTGCATCAGATCTCAGCTCAATCGTTTCTTCTGCAAGGAAGTACACAGGTTTTACTCAATTGATGCTGATATGGACTGGTCTATTGTGGATTTGCAATGTGATGATCTTTTGGTCCCATTGCAAGATGCAAGGAAGTAAGCAGGTTTTACTCAATTAATGCTGACATGAACTGGTCTATTGTGGATCTGCAATGTAATGATCTTTTGGTCCCGTTGCAAGATGCACTGAAGGCCAGGGTACAGTAGCTGGAGGGAACCCTGTACGGTATCATCATGCAAGAAGACATGTGTGCAACTATCCAAGTCCTTGAATATGAAGAACTAACGTTGACTGTGGCATGGTGGTGGTACTAGATGCAGTCGCTCCATCTACTTGCAGAGCTTAATCATGAAATCGGAAGCTTCTTCAGAGTGTTGGTCGTTCGTGGCGAGCAGTAGCTCTCCCAAAAGGCAGCTCTGCTGATGAGGTGCAAGATCTTCTTTGAAGGCACTGTGTATGCCTAGTAGGACAATTGGCAATGCCTAGATCCAGGACGGGATGGGATGGCACATGGTGGCTGCCTTGAGTTGGCAATAGAAATGTTGCCGTTAGAACATGGATACTTGGCAGGAAGTGCAGCTATGTAATTTTTTGGAAACTTTGGTATAAGCTGTTTTCATATGTCTTTAACTTTTACACTTTCCTAAAATGTGTTGGTAACTTGTCTTGAATATGGTTACATGATAAAGGGCCTTGGTGGTGATGTAGATGTGTCGCAGAAGAGTTAGATGCCAGTTCCGGGAATCTGGATGTGCTTCAGGTGAAGTGCTGAATCGAAGTTGAAGATCTGACTGAATTCGACGTCCTTGTTATGTGACTGCGCGGTTGAGGAGAAGTCCAAGATTTTCTTTAAAATTGCTTCTACTTACGAGAGTGCATCAGCGACGACATTATAATATGTTTGATATCTGTAGTGAACTACGCAATGAATAACAGCTGGGCTGGTCCAATATCTCAGTTGGTAGTGCACCTGCCTGCTGTGCTAGGGTTCTCGGGTTCAATTCCCGGCAGCGGGAGTGGGGATTTTATCCGACCAAGATAATTCTTCATCTTCCCCAGAGTCTGGAAGTATGAATGAGAGTGCGAATGTGTGCATGATCTAATGATTAAAACCCAAAGAATATGAGCTAACGCCTTCAGTATGTCCCAAAGGAGAACAGACGCCGAAATGACCATTGCTGTTAAAGGCGGGGTATAAATGGAAGAAACAAATGACAGCTGGTTGAGTTGCACAAGAGGAAGTTTGTCACGACATTGCTGGAACGCATACTTCAGAGGCTTGTGATTGGTGTAGTGATAGACTTCTAGAATGTGTCTGAAGTGCTGCACGACTATATACACCGCGGGTAGCTCACGATAGTAGGTAGGCCATTCAAGAATGCCAGTGGTTCCCAGTTGTCACCTTGTAGCTGCTGAAGTGTGGCGCCTACGGCGTAGAGATTTGTGGTGAACAACACGGCTCTGGGGCAGGTTTTCTCCGGGATCTCCGGTTTCCCCTGCCATCTCATTCCACCGGTGCTCCATCTCATTCCACCGGTGCTCCATCTTCATTTCATGTATCATCAGTGTCATCACCTGTGGTGCCATATATAGTAAAAGCGGGCGTTAAACACTGCACATTTCATTTCATTTCATTACGGCTTAGAGGTGCTGCAGGGTTTGGATGCCCAAAAGAGTAGCTTGGGTTAGTGCGGTTTTGCAGGAGTTAAACTGCTTTCTAATTCTGGAGTACAAGCAGAGATCCTTTAAAATTGGAGATGGTTGCATAAAGAAAATGGTGTTCGGAAGCTGATGGCAGGAACCAACCATAGAAATTGATCATTTCCATGAATTGTGTGAGGTCCTGTGCAATAAGGTCAGGTCAGGCTAAGGACAAGTACCTAATATGTGAACCTCATACCTTAAGAATTTCACTCTTGGAGCTCTTAAAATGCTTTTCGAACATTGATTCGGATGCCATAATCGGAGAAGCGGTGGAAAAGAGTTCTCAGATGGCATTCATGCTCTTCGGTGCATTTGAAAACACCAAGATGTCATCAATATACGGAAAGGTAAAGTCAAGGCCCTCAGTACCTCATCTGTGAACCTTTGGAAGGTCTGTCCAGCGTTATGCAGTCCAAAAGACATAAATGGAAACTCAAAGAGCCCAAACTGCCTAATAATGGCACTTTTTGTTATGTCACTGGGATTGACGGGAATCTGCGTGTAGGCTTTCACGGAATCCACGTCGGGAAAGATTTAGCATCCACGTAGCTGGTGGCTGAAGTAGTGAATGTTACACGGGAAATACCTGTCTAGTATTGTCCGGGAGTTGAGTGCACGATAGTTTCCGCAGGGGCGTCATCCTTCGTACTTCTTTGGTACTAGGAGTGGCAAGGTCCATTGTCCCTCTGTGCGTCATGCTGTGCCGTCTTGGTGCATGAGGCGTACCTGTTGAGGCATTCTTGCCGGTCGGGTCAGATGGGGAGAAACTGTCCGGATGTCGTGATAAGAGGACAGGATGGATTTGCCACTGGATTGTGCCTTGGATGCGGGCGAGCAGTTATGAATAAGCCTGTGACATTGTCGACTATAACGCTTGCTTTAAATTCAGGATGCCATATATGCGAATGTTGGAGCTGTTTGCTGCAATGAGTTCGCAGTCCGTTTGCTAGCGATGGCCTTTTAAAAGGTGTCGAGGGAAACAACACAAGTTGGACACGGTGTCTACAAGTAATCTGCAGCTCATGCTAAGGTCTGTGACAGAGGAGTTTTCCTTTGGGGCCATTTTGGGGCCAAACGTTCACCGCCATTAAAGGTTGCCGTTGGACTTCGACGGGAGGTTGCACAGAGAGACACAGGCCTGCTCGCGGAAGCTCCGATGGTACCAACAGGCATCAGCGTTGTCATTAGTAGTACGTGATATTTGCCTGTTCTGGGAGCGAAGTTGTCGGCCTCGCTAACGTGATCGAGAGTGAAGCGATGATTGTAAAGCAGCCATCTCTTGGGTTAGATGATACAAACATTTGGACAGCTCGCTTATTTCTTTGTTTTGATTTCCCATATTTATAGCATGGGTGGTGGAGCGGAGGGGTAGTGGTGCCACCTCCAGTATTTTGTCCACCAATGAGTCCACTTTGTCTATTGGAATTTCCATTGGGTTTGTAGGATAGTCTGTAATTGCGTAGGAAGATGCTGGATACATAGCTGTCTCAGGAGATTGTTTTGGACCTGAGCAGTTCTGGCTCATGAGTGGAAATATCGCAAGAACTGGGAAGGTTTCCTGACCCCAAGTTCTTCCATGAGTTGCCGCAATTGCTATTTCTCAGTTTCTCTGAAAGTTGATGGACGAGTTCAGTTTTTAAATATAAATATGTACCTTGAACCAGAGTCTCCTCTAACTCTGCGGCAAAACAGCTGTCCAACTGCAAAACTACATATGTATATTTTGTTTCATCTTGTGTTATGCCAATGACACTGAACTGGGCTTCTGCTTGGGCGAACCAGAGTGCAGATTTGTCTGGCCAGAAAACACGGTTCACTGTTTCTCTGACCAGCGATGGTGATAGATCTGATAAGGTGAGTGCTTGTTGTTGTGGTTGCTGCTGAAAATGTTGATTTTGTTTCTGGAGTTGTCTTATTTACTACTGTAGTTGATCCATTCTTGCATTGGAGTCACCAATGTGGATATTTACTACTGTGATAAACATTAAATAAAATAATGGGTTCCAGCTATAAATATTTTATTAGTACTAGCACTTGAGATATTACATATGAATGTTTGTAATTGTTGCTATGGCAGTGATTGTATATTGGTTGCCGTGCAATGCTGCCCTCATGTTGTGGTGGTGTCAATGCGTACTATGGGCTTCTGTCACAAATATTATTAAACCATACAAATTTGTGGCAGACGTTTTTAAAAAAGAAAATGTATATTGCCCTATGGATATCACTATATGTGCTGCTTGCAACAAAAACCCAGTGAGTCAAAACAGGATGTGGTGGCAAAAGAATTTGTGGTAACATAATCTTGAAAGTCTGCTTATACAATGGGGCTTCTAGAAACACCTTTAATGCAGAAGCAAGAGCCTTACGTGTGGAAAATGTCCTGAAATGATTTCTGCTACATGTGGATCACCTGAACAAGGCAGTAAAATGCATCATTACAGGATTAAAATTCTTCTAACATTCTCTGGTTTTCAGCATGTATAAAGTATTTTCTGTCACCAATAATAGCAGCTTTTCATCATTATTTTCAATTGATCCCACAACAGCTAAAGAAAATTATGGATAAAACATGTGCAGAGGCTTGCTGGGAGCCCTCAGAACTTCCACATTAAACCAGAGTATAATTTAAAGTACTAAAGGAGTATGCCATAAAGAGGACAGATTATCTGAAGGCAGGTTAGGCATCAATGTCCAAAATAGCCACTGATATATCACATAGGCATTTATAGGTACCACAAATTTGGATTTTTAGATTCATCTTAACATGTAAAGATTTATAAGTTAAAAGTTTGCAGTTCAAATGAAAGGAATGAAATAGGCAAAATCTGTGCACTAGTCATTTCTAAACAGATTACAGTAAACTCTCGTTAACCTGAACCTCTGAAATCTGGACTAGTTTTGGAGGGAAAAAAAATATGTTGTTTAGCGTAGTAATGAAGACTTGTTTTACAGACAATAAATTGCTATTCTCAGTACATATATTCCTCAAATTCTCTTGCCAGCAGACAAATTCATTGCGCTCACCCCACCTGCTTAGGATCTGGTTGGAAGAGAAACTTTGATAAAGTCGTAGAAAAAGTTGTGGCCTGTGTGTGTGACTTGACAAGAGCAAGATTGAAGAAGAAGAAAAAAGAAGTTTAGAAGAAGATTTTGTTGACAGTTTTAAAAATATGGATGTCTGTTTCGATGTTGATGAAGACATTGACAATTAGTTGTAAATTGACTGATTACAGAAGAAGATATTATTGCATAATGCAGTGTTACTGAAAATGAAAATTAAGAATATTCAGATTCAGTGTAGATGAACCAGCTGTGGTTATGACCTATGCACAACTAGTAACAAACTTACAGAAATTGATGCTTTATTTCAAGAGACAAGCCGAAATATTGCCAAATGAACTTGTAATGTTAAAGCGGATGAGAAATTGTGCTGCTTGTAAGTGATACACTAAACTGAGACAGCAGAAGCTCACTGCTACCGACTAGTTTGTAGCTTATTGTGTGAAGTGCAAATATATGGGCTATTACAGTGTATGTGTATTTAGGTGAAAGTGTGCAGATAGAATTTATAAACTCCATTAAAAATACTTCGGTGATGTACATGTTTTTTATCATTTTTCCGTCTTTCTCTGGATAACCCAGATTTTCGTTAACTCGGATGGGCCCTGGTCTCAGTTGATCCAGGTAAACGAGGTTCTACTGTACTAGTTTCCATGAAGTAGGTTTTTCTACATGCCTTCTGGCAATTTATTCAGAAAGAAGGGATCTGAGATTGGGATATGTTTTAATCCTTTTGCCACAAGGTTGAATTCCAGCAGCTAAGTCGCTGATGGATAATTGGGTCAATCTTTGAGTTGTTTTGTTCCAATGTTGGAAAAGAACCATTCATTTCTGCATTTTTACACCTCCAGAATATAAAAGGTTTTAAGTTATAGATGTTTTATGTGCTAAAGTACTGTTAAATCTGTAGCTTCAATGATAAAATCATTGTAGCTGAGACTTGAGACAAATTCAGAACTAATAGTTGTTTGAAGCATGCACTAAGCTGCAGAATTTGAAGAAGTGTTTACAAGGATTGTCGTGGGAAGTTCAGTAACAAGGAGCTGGAGGCCCTGAAACAACCTTAGGATACTCAGTTGAAGAAATAAAGAAAATGGCAGGTCATGTGTACACAAAGCTGGAACATGATGAACTTTGCTGTACAGTTTAGGAGTCTGTGGCTGGGCTACTCAACAGAGAGAATATGTTATTACAGTGTGCAACAGGAGAAAAAATTGAAAATCCTTTTCAGCAAACTACCTTTGAAGTTGAAGATTGCAGGTATATAGGGAACTTCAGCATGTTCTGAAGAGCAATGGAGATGAGGAGATATCAATAAATGAGACTTTTGTGACAATGCATGAGAACATCAACCTTTTGTTGATGGTGCACTAAAGATTCTGTGAAAGGTTTGCTTCCAATTTTTCTTGGGAAACATTGTAACAAACTTGGAGGTTCTATCTTCTTGCAATTATGGATGTAATTCTAATTGAAAATAAGTGAGAATAATAACCAGAAGAAGAACAGCAAAATTAAAATACATATGTTGTAATATATTCACAGTTAACAAGTAGCTTTCCCGCATCCCAGGAACAGGAAAGAAGACTTGGACAAACTTTAACTGTCTTGTTCTGGTTCCTCAGCAAAACATATTAGATCTATATTTTGCATATTCTCTTCACTGTAAAAATTATTCAAGGCAGCCATGACATGAAACAGCTGCTATAGTTTTCAATAGTCACAAGCTAGAAAAATGAAACTAGAATGAAGTTTAGGGTAAGTGTATGCTATTCTCAGTTCCTCACCCCTGCAGATTTATTCAACATTGATTCTTCTAACAAAAGTATCATCTGTAGTTTAGTTGCACCTTAAAACTGGCTATTGCCTCAAAAACATTAACAAAAACTACAAATAACACAAAAACCAATAAGCTTGCTATTCCTTTAGGCATTAGAATTAATAATGGTTAATATTTTAAAATGTTTATTGAATTTTGACAATTATGTTGGCTTAAGGGGAGGCATCTGTGAAAAATGCTAAAATACAGATTTTAGATCAGAACTGCTTGAAATTTTGTCATTAGGTGGGGTATAGGGAATATAGTTAAGCTTTCAACATTCATCTTTCTATCTTAAATAGTTTTTTCAAAAAAAAATAAATATTTAGTGCTTTTTATAGTATGATTTTTGTGTGTTATATAAAAAGTCCCAGGTCATACAGATTTTATTTTATAAACTTTAAATTTTAGATTCAGGTTTCTCTGTACATCAGTTATAAAAGTTGCTATACTTTTAAAGTGTGTATCAAGTATTTTTGGACAAAAATTTTTTTATGTGTGAATATATTACATTTTTCTTAATTTTTTTGCAAGTTTGAGATTTAAAAATCAATAATAAATAAACTATTTAATTTAAATAAACAAAAATACCAACTTTTATTAAACATTTATTTAGAAATATGTATGCAAAATTTAATACAAATTCGTTGAGAATTGCAGAAGTTGGAGCATTTTGAAGATACAAAAATGTTCAAAAATTGAAAGTGGAGAAAAATGAATTTAAAGATTTAGATTGAAATTACACTACTTTCTTTACTTTGAAAACTCCATGCATCATATGCAGCTATCTTATTACCTTCTTTCTCTTTAATTTGGTTGCTTTTGGCCCTTTTTTTATAATTTTTCTATCTACAATATTTTTTACCAAAAAAAAAAAAAAAAAAAATTTTTGCTGCATTTTCTTTACATTGGGAAACATATTACATTCTCTACAATTTTTGTTATAAATGATTGGAACTTTGGATTCTGGTTCCTTTAGTTACAAAACTATATATTTATATACTCATTTGCCCAAGTCTAATGGTTCTGGAGGAGAAAATTTAAGGAATATGATAGAATTTTCTTGAATTTTTTTCAATTTTCTTTTTTCAATACCAATCATTATTAATTTTTTCATATACAGCTATAATGATACCAACTTTTATTGAAAACTTATCTAGGAATATACATATATGCAAAACTTAAATTCATTGAAAACTTTAGTGTCTGGACTATAAGAAGTATTAAAAATGCTAAAAGTTGGACATGAAGAAAAATCTAGTTAGAAGCTCTAAATATAAACAACATTTTTTTCTATGTTTCAAAACCATCCTGCACTATATGAAGACCACTCAGCTAGTTTACTATCCTCTTCTTCTTTTATTTTAGTTACCTTTAACTGCTGCTTGGCAGATTTATATTTTCTCAATGAACTTTGATCACTTTGTTTTAGCTTTCACCTGTCCTTAATATTGCTAATTTTCTTGCTAACAAGACTTAATTTGCTTGATGCAACTTTTGCCTTAACTTTAAGTCTATCTTTATAATCCATATTAAATTCACTAACAGTTGCAATCACTGCAATTTGCAATTTCTTTTGTAATACAAAAACTTCTTTGTGACATTTACTCCATGGAAACTTTCAGTAGCATTCTGTGCTTCTCCTTTAATGCAACTTTCCCATATAATAGTACTAACTAATCTCTTTATTTTTGTCTATGAGATGGAAATTGTAAATAGAATAGTTCATGAAATTCATACCCATGGTCATATAAAACTTCTGCATAGAAATATGACCCTTACCAATGCCCAGAAATACATCAACCATTCTTCCATTTACATCAAAAGGTGACCTACTAGAATCACTGTTAACTCTTGGGCTACTATATGTTTTCACTTAACATTTACCTCAAGCATAGCATTCTAGTATCATTACTTACTATTATGGCTAGTGACTTTGAATAAGCCACTGTACTAACCTAACCTGGTATGAATCATATACCTTCTGTTGCAACAAGAAAGCAATACAATGTTAAATCAGGTTTTATTCCTATTCTAAACAACAATAATTTAATATAAGCTGCTATCCACAGCTTTCATTTGCATGTAAACCATATTTCACAAACACTACATGTCAGTGGAAATGTTTGTTTACTTTCAAAAGTAGTAAGTGGAAAATAATATATAAAAATGGTAGCGGAAAGGTTCACTAGCTTCCACAAACATCCAGAAGATGTCTCTGCACATTACCACAGTTACAGAATCAAACCGCGTAGTTTAAACGTGAGAATCCTATCAATTTCTTTGCGACACACTGGAAAAAGCAATATAAATGGCCACGCCCACCCGCACATGGGCGTTTAAATAATGGGGTAGCTGCTCTTTATATGGCGCTAGGGTATATGGCGCTGACGGTATATTCTGAAACTACAAAGTTTAAACATAATTTTAATGTAAAAAAAGGAAAATGTCGTTTTTTGTCATTTTTGACGAAATTTCACCGATGCCTCCCCTTAAGTGGAAGCAGATGAAATATATTGGTCAGTTAAAAACAAATGAAATCACAATGCGCAAATTGCTTTTCACTTCATTTTCAGTATGCATTCTTGTTATCATTTGAACTATTGCGAACCAAAATTTGATATGCTGTTTTGCTTCCTGTTCTCATTTCCTTTTTGGTTTCCATTCTTGGGTTATTGTGAAACAGCCTTAAACCACGAGCTTGGGGAAGTAGTTTAAGATTGTGAGTATTTTTACCATTAGTATTTGTAATATTAGAATTGTGAATGGGATAATCCATGTATTTAGACTTATAAGTTATAATTTTGCAATTACAATAAAAATGTTTGAAAATGCTGTTGCCATTTTATTTATATATAATTTTACAGTATTCAATAACTGTTCCTTTCCTCTCCTAGAATTCTATCTTATCACATAAGAATGTTTTCCCTTATTTCTTAACAATTCATAATATATATATCTATAGTTATTATTATTACTATTTTTTGTTTTGTTTAAAAGAAAGTTAAACAACTGTGATAACGATAATATTACTTTACATTAAGTAAGTCAGCTGTGTAACCAGCAATATTACATTCCTTCATGTTTGAGCAAAACATGTTGTAACTGAGTGGATAGCAATGGTCAGCTAAGTCTTATTTGTAAATTGTTTTATTTTAAAAATATATCTACATTTATAGCATAAATAATCCTGTACATTCCAAAAAAAGTAGGGTTCAAATTTATTTTATTACGATTTTCCTTCTTTCAAACATAAACATTATTAAATTGAAGTAATTATGATGTGTAAAAATCTGATTTTTGCGATACTAAATGCAGAATATTATTGCAAGATGAAAGTAAGCTTCTTATTCTCAAAATTTATTCAAGCAAGGTATTTTATTGACATGCAAACTCATTCAGTTATCTAGTCGGAGAGGCAGAGATGGAACTTGAATTATATTTGGCAATAAACCACGCATCAGGGCATTTGAAAAGTTGCTGGGAGCACTGAGACTCAAAATGCCATCTGACAGGCAGGAAATTGTGCGTGTCAAGTCTCTACCATGCGAACACTAAAAATAAAGCATTACTTTGCTGAGATTAAAGGGATTGGATTCAATTATGCTCTGATACTGCAAAATTACTATAGTATGCAGACCTATAATTTTTGTTAGAACATTTGTAAAATATATGTGCTGAATTATGAATTTTTAAAAGTTTAAATTTTACTGTGCATCTAAATCTCTTTTCATTATATACAGTGCAATTAATAATAATAGTAATAGTAATAATAATTCTTTTTTGTCTCCCTTCCTCACCAATGCTGGTGTTAGGAGTCACTTGGGTTCCCTCAGAGTGAGGGAGACCAATAGTTATTTAGGCACAGTGGACCTTAACTTAATTCATATTACTTTTCTTTATTTTTCTATACCACTTTTCCCTTGCCCTTCACATAAATTCTCCTAACATTTTATATCCTCTTTCTTTTGTAGCTTCATTATGCTAATTTTTAGAACTTCTATATTGATATTCTCCCATTTTTTTTGGTAAAAACTGTTTTCTCCACAACTTTGTTTCTTCACATTCTGCTATTATATAATGTAGATCATTATCTGCTCCTCCACATAGAGGACATTTATCCAAGTTCACTCCCATCCTATCTCCTCTTAATCTATATACACTTAATATAGTTCAAGCCTAACCTTCCTTTCCTAACCTATTGCATACATCCACATTTTTCTCTCTACCCCAAACAATCTTTAGTTGACTATAAAAAACTAAACTTTTCTTACCACTAAGACTATGAAATAATTCTTGTTTTTTTATATCTTCCACTCTATTCCTTACTTCAACT
This sequence comes from Mantis religiosa, assembly GCA_030765055.1. Taxonomy (NCBI): domain Eukaryota; kingdom Metazoa; phylum Arthropoda; class Insecta; order Mantodea; family Mantidae; genus Mantis; species Mantis religiosa. Next base: position 122,806,388 of record CM060955.1, on the reverse strand, counting down.
CAGAAACCTCTGACTAACTCCTCTCTCTTCCCACATGTTACCCATTCCAATTTTTGTTCACTAATTCTTGGCTGCTTCTTCCCTGCATCTATATTTATTATCAAAGATTTGACTGCTATAGACAATGGATGCAGTGTGTGATCTTAAATGTAAACTAGCCCTATCTGTCAGCAGCTCTAACTGATAATTAGATATATCTTGCATAACTAGTTATGTACTGTGATAATAGTGACATTCGTTCTTTTATTGGTCAACTTCATGTAGTTTTAAATGCTAAGTAAAGTCCCTCCCCCCCCCCAAAAAAAAGTACAACTAAAGTTGAAGCTTTTTCAATCTTAGCACTTTTTCAAATGAATTGCTTGGGTTTTTACCTATACAGTTTCTAATTTAAAAGATGGTTAATTTCGCATTACTTTTATACTTAATTTGTTTTCAAATAAAGACTAAACTATTATTAGTGATCAGTAAAACAAAGAATACCTATTGTAAGGTAATTGAATATGACATTTGAGTTGTGAATTACAGTTAACTCAGAAAAAAAAGTCCTTAGTTTTCAGTATAATAGCTGGGAAGATAAGTTCCTTGAAGTATAGTCTAACAGGTAAAAATGTATAATTCTCATTTAATTTTAATGTTTAGATTGTAGTATATGTGATAAGCAGGTGTATTAAATATGTATAAGGAGTTCACTGAAAAAATTTCACATAGAAATCACTCTATGGTGCTTTACGCAAAAGATTATACAAATCTTTTTAAAGACAGTAATAGCGTTATTCAAAGCTTATTTTATTAAAAATTGTTATAATTCAAAAATTAATTAAAGATTAAGATACTTATGGAGTATAATACAGAAATGTAACACTTAATAGGCTGTGACTTATCTTTATTTTTTCAGATATGGTATATCATTGTAGCTATAGTAAATTTTTATCTGCTGGAAGTTAGGTCATTCTGATTGGGACATGCCAAAGATTTTTATTTATATTTGATTTATGTATACATTTATTTACTTGAGATTTGGACCACATGTATGCAGTCAGTTCTTAGGAATGACAAGTGAATGAATAAGATTTGTTAATCAACATTTGTATATATAATTTATTTTAAGAGATTTATTGTTCTATGGTTTGTACAATAACATTTTTAATTTATCATCCACATTTATTCTTCTTGTATATTTAAGTATAATGGCTAGGTATGAGAAGCTGAACGTTTATTGCACGAACTGAACAGATTCCAATATATTAATAACCTCACTATAACCTGCATTTTTGTCTTATTAAGCAGCAGGGCTTTATTCCTGATTGTGACTTCAGATTGTGCCTGTTTTATCTCAGTGGACTCATATGAGTATATGAGGCTATCAATTCCTTCTAAAGGTAGATCACATTTAGAGTTCCTCTACAAAGCATTTGTCAATCAAAAACTTCTTAAAGGCTAATTTTGAAGCCGTTGCCTGAGAGCAAACTTTTATGTTGCCAAATAACTTCTATATAGCAAATATAATTTGTTATATAATGATCAGGATAAGCCATATGTAATTTCTTAACACTTAGAAAGGAATTTCCATTGGAGTTTGTGTTATAACCAGAGGGCAGTTGAATCACCATAGAGGTAACTGATTTTAATGGGTTACTTAATGTTTTTTAGCAAAAGTTTGTCTAAAGTGCATGCAGAATCTTTTAATAATTTACCCCTAAAATTCAGTTCAAAAATGTTGGGACTTTAAGAAACAAGAAAAAACTGTTTAAAATGGCTTAAAGGAAGCATATGTTGTAAAGAGATATTACAGTACGTTTTAATGTTTCATTTATTTCACAATGGAAAAAAAATCAAGAAAATGTTCAATATGTTAATCAGAATATCGATTTTAGAGAAGCTATTACTTATAAAATATTAATTTTACAACCATTATTTATTGACTTTCATTATTTCTGTATTACATATAGTAAGGAAAGGAAATATTATATTCCATTAAACAATATGTCTTATTCCACCAGAAATAGGTGTTTTGAGTCCCCATAAATCCAATAAAGCATTTTTGAATAAAGGTCTATGTGTGCATAACTCAAAAACGAAAGTCTAATGAATACCATACTTGCTACTTAAGTATCTTTCAAGGATGTGACTTGGAAGATTTTCAAGAAAACCTTTCTTCCTCAAACTACCGTTTGCATGAAAATATATTTTTCAACAATTTTATTTTCTTGAGAATGTCTATAATGATTTTGATTGAAATGCCATACATTTAAGTTATTTACAACACAAATAAAATGTGTCACTTTTTAAAATATTTGATTTTCTCAAAAATGCCCTTTTATAATTTTGGTAAAAGAAAGTGAAAATAAAATCTATATCTTGCATTTTCTGGAAATAGTAATGCTCTTATTAGTATTATCCGGCTTATTCAATAAACCTTACCTCCTTGTATTTGGAGACATGTAGAGTCCATAATGAGATACTTTTCCTTTCTTATTTGGAATTGTATTGCTGCAACTTTTAAAAGCAATTCAATTTGGAAGTTCCTAAAGCAGTTTTGCATCATTTAATCCACCCCACTTTTTATACAGGTGGATAGCTATTCCACCATCTTTATGATGTTGCCTACTGTAACTTCCTGCTAGCTTCTACTTCCTTCACAAATCTTTTCTGATGAAACTGTGCATTTCACTTTATCAGTGACGCCCATCATGCAGCATAACCTCATCAAGTTGGTTAAAATGGAGTAGGGGTAGGTTATCTAGTAAAGGAATTGATACAGTCTATAATGAAAATTAAAAATTGAACACATGTTTTGTATGTGTTCAATTGTACAAATATGTTATACACAGAAGTACTGTCAAGAGAGGATTTTAAACATTTATAATTCTCACAGTTTCCCAAATTTCAAAACAAGGAACCCAATATCGGACAGTCTGAATATTATAAGACCACTTTATTATTTCAGTGTATCTTTGTATTACTTTTTAAGATAAACGTCACATTTATAATAAAGGGGATCTCGAAGTCTTGGCACAGTTTTCATGGGTCAAACCCTTGCATAAACATTACTGAAACCATGAAATTTTTGCCACAAATGATGCAGTCAGTTTTTCCATACTCAAAGCTCAGTGCTTTTCTCACTCTTTGTGCGTGAAATTTCTAAAAATGTTGCAGTTCATGGGTAGTTGCAGACTTCACTTTTGTTTCCTTTCCTATAGAAATTAATTTCAGTCTGTCTCCTAATGTGCTTTTAGGGACATAGAACTACTCACTTGGTTCCCTAATGCTTAATTGCACCCCTATTACTTTTATCAGTCGCTAATTTCATGTTTTCTGTTGTCTAGTTCCCTCTATTCCTCCCCAAATTTGTCTGAAACAAACTAAATAATAGAATTGATAAGAAAGTTTCGAAAATATTTGTCTGGATTCTTGTCCGATATTGGGTGAGTTACACAAAAAAGTGAACGATCACTACACATAACACATTTAAACAAAAGCAATGCTTTCATCCATGTATTTAGATTAACATACAGTAAATAATTTCCAACATTTAAAAGTATTGAAATAACTATTTGTAGTCATTAATTTTTAGATGAGTCGTATTTATTACACATCTGCTTCACTTTCGTACCTATTTTGAGGACATGTTTCGCAAATCATCGTTTGCATCTTCGGCTGTTATGCGACTAAAGCTTGATCCAGTGGTGTGGGTAATTCTGGGGTTGCTGCTGCCATCTGTGGATTTAGTGATGAACTTAAATGTGGGATTCTCTTCTAGCGGGATTTCAAAGTTCATTAGTTGGTTTTTATGTTTTTCTATGTATATCCTCTCCCATATGACGAGTTCACTATGTTTTTGTACGTATTTTAGTAATTCTGTGCTATCTTCAATTTCATGATTTTCAGACCAGAAATGAGCTGCTATTGTGGACTTATCAATATTTTTGTATCTTAAGTGCCTGAAGTGTTCTTTCTTTCTAGTGCCTATGCGAAACATGTCCTCAAAATAGGTAGGAAAGTGAAGCAGATGTGTAATAAATACGACTCATCTAAAAATTAATAATTTTCGCTTCACTGTGGTGTTCCAATACAGTTAAATCTTGATATTTGTAGTCAGTTTTTTGACACTTGGTCAGTTACATTTTTATATTATTGACGGAATAGTTTCAGAAGCAGTTGCATCCATTTTCAACCTCTGTCCAAGTACTATCGTCTGTTGTTGTATGCTCTCTTCTCTCTGGTGGTGGAGCTATGAACTACTTTATGAAATTATCTATTGGTGGGATTTCAAAGCTCATTTTTTGGTCATTATTTTTCCATATGAATATGTTCTCTCATATTTCAGTTTATTTTGGTTTATCACTCCTTTTAGTATTTTTGGATTTGGATCAATGTCATGGTTTTCATTCCAAAAATGAAACTCTATTGCTGACTTATCTTCGTGTTTCATTTTGATTTTTCTAAAGTGCTCTTTGACTCTGGTTTTTAGATTTCTTTTAGTTTGACACTTTGTAGCATTTTTCACAATTCTTACAACTTATTTGGTATATTCCGGATCTGTTAATTGGTGGGATTTCATCTTTTGTTTTTGAATTCAACAATTTTAAAATTGAGTATCTTTTAGTAAGTGCCACAATGATGTTTTGTTCCTTAAAGATTCTTTTGAATTTATTAAATGTTTTTGGGTAGTATGTGAATATACTGAGTATGCTGATGCTTTCTTTTTCTTTAGAGAATGTGATTGCTTCCTTAATGGTGTTCTTTAGTTTAGCCTTTTTCATTTTCTTAAACACCAGGCTTTTAATGTATTTATTTTGTTCTGTTATGTGGAGTATTGCTTTTTGTTCTTTGAAGTATTCTGCTTTATCCATGGGTATGTTGACTAGTCTGTGTGTAAGACTTTTTATTATTGCATGTTTATGTATAATTGGGTTATAACTATGATTTTTTTATGCAATTTTCTGACTGTGTTGGCTTCCTGTAAATTCCAAATTTTATTTTTGTGTCATTCCTGATAATATTTAGGTCCAAGACAGAGAATTGTCCATTGATTTTCTTTTCTGTTGTGAATTTGATAGTTTTTTTCCTGGAGACTGAGTAATTTTAATGCATCATCTAAATGTATATTTGGAACTATTGCAAAGATGTCTTCAATGTATCTATACCAAACCTTGAAGATCCATGGGAAGGCTCTTTTAATTTGTGTTTTGAATGCACCCATAAATAAATTTGCCAAAAAGGATGAAAGTGGGTTCCTCATTGATAACCCTGATTTCTTGCTTGTAGTATTTATCTTTAAAACTGAAGAAGTTTTGTTCAATGCATAATTTTGTTAATGAAATATATTCTTCTGTTTCTACTGTTTCCATTTCCATTGCACGTAGTTAGCCATTTTTAGATAGTGTCTGTAATTTTTCTGTTGGTATACATGGGAATAATGATGTGACATCAAATGAAACCAGTCTGTCATTTTTATCCAAATTTATGTCTGATTTTTTTCTACCAGGTCTAAAGAGTTTATTAAATTTGCACTTTAAAACTTTGGGAAACTATTGAATTTATTTAGTAACCAATTGGCCAAATTGTTTGTGGGGGCATCTATGCTACTAGTGATAGGTCGCATGGCATTTCTTGTTTTGTGAATTTTTGGTAGCCCATATACTCTTGTGAAATTCTTTGTTGATTATTTTGCTTTCTTTTAAAGTTTCATATGTGGATTCATTGCAGTACTTTAATGGGTTGGTTTCCACTTTTTGGTAATTACTATCCTTTAACAGGTCTACCAACCTCTTTGTGCATTCTGCTTTTTCCAAAATTACTATTTTATTCCCTTTGTCTGCTTTAGTGTAAATAACCAGTTTCTTTTTAAGGGCTTTCATGATGTGGTTGTTAGCATTAATGTTCTTTTCATTTTTATTTTGTGCCACTATTTTAAAGATTTTTTTTCCTTTGTAAAAGGTATATTTGACTCACCAGTGTTGTAGTATCAGGTCCATAAAATTATCTTTGCGCAGCATGAAGGAAGCCAGAAATAAGAAAACCTCTCTTTTAAGAGATCAATTGTTTGTTTACAGTCACACAATGGTCCCTTTCCAGCTTGCCAAGGTCTGATACTACTTGAGCCAAATTTGCTGAATTTGATGACACATCATACTAAAAATCAGAAACTGATACTGTCCGATATAGGGTTCCATTCGATGCTGAGTAACTCCCCTATATTAGGACTGAGTAATTAACTGCATTTCATAGATTCTGCTCCATAATAATAATAATAATAATAATAATAATAATAATAATAATAATAATAATAATAATAATAATAATAATAATAATAATAATAATAATAATAATAATAATAGTTAATTGTCATTAAACATTTACATTAATAGACATCAACAATACTAAGTACAAAGTAGTACAAATTATAAAATACTATGTACAAAATTAATACAGATCATATATAATTATATATATTTCAGTATGAGACCTACTTTACTACAAACTAGTTTGTATATGTCTAAGTCACTTTATAACTACTTACTTCTGTCAAAATATTCCTGTATATAATAATACAGTGAATCAATTAGCCAATTGTGAATCTTTTGTTTAAACCTTGCATCAGGTAATTGTTGAAATTCGTAAGGTAAACTGTTATATATAATTTAATGCCCAACTCCTCAAAACTATTTGCAGTTCTTGTGAGTATATGATATCGCATAATTATGTGATTGTTTTCTCTTGTGTTATAGTTATGTATATGATGTCTATGTTCCATTTCAGATAAATGAGTTTTGACATAATTAATAACACTAAATATGTACAAGTTTAACACTGTCATGATTCTAAGTTTAATAAACAGCGGTCTACAGTGCTCCCGACTATGTGACTTTGTAATTATGCATATCATCTTCTTCTGCAGTAAAAGTACTTCCGTTACTTGGGTACTGCTTTCCCATAGTAAGATGCCATATGATAACGTACTATGGAAAAAGGCAAAGTATGCAGATCGTACATAAGTGTCAGATATATAATTCATTAGATTTTTTATTAAATATATAACTCGGGAGAGTTTACCTCTAATATAATTTATGTGTGGTTCCCATGATAGCTTATCATCAACAATTACACCCAAAATTTTTACGTTATGCACATAGCTATCTTTAGTAACATTCTGAAAAATAGTTGCTGAGTTTTAGTGTCGTTCAGTAAAAAACCATTGTGCCTGAACCAAATATCTGCTTGAGCCAAAGTGTTTTCTGTTAATGATTCAAGACTGTTATATTCTGAACTGGCATTAATTAAAGTTGTATCATCAGCATAAAGAATCATCAAAGTGTTCATAAAATGTGGTAGATTGTTTATCATTAGGGAGAACAGTAGTGGGCCCAAAATCGAACCTTGAGATGAGCTGAAAATGACAACTTTACAGTGAAAAAAATGAAATTTCTGAATTTACAAAGGAAAGCATTAAAAGACAACATGAAAAATTGTTATTCTTTTGCTTGTTGATAAATAGTATGATTTTGCGGTTTCCATATGAAAATAATAAGCATTGGGTACTCAGACTTCATGTATGGAAAATTCCATAAAAATATAGTCCACCTGGCAATTTAGAACCATAACTTCCAATGGAGTTTCCACCTAAGTGACTTGTGAAGAATGTTCATATCCTTCTCCTTTAAAAAGCTGTACTTATAAGAATTTGTTCCTGCTTCGGTATTAGAATATTGTTCTCTGTACTTAAGTTTCTTGATTCTTTTTGTAATTTGTTATTAACACAATAGTGTAAAGTGTAATGTATTTTCATTATAACTACATTTTTCTAAGAAATCTTATATTGTGCTCTTCATTACAGATGTTTTATTAGTACAGTGGACCAAAATTTCTTGAATGAGTTAAGTAAATAGGGATGTATTAATTAAATTCTCTTCAGTACTTTGCTACCATTTTGACAGTTGCAGTATCTCACTACATAACCAGAACTTCACCTGGTAACTTTATCATCCTTTACATACCAGATTTGTTTTAATATGTCTATAATTTTATGAAAATACTTCATTCAAGAAATATTGTATAAAGGTTACAAAGGTTACATTCTCCGGCTGGTAGAAGTTTCTATAAACATGGAGCTTTAAATAATATAGTAGGATGTTTCAGTGTAACCTCCCACTTTGTGAATATATTTAATGTGCATCACCTTTATTAAAGTTTGCACTTTGTGGCAACATAAGGTTGTGTTGTACAGTGGTATAACAGTATGTCTATACAAACAAACATTTTGTATATGAAATACTGAAATATGATACTCTTGTCATGTGATGTATTATGCAGTATAAATTCTGTATAGTTTAATTGTGGTTACTATAAAGTGATGTCAATCTAATTAGGCCATTGTGCATTCAAGGTCATGAACCATCCATGTTAATACTTATTTACAAATGATGTACAAAATCCTTATATAGGTTAGACATAATTATAATATTAGTACTTAAAATGAAATATTTGATATGGATATTAAACTTGTTTATAACAATGTCTCTCATATATTAATAAACTATAGAAGTAATTGTAAAAGTTTATTTATACTTGCAACACATTTTTTCTTAGTCGATAATACTGCTATGTAATATTTATTTTTTCTGTTCACATTTGGGAGATAGACTAGGTATAAAATTATATGATAATAATGTAAAAAGGAATACTGAGGTCCTTAAACTGATTCACTATTTTAAAAGTATAGAAAATTAAAGAAGATTTACCTGTAACCATCTACCATTAAAGTGATGCTATTCTTTATGTTGCACGTATTAGGGAGATGAATAGGTAATTGAGTATTATTAAAAAGTTTGAAAACTTTGCACAAAGATAGATCCTTTTTTTTTTCCCTAGTAAAAGTGCAAAAGCATTTAACTCGCTGACAAATTATATGGTTGGTACATCATGCATATGAAAGAGTATGTACGTGCACACATTCCGTGCAGAGAATGAAAGAATAATATATTATTAAGCATGCAATCTCAAATGCTAAGTAAACACTTCATGTATCAAAACATTTATTTTAATGAAAAAATTAATTTGTCACTTAATCTGCTCTAAAATCATTGCATTAATTCCTGAGTTTGTAGGTTGTTGGTTGCAAATCACCCAGCTAGTGGTCTAGAACAGATTAAGTTGAAGATTGGGCAGTTAAACTCTCTTTGAGAAACACTGCTAAATAGTAATAAAACATATAACTCAGCTTGCACAATTATTATAGAATTTTCAGTTATTAACTCAAGTGCTCTGTGTTTTCAGCATCAAAGTACTATATAAAGACAAATTAGGGCCACAGGCATAGAAATATTGAAAAAAATCCTTCATTAGTCTTTGATTTAAAGGGTTATACAATGCACTAAAATCCCAGTTTCCCTTAGAATGATTTCATGACATTTCTAAAGTCCTTTGATTTTTATTTTATTTCACTAAAGATTTTAAGACTTGTATAAGTTTATTTCATCCTATAAGGCTTACATCAAGTGTAGGGCACATCAAATTTATACATAAATACAATTGAGAACATTGAAATACAATATACGGTATTAGAAAAATATAATTACAATTTAAATTTCATAATTTATTATGAACAATGATCCATTTATCTAAATCATGTGTTTGTACAATTTAGTCTTCTTTTCCATAGCTGGTGGGTTATCTTCATTTCTTTTTGTTGGTTTGGCTTGGCAGTTCTTGAAAATACTGAATGTTAATAAACTATACCGAAATAATTTCAGTGATTTTAGACATGACTAATATACGCAAGTTGAAATAGGCTGTGCATGGTCAGCAGCTAAATATAATGCAGCTAATTGTGCTAAACCAAATTGACATAACATGCTGATAAACTGGTATTTAAACAAGTCAGGTGAAATTATTACACTAGAATATCTTTAAAACTGCTTCCTGAATATAGAAATATGGATTCTTAGTAACTCATTCTTGGCGTTCTCAAGATTTAGTGCCTCAAAGGTTTCTCAAATCTCGAACTAATCACCTGCATGTGCGACACTGAACAGTGATTAACTGCTTTCTTGCATCATGTAGCTAGCCTACTCTAGTGATATTTCTGTAACTGTTCTGGTAATCCAATCCATAATGATGAAAACTGGTGTTCTAAAGGTCATTGGCTCGGTTCCTGACTTGTAGTTAATTTTTTTACTCTCCTTTTTAATACGTAAATTCTATAGGAAGAAATGACGTGATTCATAACTAAAAACATGAATCTGATTGGCCAGTGCAATAACACTACTATGATATCATTGACTCTGTGCACTTTGCTTTGAAAACGCGAATTTTAATAAACCTGATGTAAAGGGTTGCATTTACCTTTTATTTTATTTAAGTTCATTAAGCCTTTAAACCACCTCCCATTTAGATGTACAACATGTGAACGTATTAAGCAGGATTCAACCTTTCTTAGAAAGAATTGTAGTTAATTGTGCTGACAAGGTAAAACTTCTCCGCAAAATGCATAAATTTATACAAGAATTAGAAATTTAGATAAAATATGAAATTTTTTTTTTTAAAAAAAAAAAGACAAAAAGTGAAAGAGACTCAAACCCGTTTACCTTTCACTTGAAAGCTAATGTCATAACCATTGCGCCAAAGGGAGTGCTCCAACACGTCTCTTCATTTTTGAGTTTAGTGCACTCAGGTGGTATCATCATTAGCAGTGGCGCACTGGCACTTTAGAAACCTATAGCTGTAACTTCCACATTTCAACCAACAGGCATAAGTCTCATATTTCAAATTACTTTTAAGATATCTCCACTTGCTCTGAAAATATTTTGGTGTAGTTCGTTAATACCCTGTATGTAATAAAGCAACATAAAATTATATTAGAGGTTGAATTGATAAATGTTGATGTAAGTAGGCAGTCACATGGAAGAGATGACCTGATTCACATCATTTAAGTCTTTTTTCTGCAGTGGCTGCTGAATTCATCAATTTTATAAACTGATTATGTAGTAAGAATTTATGGATTTTATTTTTGAATTTTGTTGCACAATTTATTGTTAAATAAATTTAATGGGTCCATTATGCTTAAATGAATTCTCAAAAAGAATTTGGCTTTTTGAAAAATCACATACACATTACTTTTGTTCCTGGTGTTATTGGTGTTCAGTGTTCATTGATAGACTTGCTATATTTTTCTTATTATGAACAAGTAAATCTTTTATATATAAGCATGGTAATACAAGAATGCTTAATTAAGTGCTACCAACAACTTTCTATGTTTGATACCCCTACAATTATTCTGATAGATTTTTTCTTAATTTCCCTATAGTAGAATCCCATATGACATCAAAGTGTGGAAGTATGCAAAATACCAGGTTCTCAGTGCCTCTGAAGAAACTCTTTTCTTTAACTTATGTAGAAGAAAGTTGATCTTACTTAGTTTCATGATTATCCCAGCTTAAGCTACTGTCAATCCATAGGCCCAAAAATTTTGTTTGGGTTTCATTCTCCATGAGTTTGGATTCAATTTTGATTCTATACCATTTTTCACTACATTAGAGAAAAATGTTTTACTGAAAAGATACCAAGTGAAAGCTACCATCTAAAAACTTTGAATAGTTAATGCTACATGTTCTTTTCCTTTTTTGTACTGTAAAATTCAAGGCACAGTAGATGATATGCTTTTAAAATTTAGAAGTCTGAACATGATCTTTAAATAGTGTTGTATAACTTTATTTGCTAATTATATAACATATTATGGAACCAATTTACTAACTCAATATTTGTTGAGCTGCTGCTATAGGTTTATGATTGAAGCATGTTACCCCGTCCATATATGTATATCTTTTTCTCATAAATGTGTTATATTCGGTTTTATTAAATGAACTAGCATAAATATAAATGGAAAAAAAGGATAATTTTATCTGCAGTATAGTTAGTATTCATAAGTTACTGCCTATGAGAGATGAGGATAATTTTAAATAAGTATTGATGAAATTAATATTATGTCATTTAGTAGTGGAAAAAAAAGTAGCTTCTTGGTTCATGTAGCAGATAATAGTTTATTAGTTTAGACTGTTTAATATGTTTTTCCATTAAGTGTTTTTACAAAGTCCTCATATTTCAAAACGATTTGCTGATTAATCTATCATTACATGGAAAATAAATCCAGCTAATACACCTCTTGATGCTGAATACTGAATATTTTGTTATTTATATGCCACAGCAATTTTTCAAAGCATACTTAAGTTTTATTATTACCCCATTTAATAACAATTTTGCATGTTTTAGAAACAATAAATAAGTATAAATTTGATCTAGAACTGGCCATCTGTATGTACAAGTGTAATGCTTTAACAATTTTCAAATTATAAGAGACGTAAAAGTTATTATCAGTAAATTCAGTGAATGGAATAGTAATTGTCTGTATGATAACAGCTACATCAAGAACTTTTGTCTTCTACCATTTTCAGATTAGATATGTTTTGCTTTTGTGTAACTCTTGCTCATCTAATATGGAAAGTAGAAAGATTTTATTGCCATCATTTTTAAATATCACAAACTGGCTAGCTTAGCAAATTTGTGTATTGGATCAGACGCACTTGCTTGTTTGTATTGATGCAGTTAAGCACAGATAATTGAAATCTTCAGCTGTTATAACTATGATGATTTTGCTTGAAGGGGCAGATATTGATAACCTCAAGTAGGCCACCAGAAATGTAAAACATTTCTTGCTTTCTTTTCAATCTCATGTGCCATTATCAGTACAGCAACATACTAAGTAGAGCAGCCATAAATTTAGACTGTTACCTGCATTTATCTGTCCTTAAATTTCTTCCTAATTGTGTAAAACAATCTATTCTTATGAATAATGTGATGTTAAATTTCTAATTCCATAACCCTTGGAGTTAGCTGTTCATTAAATATTTGAACTAGCATTTTCTTAAAAATAATTGTGAATATGTGAAGAAAAAGCAGTAGCAGAATGCTACATAGAGTAAGCTGTTATTATACCTATTTTACTTGTAAATGTATTCACATCTGCAACTTTGTTTATGTAAGGTTGGGCAGGTTTCCTCCATTGGAATAAAATAACAAATATAAATTCATAAGCAACTTATGTTTAAGTCTGCAGTAAGATAAAGTATTGTATTTGTTTCATCCTTTGGAACATAATACATGTTATAGGACACGTCAGTTCAAGATACAAAGATAAATATTAAAAGTTACATGTGACTAACAACTGTAACAGGTACAGGATCCAACAAAAGTCTCAAGTAGAAAAAGCAAATAAATATAAACTATATAAAGACCATAGAGAAATGCTATATAAAAATAATTGTTCACAAATATGGAGTTTACTCTACTTCATGATTTAATTCAATTCAATTTATTTTGTCCTTTTGATTGATATCAGACACGTCATAGTATACACACATAATTTAGTAATGTGAAAGAGATATAATTTGAATTATTTCACTGTAGTTTTCTGTATTGATTAGGAAAAGTATCAACCATATGAAATACAGTTTTCCCTAGCTAAAGCTAAAGGGACGATGCTGTAAATCTTTTTCAGAAATGAGCTCAGATCCAAAATTCTGATTTGAAATTCACATCAGCAGATGTATATGTTAGAGCTTTCTCATAACTCATTATGTATCTGGCAACTGCCAGTGAGATCATCACTATTAAGAATTATACCTAATTTATTCTAAGAATGTTTGTGGTATTATTGAAACATAAAGTGCTTATATAATGATGTATGTTCTAAAGTAAATTTATTAAGACGTTAATTTCAATGATAGTTGACATTCTGAATGTTTAAAAAGTATTTGCATGATATTAAACCTGTGCATAATCCACAGAGTTTTATTAATGGATTGCAATGTACACATGCAATTCCTTATAGGTTTTCTACCATTAAATACAAGTGCCTGAACATTATAAATTGTATCCCTTTATAATTAAAAAAGAAAGTTGATTTTTTCATTTGTCTTGTTTTAATGTGAATTTAACTTCATAGCATATTTGTTCATATTCTGATGTAACTGAATTTGTATATTCCAATAATTCAATAAACAGGGTTATTGAAAAGGAAGAGTTAAAAGTCATATGCCTCACTTTGCCACTCAAGGAAAGATTAAATGATATATATATTTGCCTTCTATTGTAGACTGTGTTCCAGTTCTGCATGCCTGGTATACATACTATAGTACACTCCTTAGCTTCGGAGATACTAAATGTCAATGTTATATCTTGTTTATACTTGCCTTAAGTTAAAGAAGTATTCTTTGGTTTAAAAGTAACCTCTTTTCTTAAATTATACTACCCAGTTTTCTGCACAGTTACTCATTTTCATTTGTTAGGCCTTAACAAATTAGTGATATGGCACATAGATTGCTGAAGTTTTTTTCTGTAACTTGAATTAATTTGATACTTAAGCATCTCCAGGTAATATTTGTCGCAAAAAAATGAATGACAAACTTCATTGAGACCTACACGAAGAGTAACTTAATCCACAAGCATTTTTGCATAACTGGTATGTGAATGAAATTTTTCATGCTTCCCTTGTGCAAGGGAATCATATGAGGTATCTCATTCTCATATTATATATGCAAGTATCCCTGATACTGCAAACTGGTATTGTCAAAATTTGCTATTTACTTTTGTGAAAAATATGCAATAGAAAAATCAGAATGAAATAATCAACAAGTCACCTTAGAACTAGAATGAGGAATATAAGAGAAGAAGGCAGACTTTCATGACAGTTTGACCACTTTTTCAATATTTTTGCACTATGTAACTAATATTCCATACTTTGTTATTGTTGCTATACATTGTAAGTTGACATTCCAGCACTAGTGCAGTAATTTCTCTGTAGCAACACATATAGGCGATGCAAAAATTACTAGTGCAGTAAGTAAAAAATTTATTTTGAAATATTTATTGTGATATTACAATTTGTACAATTATATAAATATACATGGTGCAAAAAATAGTATGCAATACACACGTGGTAAACATATAACAGAATCTCGGAAATTGTAAAAACTTGAAGCAAGTGCCTTGCTTTTTAAAACCTTTCCCCATTACGTATAAAGTGCTTAACACATTAGTATTGCAATATACTATAATTCGATTATCATTTTTCTTTGATGGTAGTGCTATCCAAGTTAAGAGTTTACACATTAACCCGGTTTTAAATGAAAGTTCATTAAGTAGACTCACAATTTGAACTAATATGCAATGGTAACTGAAATATGAATAAACTAGCAATCCCAGCCAAATTTCAGTGATATGGTTACTGGGAATTAGATATGAGAGTCATCTGATTAATTCTATTACCATAATGCAAATTTAGTTTTCTAGATAAATTCATACTGTTTATTATTACATTTAGTATTTAGTTGCTTTCATCCACTTCCTCAATGTGCTTTTATAAAGGCTTATAGAAATTGAGAGAATTAATTGTTTTTAACTTTTCAACTAAAGTTTCAACATGTGCCTTAATTTACATTGGTGTTGATATCTCTATTTGTATGTGCTGCCACATAGAACCATGTCATATTGGCACATATGTGCTATACAATTGCCCCTCAACCACATATGGCAATCAGAAGCCCTAAACTCTTCTGCCCGCCTAGGTAGCATGTTGGTAGAGTGTCTGCTTCACGTTCAAAAGGTCCCGTGTTTGAATCTCGGTCAGGATGAGTTACCTGGATAAGGTTTATTCCGGGGTTTTCCCTTATCCTGAAAGACGAATGCCGGGTAACTCTAAGCTCTATAGACCCTGGACTCATTTGAGCATCATTTCACCCATTCCATTCATCGTCCGATATGACTTAACGTTGGAGGACGTAAATTTCAAAACAAAACAAAAACTCTTCTGTACATGTGTGTGTGCTACTACTGAGACATGAATACACCGAATAGTAATGTTGCATTGAAGCTTTTCATGTTTCTTCAAATAGCTACGATCATGCATTTCACATTGGGAAGTATTGTACAGCAAATTTATGAAATATTTGTTGTAAAATATTGTGACTATCTCCTTTGTAACTGTCAAGACAGCTATCACTGTGACTTCAGTAATGTGATCTAGTCACTGTTGCGGCCTCTTAGCTATCGCGACGTGTCGGCGAAACTAATTAGACGCGAAGCAGCCTCTTCTGGCGCACTCTACATTCGTTGTGAAATCAAGTGCATACTTTTCCAATCTTTAAATCCGCAGCACTAAATGTAAGCAAGGGACATCACAGCATCACTAGTAGCACAACTGTCTATGAAACAATCCACTAACTGGCTTGCTCGCAATAATGCTTATTTGTATAACCACTGGCAGTTTCCAGTATAGTTTTAGAATGTCCGAAAGGCTGGAATAAAGAAGGTTCCAGGACAATCCCGCTATCATCCGATATCGCTTCTAGTTGTTGCGCTAGGCAAGAGCGTTAACCCTATCTCGCCATCTATCTTCAAATGGTCAGGCAGTCGGCGCCGTACGATTGGTAATTTCTCGCAGAGCAACTCCATGATTTTGACCGATTAATACAACATGTACCTCAATTGCCGTTGAGGTGGACGCCGAACTCAAAGTACATATTGATGCGGCCAATGTGGTTAGCACGTGCTACATAAATCAGAACGCTGAAGACATTTCGAGAAAATACATAACACGAGCGCTTCATATCCACTCGTACAAGAGATCCCGAATTGGAATCTCGGTCATGGCAAGTTATCTGGATAAGCTATTTCCTAGGATTTTGCCTTATCCGCAAAGACGAGTGTCGGGTATCCCACAGTTCTATGAACCCTGGACTCGTTTGAGTGTCCTGTCTCCCATTTCATTCATCGTCCCATATAATTTACATTGGAGGACATTAAAAAAACTCGATACACTTGGTCCGCTATAACAGTTCAGGTCGGAACGACCAGCCCCGAGGGTGCGGTTCACCACGGCGGCGAACCTTTTTTTTTTATTTTATTTTATTAATTTACGTCCTTCATCGTTAAGTCATATCAGACGAACGAACCGGTTGCCGGCAGTAAAGAGAAGAGGGAAATTAGCACTCCACTCGCTGAAACAACCAGTCAGGATTTTCTGGCCTTTGTATGACACTAGTCAATTCCAGAGACTTCATTTTTGCCTTCTCGGGATCAGACCAGTTAGAAAAGTTTTTATTTATAGAACAATTGTTTGCCGGACTTATATAAAAAAAGCACTCGCAAGTCAGTCAATGAGAATCGTAAAGTTACAAAGTGCTCAGTGGATTTGTATTGTGTAGTGTTTAACGCCCGCTTTTACTACTACGGTACCGCAGGGGGTGACGCTGATGATGCATGAGATGAAGATGGAGCAATTGTTGGAATGATGGCGGGGAAAACGAGATTCCGGAGAAAGGCCGCCCCAGCGCCGTGTTGTTCATCACAAATCTCACTTTGCGGTCACCTGAGATCGAGCCCCGGCCCCTTTGGTGAGAACCAAGCGGTCTAACAACGGTGCGGCCTAAGGAGTTGTATTGTCCTGAGAGTATAGAACAGTGTATAACTACGATAATCTCTACAGAGTAGTTGTATTTGATCTGTGTGTGACCTACTTGAAATGAAGTTTAAGTTGGCGCTTTGCTAACCTTTAATTGACAAAGTTTGAATAGCACATCTGATATTTTCCAATGGAACTTAATTTTTGACCTTGTAGGTTATAGTACAATCAATTCATTATCTGACGGTTTGCCCATAGCTCCGTGGAGTATCCTCAGAAACTAACTCCTGACTGGTTTACAATTAAAGTAGCACTTCATGCCAGAGGAGTTTCTGTTCGATCGGGTTACTTTTCCCGATCGGTTGTTATTTACATCAGCATCGCGCTTTTTTTCGATTGGAGGAAAAATCCATTTAAGGACTCCCACTTTGTCGGCCTCACCTGTCCTTAGCACTACCCACTAAAACACCTACACCGGACAATGGAAGGAATGTGAAAGGAGAAATGGCATGGCTTTTCGCGGTCCAGCATAACACCCGCGTAAGTAATTGGGATCTGCTAAGTTGGTACCTATTGCCTAAAAGTGACATTAGGTAAGGAAAGCTTAGGAAAGTTACTCCTACCATACACAGTGAGCCTTGTACACTTCCGCGGGGATTCTCGGCCTCTGTTGTGGCTGATGCTGATGGTGCTGGCTGCTGGATGGTGGAGCTGACATGAAACCCCAAAGACTCACCCAGACCGTCCAGCTTCAGGTGGATGGATTGGTGCTTCACGGTGAAGTGAGCTGTTGTTTATTGCTCTGAGGAGCTCCTCCAGGGCTGTCACCTTGGCCGCTATAACCAGGAATTTCGAATGGAGATCCTGAACGACTTCACCTAAACTGCTTCCTGGTAATGGTGATAACTGCTGCTGGTTGTGCTAGCAGTTGTGGTTGCGGGCTCGGCTGCTGCTAAGATGTTAACGGCGTTGGCTGAGCAGGCGGTGGCTTCCTGCAGGGATACTGGGAGCAGAGTGCCTATCCAGTGAGGTGGGTAGTTCCTGCACAGGTTGCGGAGTAGCGGCGGCGGTCATGGACGTTATGCTTCAAGCGCCACAATAGTGGCACTTCAATGGTGCCGTGCAGTTCTCCGCTGCGTGCCCGTAAGCACAGCAGCGCTGTATGGAGCTAGGCTGCCCTGCGGCTAGTCTCAATTTTTTTAATGGGTGTGGCCCCGCCTCCGCCACACCCGGTGACGATCATCCGAAAGGGATCTACGTCGTCTCCCCTACCATGTACTAAGCTACACTAAAGTGATGGGTAGGAGAAGTGGTAGGTGGTGTCCGGTACCGCCGAGGCAACCCGGATGTTAGTGGGAGATTTAAAAAGACGCCCGCATACAAGAGAGCATACGAGCAGAGTGGGTAAATAGGTACTGGCCATGACCTAGGTCCTTGCCGGGGACCTATGGTTAGTGGTGGTTATTCATGCTCATGGAGAGGAGCAAGGTTTAGGTGTCATGCTAAGTGTAAACTGTGGTATCGTACCTTAATTGAGGCTTCAGCTGGAAAGGGCGCTGAGTCTTATAATCTCTTCGACATCCGCCGATGGTTCTGAAAAATAAACCTAGGAGTGGAGGGGAGAGAGGAATGGACATGGGGGGACACTATACACTTTATTTACATTTATTTTGCATGCATAATCTTTTATATTTACACTGATTTAACTATAATAATTTGTATCTTTTCCTGTATTATCATTATTTTTACGTTTTATTATTATTATTATTATTATTATTATTATTATTATTATTATTATTATTATTATTATTATTATTATTATTATTATTATTATTATTATTATTATTATTATTATTATTATTATTATTATTATTATTATTATTATTATTATTATTATTATTATTATTATTATTATTATTATTATTATTATTATTATTATTATTTTGTATCATTTTTTCTTATTTTTTAATAAATAGAAACAACACACTTTCCCTAATCTCTACACTACTATATTACTGCTGCCGCTCTGGTCCTTTGTCGTTGGCTGAGTCGTTATCGCTTGGGGTTGTCCGTCACCCCGGGGCCGCCCAGGGCAGGGAGTGAGCATCCGCCCCGGGTCTTGCGGACAGCTGTATGTACCTATGGTGGAACGAGGTAGTTGAGGTAGTTAATTATGTCTTGTGTATCATCTGTGCTGTGGCGATTTAGGGGTATTTTCCTGTCGAACAGCGATAGTGGTCTCTTATGTTTGTCTGCGGTAGTGTTGTATTTCCCAAGATTTCTAATGATTGGGTTATGGTGGTTTTGTGCAGTTTTGTACATGTTGTCTGCTAATCTTTTAATGAATTGCTCTATCGAATGTATCCTAAGATCCTCATGCAGTAAGTCCAATGGGACTGTCTTTGGAACCTTTCCAGCCAGTCTCAGGCATTTGTTTTGTACAAGATGTAATTTCGCTATATGCGTCTTGGCGCAGGGTCCCCATAATGGGGCTGTATGTGTCATAATTGGCCGAATTAGGCTTTTGTATATGGTCAAACTCATTTGTTTACCTAATGCACTCCGACGGTTTAGAAGTGGGTAAATCGCGCCTAGTTGTTGAATTGCCCGACGTTTAACAACCGTGGTGTGTTCCGCAAATGTTAATTTGGAGTCTAGAATTACTCCCAGGTACTTTGCTTTGTTTTGCCATGATATTAAATCCCCGTACAGTGTGAGCGGTGTAGGTTTGTTGATGTGCTTCCTTCTCTTGATATATAGGACTGCCTGGGACTTGGTAGTGTTGACTTTAATCCTCCACATTTCTAGCCAAGACTCTAGTTGTGTGAGTGCAGATTGCAGCCTACGGCAGATGGCCTCTGGCTGTCAGGACTGTGCCGAGATGGCAGTGTCATCTGCATAGATAGAAAGTTGGGTGTTGTTACTTCTTGGCATATCGTTTATATATAAATTGAACAGTATTGGCCCTAGCAGGATGCCTTGGGGAACCCCTACTTCTATCCTTCGCGTTTCCGTTCGTTGGTCTCTTATTCTAACCTTAAATGTTCGGCCTGTGAGATAATGCGCGATTAGTTTTATCATAGCGTCATTAAATTTTAGAATTTTAGTTTACGGATTAGTCCTGCGTGGTACACTGTATCGAAGGCCCTTTCTACATCTAGAAATATGATTCCGGTCGATTTTTTCTCGTTAAACCCGCGTGTTATATGTTCCACTGTCCTTGTTGTGTGGTTGAATGTCTCGCTCGAAATCCGAACTGTTCGTATATTAGTATGGTGTTCGTTTTTATGTGGGTGATCATTCTTTTCAATATGACTTTTTCGGCAACTTTGCTAATAGTTTTGAGTAAGCTAATGGGTCTGTAGTTCTTGGGGTTTGCGCGATTTTTACCTGGTTTGGGGAACATCAGTACATTTGCCAGTTTCCATTGCGTGGGGTAATAACCAAACGCAAGACAGTAGTTACAGATCTCACTGAGAAGTTGTAGTGCTTTATTGGTGAGATGCTTAGTAGCCAAATTAGGGATCTGGTCTAGCCCTAGGGATTTGTGTTCCTTTAGTTGTTTAATTATCCATCTTAGTTCCGCTGGGATGGTCTTCCTACATTTGTTATGTGCCCGATTTTCCATGACTTGACGCATGTCCAGCTGCAGTTGGTCATAGAATTGTCTGTCTGCATGGCCCTGATTGGGTGTGCATACCCTCATGAGGGTGTCTGCTAGTAGCTCAGCTTTATCTTTATTACTCTCGGCGTATGAGTTGCTATTTTCGTCGATCTGTAGCGGTGGTATGCTAATGGGCTCGCGCTTTAGGGCTCTAACCATGTGTCAAACTCTGGCGTCGCCCGGCTGCAGCCGAGAGAGGGTTTGGTCCCACTGCTGCTGTGCTTGTGCATTTAGTTTGGTTTTTATGGCGCTGTTTAATGTTGCCATGTTGACCTCGTGGACTAGGTTTCGCGTCCGCTGCCATCGTCGCCTTTCGTGGTCCCGTTCATGAATTAATGACAATACTTCTGGTGGACAGGTTAGGGCTTGCTTAGCGGGCGGTTTGATGGGTACGGCTTCATTGATAACTGCTTGAATGGCTTTCTCAAGTAGGGCTGCGGCTTTATCGGCGTCTTGGTCATTAGTTTCCACTGTTCCTGTCAGCTCTCGGTCTAGTGTGCTTGCAAATAGGTTCCAATTTGCTCGATTAAAGTTCAGCCGTACCGGTGGCGGTGTGAATTTAGGTGGTGCCTCGATGTCAATTTGTACTGCATGATGATCAGATGCCAGAGCATCTATTACTCTCATCCGGTAGTTGAAGGTTATGTTTTTGAATAAAGCAATATCTATAGTGGATGCTGTGTGATGTGCTTGTTGTACTATGTAGGTAGGTTCTTCCGGGTGGTCTACTATGTAGCTGTTGTTTGTCGTGTGTGCATATAAGGCATTGCCTTCTGCGTTAGCTTTTTGACATCCCCGAGATGGGTGTTTTGCGTTTAGGTCATCAGCGGCTATTACTACGTTATCTAAGTTTAGGAGTATGTCAATGTCGGGTGTTCTGAGCGTATCAGGAGGAGAGTATATACTTGCGAGGGTTAGTTTGCAGTTGAGGATGGTGACTGATATTGCGGTCGATTGCATTGCGTTTAGGGGTGGTACATGTATATGGACGTGTTCAAGGTTTTCCTGGACCACTAGTGCTGTTCCCCCGTGAGGTGTCCCGTCTGGTCTATCAGTTCTATAGAGGGTGTACCCTGGTATGTTAAAGCGAGCTTTTGGTGTTAGGAATGTTTCGTCCAGGAGCCCTACTGTTATGTTGTGCTGGTAAAGGTAATGTTTTAGTTCCTGTAGATGCTTTCTGGCCCCCCTTGTGTTCCAGTAGAGGATTTTACGTGTGTGTGTGCGTGTGTGTGTGTGGAGTTTGCAGGTGTTGTGTTGTCGGTGCTGTGTTGTGAGTGAGTGTGTGGTGTTTTAGGGCCCGTCGACAACAAGGTCATTTGGGCCCGAAGTCAACACTAAAACCTAAAAGCTATAAAAAGTTATATTTTAAAGAAGACATTGTCAAGTTATTAAAAGTGAGATATCTTTTATATAGAAAATGAGTAGTTGTCAAACATTTTTTGAGATTACTCACTCAGATAAGATGTTCTTCATATCTCCATAAGCGCTTTTCGGTCAGGTTTTGACCATCTTAAGTGGTTGTTGACCAGCTACTAAGGTAGAGAAGAGCCGAACCTTCCAAGAAACTTCTGCTCCTGTGATTGTCATTTGGTTATCGCCTGATTTGTAATGCCAACTTCTGGGACTGGAACACTGTGGCTGGACACAGGTGGCTGATGGTCATCTGTGGTGTTGACTGGTTGTAACTGTTTCTCCTCTGGATGTGGATCAATTGAACTGTAGACCTGTGGTGGCGGATGAAATTCCATTTTTTCTTTTTCCCCCTCGTTCTCTGGACCAATATTTAAGTTACTGGTTGTCTGTGGGAGATGTGCTTCCTCACTCATATGTTCCTGGAGTAAACTAGATTGGTTGACATATGGGTTAATTTCAACTGGGTCTATGTTCTTTAAGTTTGTTTCAACGACATCAATGTTGGATCTTTTAACTTTTTTAATAAGTTGTAAAACACTGTTGCCAACCATTTCTGGAAACACAACCATGGAATTGGCCAAAGTATACAACTATTGAAACATGTACAAACAGTTAATGAACTAGATATTTGGGAAAAAATTTATATCCTAAATAGTGAAACAAAAAACCTTTTGAATTTTGAGATACCACCATTAAACAGTGTTTTACAACTTATTAAAAAAGTTAAAAAATCCAACATTGATGTCGTTGAAACAAACTTAAAGAACATAGACCCAGTTGAAATTAACCCATATGTCAACCAATCTAGTTTACTACAGGAACATATGAGTGAGGAAGCACATCTCCCACAGACAACCAGTAACATAAAACATTGGTCCAGAGAACGAGGGGGAAAAAGAAAAAATGGAATTTCATCCGCCACCACAGGTCTACAGTTCAATAGATCCACATCCAGAGGAGAAACAGTTACAACCAGTCAACACCACAGATGACCATCAGCCACCTGTGTCCAGCCACAGTGTTCCAGTCCCAGAAGTTGGCATTACAAATCAGGCGATAACCAAATGACAATCACAGGAGCAGAAGTTTCTTGGAAGGTTCGGCCCTTCTCTACCTTAGTAGCTGGTCAACAACCACTGAAGATGGTCAAAACCTGACCGAAAAGCGCTTATGGAGATATGAAGAACATCTTATCTGAGTGAGTAATCTCAAAAAATGTTTGACAACTACTCATTTTCTATATATAAAAAGTTAGCTAAAAAGGTAAAATATAATAAAAACACTCAACTGTTAAAATGACATAAAAACCATCTAAAGACTAATAATTTAAAATCTCTAAAGTTAATAAATATAAAATGCAAGTTAAACTTGTTTATTAAAACCAATTTGGGCAACAAACCGCAGTGTCTTAATCACGGCCACTGGGTCGTCCCCTAAAACACCCAGCAAGTTAGTCCCCAAGCCTACTGACTGGCGAACGCGGGCGTACTGCGGGTACTCGAGTAACTGCGGGTACTCGAGTAATATGTGCCGCACAGTGAGGCGTACTGCACATGGAGCACACACTGGGGCCGGTTCCCCTCTTAACAAATGACCATGAGTCGCTCGTGTGTGCCCAATTCTCAGCCGGGTGAGTATCACCTCGGCTCGCCGGTTGTCCCTGCAGGAAGTTAGCCAGGGTTGTACGCTCTCCTTTATTGCCCGGAGTTGTGTGCCTTCCAAAGCTGTCCAGGACTGATGCCAAGCAGATAGTAGTTGGCGACGGAAAAAACGTTGCACATCCTGGTATGGCACCGTAGTTGTTAAACTCCGGGGCAAGCGGCAAGCGGACTTAGCAGCTGCGTCCGCCCCCTCGTTCCCGGAAATGCCCACATGGCCTGGGGTCAAAGTAAAAACAAAATTGTATCCCCGACTGAGCATTTGTGAGATCTGGGTCTGTGTTTTTAAAACCATGGTGTGAGCGCCAGTGTGCTGTTGCAAGGCCTGAAGCGCACTTAGAGAGTCAGTGCAGACGATAAAAGAGCCAGGAGCTAATTTGCAAATAAAAAGGAGAAAATAGAGGATGGTATACAGCGCTACGGAGAAAACTGAAGTGGAGTCCAGAAGGCGAAATTTATGAGTCTCATCGTTAATGAAGAACGCGCAACCCGTAGTGCTACCTAACTGAGAACCGTCTGTAAAGACCGGAACATAGTTAGGGTAACGGCCCAGTAGTTCGGCAAAAAGTTGTTGGAACACCGAATGTGGAGTAGCGAGTCTAGAGTTGCTTGAAAGGGCGAGATCGAACCGCGCACGATTGAGCTGCCATGCGGGATAAGGGCAGATGGATGGCCTCTCCACGCGAGGCATTCGGAGGCCATGCGAATGTAGGAGATCCCGAAATCTTATTCCCATTGGGCGTGTCCGAGAACCAGGGCGCATATAACGGTGGACTAAATCTGGACACAACTGATTTAAAACAAGGATGATTGGGATGACTTGCCAACTTCGAGACGTACGAGCAGAGTAACAGCGAGCGACGAATATGGAGTGGAGGTTCGCCTGAGTCTGCATACAGGCAGTCGACTCGACTGGTGCGGAAAGCTCCTGTGGCAAGGCGGATGCCAGTATGATGCACAGTGTCCAAAAGGCGAAGTTTAGAGGCGGTCGCTGTGCCATAAATAAAACTGCCGTAGTCCAGCTTGGACCGAACCAGAGAGCGGTACAGCCTCAACATAACCGTGCGATCGCCGCTCCAAGAGGCTCCAGATAATACCTTCAGCACCCGAAGAGAGCGATCGCAAGAGGCTCGAAGGTGACGAATGTGGTGTTCCCAGTTGAGTTGTCTGTCTAAGTAGAGGCCCAAGAACTTCAGGTGCGAGACAAATGGCAGGGGTGTGCCTTTCAAATGAAGATCAGGAGGCGGGTGAATACCTCGTAGGTGGTGAAAGTGGATACACTGTGACTTCGCAGCTGAAAAGCGGTTGCATATTAGCCATGGTACTGTGGAGGATGTGTAGGGGTGGCTCTTACCTATATCGTGTATTATCTATGGCGGTTTATAAGCCTTCCGTCTAGTTCCAAGGCCTGTGTTAGCTTGGCGAACTCGTTTAGGATGAGCATTTGATGCATTTGGGCATCATGTTCGTTTAGTCGCTGATTGCCGTATAGATTGCTCCACATTTCCATCAGTGTCAGTCTCAATCCTCAGCACCCGCCTTAATAAGGGCAGGCCGGTTACCAAAGCGGCTTCTAGGTCCGTGTGGTTGGCTAGCTCCACACGAACGAGCAGTGTCGGGGCCCGGACTGACAAGATGCGGTTGGCTCTCATTGCTGAGGACCACTGCTGCTGCGCTGCAGCAAGCACAAACCGTGCTTGCTGATCCTGGCGTACTCCCTTGATCATTATGCTGGTACGGTTGTCTGCGGTGTGGGCACTGCGGTGTTCGACCGGCGGTGTGATGGTGGGAGCTTGTTGGCGGCCGCGGGTGATTGGCCTGCTTCCCAGCTGGGAGGCAGGAACAGGCTCGGGCTGCGAAGGGCGCTGTGGCTGCTCTTCGAAGGTTGCTTGCTTGCATACGGTGGTTGTTTTCTTGATAGCCTTTTGGCTCGTCCAATGATGCTACGATGTCGAAGTCTCGAAGAGAAGTGTATGAGCAATCGTGCACCTTTGCGGTTGCGAAAAATTTTCAACAGCAGGTAAAGAAGTTTTGAGTTTGTTTCAGTGGATAGATTTAGGATGGATTGTGTGTTGTGGAGATGGGGAGCGTATGAGTTTTCTCTGGCCGTAACTATAGGGCTATCAGAACGGTTACGATAGAATAATGGTGAAATGTTCTAAACCATAATAAATAACTCGAACAGTATTATTCCCAAAAATGCATTTGATGAATGTTTCTGTGATAATTTTGTCAGTTAATTGGAAGACTCGGTCTCAGAGGAAGAAAATAAAGATTCTGTATTATTAGTGTTAATGGAGAAAATGATCCAGAGTCCGCAGGTTAAAATGAAGAATGTGTGTAGACCATTATTCAAAAACTTGGAAATATTAACTTTCCCATCACAATATATACTAGAGCTTTGCAAGTATATACATTTTGACAACCTGTATAGTACACAAAAACAACATGGCTATCAGACTAGAACCAAAAGTAATTTAAAACCACTAGCACATAGATTAACACTATTTGAAAAAATTCGGCCATATGCAGCAATAAAAATGTATAATAAACTACCCACTAAAATAAGGCAGACAAAAGATATAAAAACATTTAATAAAGCCGTCAAAGATATGCTGGTAAAAAGGGCATATTACTCAGTAAGGGAGTATCTAGAGGATAGTTTATAAACATTCACCTGTACTCTATCCACTTTGTAATGCCATTTTGCCTAAATATTGTACATTATTAGTTGTAAACACCTGTATAAATGTAAATAATATTTGTTATTATATATTTCATTGACGTGTCACCTGTTTACGGAGCTAATGCTCACTTTGTAAATGCTCGTGATGAATATAATAATGATAATGATAATGATAATGATAATGATGATAATAATAATGATGATAATAATGATGATGATAATAATAATAATAATAATAATAATAATAATAATAATAATAATAATAATAATAATAATAATAATAATAATAATAATAATAATAATAATAATAATAATAATAATAATAATAATAATAATAATAATAATAATAATAATAATAATAATAATAATAATAATAATAATAATAATAATAATAATAATAATAATAATAATAATAATAATAATAATAATAATAATAATAATAATAATAATAATAATAATAATAATAATAATAATAATAATAATAATAATAATAATAATAATAATAATAATAATAATAATAATAATAATAATAATAATAATAATAATAATAATAATAATAATAATAATAATAATAATAATAATAATAATAATAATAATAATAATAATAATAATAATAATAATAATAATAATAATAATAATAATAATAATAATAATAATAATAATAATAATAATAATAATAATAATAATAATAATAATAATAATAATAATAATAATAATAATAATAAGAATAAGAATAAGAATAAGAATAAGAATAAGAATAAGAATAAGAATAAGAATAAGAATAAGAATAAGAATAAGAATAAGAATAAGAATAAGAATAAGAATAAGAATAAGAATAAGAATAAGAATAAGAATAAGAATAAGAATAAGAATAAGAATAAGAATAAGAATAAGAATAAGAATAAGAATAAGAATAAGAATAAGAATAAGAATAAGAATAAGAATAAGAATAAGAATAAGAATAAGAATAAGAATAAGAATAAGAATAAGAATAAGAATAAGAATAAGAATAAGAATAAGAATAAGAATAAGAATAAGAATAAGAATAAGAATAAGAATAAGAATAAGAATAAGAATAAGAAAAGAATAATAATAATAATAATAATAATAATAATAATAATAATAATAATAATAATAATAATAATAATAATAATAATAATAATAATAATAATAATAATAATAATAATAATAATAATAATAATAATAATAATAATAATAATAATAATAATAATAATAATAATAATAATAATAATAATAATAATAATAATAATAATAATAATAATAATAATAATAATAATAATAATAATAATAATAATAATAATAATAATAATAATAATAATAATAATAATAATAATAATAATAATAATAATAATAATAATAATAATAATAATAATAATAATAATAATAATAATAATAATAATAATAATAATAATAATAATAATAATAATAATAATAATAATAATAATAATAATAATAATAATAATAATAATAATAATAATAATAATAATAATAATAATAATAATAATAATAATAATAATAATAATAATAATAATAATAATAATAATAATAATAATAATAATAATAATAATAATAATAATAATAATAATAATAATAATAATAATAATAATAATAATAATAATAATAATAATAATAATAATAATAATAATAATAATAATAATAATAATAATAATAATAATAATAATAATAATAATAATAATAATAATAATAATAATAATAATAATAATAATAATAATAATAATAATAATAATAATAATAATAATAATAATAATAATAATAATAATAATAATAATAATAATAATAATAATAATAATAATAATAATAATAATAATAATAATAATAATAATAATAATAATAATAATAATAATAATAATAATAATAATAATAATAATAATAATAATAATAATAATAATAATAATAATCATGATGATGATAATGAAAATGAAAATGATAATGGTAATGGTAATGGTAATAGTAATAATAATAATAATCATCATCATCAACATCATCATTATTCAACTGAATAACCCAGCTTAATGGACGGTGTACCATACCTGCGCCGACTTGGTAAAGAGAGAGACAATAAGAGGTTAAATAAGATAGATTGATCTCTTTTTTGGGTGGGCTCTAAGAGATTCAATCTCACGCGGTATAAGCGCTCTTAATGCGAAACAGATTATTTAAGAAAGCCTCATCATTTCCGTATGTGAAGAATAAAACTAACACCGGGTAGCAAAAGTCTATGCAATTTTACCAGCATTCAAAGTGATCTGGTTAATCTTTATGGGATTATGACTACAGAGGATATCAATTTAGGCTACTTCTTCGCTTTGCTTGTGGATATCCAAGATAACACTGGAGCAATTCCTGACAGCAGCTAAAAACTGAGCTCCTTTATTTAATCCTACTAACAGCTTATTGGCTTCTAAAATATAATATTCATCAATCACAATAAAGCTTCACAAATCACTCTCATCAGGGTGCAGTGGGCCCTTTATCGCGAAATATAGGTACTGACTAGTAATATTCCTTGATCTTGTATTTCTACCTCCCTGAAACCAACAAAACTACTCCCTACAACCACTATTCTAAGAGTATCCTAGCAAAAAGCTTTATAAATGCAGCAAAATAACTCAGGTTAAGCCTCATATGGTTTTTTATGCTTCAGTCTGTCAGCAGCAGCGGTCGGACGATGGTTGTTAGGAGGCCAACATCTAATCTAATGAGCCAACTAGACTTACAGGTACTTCTTCATAGTGGTCAGAACTGTTCTCATATACATTTTTTTTTTTTTTTTTTGCTGAAAGAAATACAATGGCCATACTTGGAAACAGGAAAGAATAAAACTATTGTGCTAAACGTTATGCATATTCCTGTACAAATGTATTTTTTTAGTCGTGGCGCATGACCTTGCTTGGATGCGCGCTAGTGACGTCTGTGCGGATCAATAGTAGGTGTAAGATCTCATCAGATCCCTTCACCAGCAGTTTTGTGATAAAGCTAGTGGGTTAGATGGCAGATGACTAACCTAACACCACAGAACATGCCTAACGCCCCATTTTCTTCCAAATAAACAAGTGAACCCGACCATAAACATTTGCGCTACATTACGTCATACGCCACATCTAAAAATACATTTCTACTTTTTTCATTATTAATTATACTGTATTATATGTTTTAAAACATTCCGTCAATAATGTATGCAGTAGGGTTAATTCAACACTAACTCCAATACTTAGACCATAATACAGATTCCAAGATGGCGCCCGTCGAAGCCCAGCGACTCTGGTTACGCAGAATAGGAAACTATACACAATGGACATAATATAATCCATATTACGGAGCAGCGAGGTAATTCCTAAGCATTTATCACTTTATACTTTCAACTATAATGTGTAATAACATAAATAAAGAGCATCATGACAAATTCTAAGAACTTATAAGATTATATAGTAGCACAACCAGTACATTGCATTTTCCACCTTATACTTCCAATCAAAATTTAATTTATAAGGCATGACAACTCATAAGCATTAAACACAGCAAACTTTATCTTATTGGACTGTATCATCCTATCGTCTGTAGCAAGTACTAAAGTTTCTTTTACATTCCACTGGTAGGCTCATAATATTTCTTCTAGGTTATGAAATACTTTGAAACTTATTAAGTGACGGAACATCAGTGAAGCTGGGATCTTGAATGTTATTGAAAAGAACGTAACTAATCGTCTTTAATAATGCCTATCAATGGGTTAAAATCTCCTCACCACTTCGGTTTTTAAGGACTAAAAACTGTCAATAACATCTTGTGCACACCAAATA
Source organism: Mantis religiosa (assembly GCA_030765055.1). Lineage (NCBI taxonomy): Eukaryota > Metazoa > Arthropoda > Insecta > Mantodea > Mantidae > Mantis > Mantis religiosa. The sequence continues at coordinate 122,775,673 of CM060955.1, read as the reverse complement.
TTAAAATTATCTTCAATCTCTGTAAAATGTCTTGGATGCATTCTTCAGGATTTCGTATTTTCTGGTTGAGCTTTAATGTGTGATAGGATCGCTGATTCTTAAAAATCGTGGGGTAGGCATCATCTATTAATTTTTATACTTTTCGAAGGGCACGAATTGGTTCACCATCATTTACGGGAAATATGTCTTCCTTAACCTCAAAGCACTGTTCAAAATGATGAATACAAACTACAGTTTTGTCATTTACTTTAAAATCTTTACGATGTATGATCCTGATCCACTTATCCCATTACGATTTATCCTTCGCAAATTTAAATGTCGTGTGAGGTGCACTACCATAATTAGATTGCAGCTGGGAACACGACAACGATGCATTTCGACAAATCTTCACAGTATATATTTAGGTAAACGTTATCACTTTATGTTAAATACTTAACTATAAACTAACTCGTTAGTCACTAATTGCCACTATAATATGAATTACATTAATTCTTCAAACACACAATCAAAGTAAACAAACACACACTTTACTCTGTAGATATAACCACAACATAACAAGCTGGGCCACGAGCGCTGCCATTTTTCCCACAATCGATTCTCGTATTATGGTCTGAGTATTGGATTTGGTGTTGGTTAATTGTAATTATATACCTAAATAGCGGAATTATATATTTCTATAAAACATCTAATACATTATGTTTGATGTGAATAAACAAAGTCCGTTGTTTTGCGCTCATTGATATGGTATTTGAACTGTAATCAATAGAATTAAACATCACTTACATTGTTTCGAAAAAGTAGTCTATGATTTATTCTGTATATCTACATAACTACGTTAATATTTATTTACATATAATTTTGTACTTTGTGAACAATTTATACCGCTATCACCTCTACACGAATTTCTACCTAGTTTTCATCTCCATGAAATATTTTTCTCTTTTTGGCTCTTGTATAATGTTAAATGTCGTAAATAGATGGTGGACAACTAAATTTTAGATCACAAGCATGCAGTCTCTCCATCCAGATGAATACAGTAACATGCATCTAGATGAGTTGGGTACGTTACTATTCCAACAGCAAATTTGCATCAAGAGGAGCACATAACTGTAGAAAACATTAAGGACAAGGAAGAGGAACAGAATGAGGAGATGCCATGTTGCAGGATTTGTTTAAGTGGAGGAAATAAAGAAGATTTAGTCAATCTTTGCTCTTGCAAGGGTTCGACGGATGAAGTACACACGTTGTTTAGAGCGTTGGCTTAGTGTTGAGAACCTGGAGTCATGCGAGCTTTGTCATATGAAATGCAACGTCCAAGGTCCAACAAACTTTGAGATAATCTGCCTATGACAATATGTTGAACGGAGCCTTCTTCCTCGAACCAGAAGTGAGTTTCAGCAGATTGGCGTCGGAAGTTCTGAATACTCTATGCTAATACTCTCCACTATGCTATTGGGAGTTCTCATTACGGACCATCTGCTAAGACAACCATCCACATTGCAGTTCTCTTCCGTGAAGACTTCTGGTTCTGTGTGTGAACTATTCTCTCAGTCGTCCTTGGTTATTTTTGTGGGTTTCTTTGATGATTAAACAACAGTAACGAGAGGCCTGGCACCAATGGTGGTAACCAAATACTGTAATGAGGGCATTTACGACCGTGAGGTTCCTGTTTCCACTGACGAGTAATTTCTAGTAAACCATTCTTTCAGTCGCCCTTGTCTATTTCTGTGAGTTACTTTGATTGTTTAAACAACAGCAACGAGAGGCGTGGCGTCAAAGTTGGCAACAAAATACCGTTAAGTGTATTTAACGACCGTGAGGTTGCTACTTCCACTGAAGAGTACATTCTAGTTTTTACAGTTTTATTTCAGAATAAAGTGTATTTGTATTTATTTTCATCCTTTTATACCACAATACATGTTTGTTGGATACGTCAGTTAAATTTATATCACATATTAAAATATATATATTTCAAGTTAACAGGATTTTATTTATTTATGTATTTGTTTATTTGTTTAGTTTGTTTATTCATTCATTTATTTAACTGCCGTAGGAGTCAACCAGACTTATGGCATCGACAGAAATACAATTTATGTATAATAATTTTCAAAAATATAAATATGAATTACAATATAGTTGAATATATATACATTTGGGAGCCCTCCTCGGCAGCGTAGATGGTAGCATGTCTGCCTCACGTTCAAGAGGTCCCGAGTTCGAATATCGGTCAGGGTGAGTTACCTAGATAAGGGTTTTTCCTTGGTTTTCCCTTATCCTTCAAGACGAATGTCGGGTAACTCCAAGCTGAATGGGCCCTGGACTTATTTGAGCATTATTTTACCCAATTCATTCACCGTCCGATACAACTTAACGTTGGGGCGGACGTAAATGAAAAAAAAAAAAAAAAAAAAAAAAAAAGAGCAACAACATTTGGGAGAATATTTTTACATTAGCGGGTCTTCATGTTTTGCATTGTGGCCACCCTGATCAGTGTCGATAACAGTTTATTTCCGGCTAGCGTTTACTTCTCATGGAAACTAAGCAACTGTGATCTGTAAATTTACTATTAGAAAATGGCAGTATTAGCTGCAGCAGCATTGCTCGATGAGCTTATGGGAAGGAATAGAAATATAGCCCCAAATGATAAAGCCAAAGAACTGAATTGGGAAGATCCAGAGGTTTGTATCTGTGATAAATAACTGTATATTTGTAGTTTTCAGCTGACACTTAGCGGAAGTTGCTGATTTTGGCCATTAGGGAATTCTAATGTAATTGTTTCTGGTTTTTCAGTACTGTAAGCTGTACTTGGTAAAGTTCTGCCCACACGATTTATTTGTAAATACCAGGGCGGATTTAGGACAATGTCCAAAAGTACACGACGACGAAGTTAAATCACTGTATGAAAAATCAAACAGCTACAAAAAACAACAATACGAGGATGAGTTCATACGTTTTTGTCAGAGCATGCTAAATGAAGTAGAGAGGAAGATAATCAAAGGAAAACAACGACTAGCACTAATTGGAAAATCAGATACAGTAAGTATTATGCGTATGTAGAAGTACCAGATGTTTATAACCTGTCATTGCAGCATTTATTGTGGATAGGCGCTGTAAGACCTAATTATATCCAACAGAGTGGGAATAGAGATTGTATATTAAAATGGGTTTACTAGAGTACTTATGCCATGCATTAAAAGTGGCTAATGAAATTAAATGTGATGTTATAACACATTGATGTTTGGAGTAATTCCTTCAGAAACCTGTAGCTCACACTTCCACCATTTTAGGGAAATTGTTACTAAGTTCATGAAACCTAGCCATTTTATGGATACTGAGTAGTCGGTTTGGATTTACCAACCTATAGTGTTAATTGGGGTTTAGCTGCACTGTCTTAGCTGTGCTTGTCAATTCACTCCTGTTCCTATGAAAAGCATCTTGCATCTAGGAGTTATGGTTTAAAGATCTGAATTTGACAATTTTTTTATAGCTTAAGACACAATCATTTGGCAACGCCGTTTGGTAGTCAATGTCGGCATTGTGAACAATGCAAAAAGAAGACAGTATGCCATTATTTGTGATAAATGGGAAGCGAGACAGGAGAAATTTGATATGTATGATTATACAAGGTGATACAATTATAATACCTTTTGCAAGAAACAAGTATCATATAAATTTCATTAAGTAGTTGTTTTGTATACTTTAAACATATTTTGCATTGCTACACTTGTACAAAAATATATTTAAACAGATCAAACTTCATTTTCTTAAGATAAGTGAAGTTTTTGTTGCAAATAGTTGTATTTGTGTAATATTTATTGCTTCACTGTAGCTAGCTTCATTTTTTACGCAAAGATCAAATTTCAGTTTACAAAAAAAAGAAAAAAAAAAAGAAATGTGTTAATAATGTAATGTGATACAGAAATTTTACTTTAATCCGGATACCCTGAAAACTCTAAAATAGGAACTTAAGAGCAAAGCATTGTAGAATGTGAACAAAACACTTTATGCACATGTGCAGAAGGAATTATAAACCTGTTAAGCTTCTGAAATTTGCTCTCAGCTTCTTTACTGCCTCTGTTGTGATATATCTGTTGTTTGAGTCTAGTTTTCTCTCTCTCTCACATGCACATGTATGCACAAACTTACTATGCATGCACACACACACAGGCACACACACACCCACAAAGTTAATAAGCGTAATCTTTGGCTGGTCCTGTGGTTTTACTGCACCTCATGTATATTTCACTAAATGTAGGCACTTCAATATAAACTATATAAATGAGTCATGATGCGCCCCTATCAGTGGAACTATAATGTGAGGAAATAATTAAAATGGTTTGTCAGAATGTTCTGTCATATATTTGGTCAACACTTTTGTTTCTAGACCCATATTTATGTTTTAGTGTAGTAGAAAAGATACACAGATGGTGTTTTTTTTTTTTTTTTGTAATTTATGTCCTCCAACATTGTCATATCGAACGATGAATGCAATGGGTGAAATGATGCTCAAATGAGTCCGGGATCCATGGAGCTTAGTCACCTGACATTCGTCTACCAGGATAAGGGAAAACCCCGGAAAAACCTTATCTAGGTAACTCACCCTAGCCGAGATTTGAACTCGGGACCTCTTGAACGTGAGGCAGACATGCTACCATCTACGCTACCGAGGCGGGCACAGCTGTTGTTATGTGGGCTATTGTGAAGCATGGTTTTTGATAATTGCACACCACTTGGTCTGCTTGAGAAGGGTTAATTGTAATCTTAGTAAACAATCAAGTACTGTAATGATCTCTTGACTCATATCACAATTCTCCTCTCATTGCACTCATCTCCCCACCATAGCAAGTGTGTATTAATGTAGTGACTGTGTTACATGTGTATCAGATGCTCCATCTTGTTGTGGTGATGGGAAATTGCATGGTTTACATGTGATCTATGGCAGGAGATGCTAGCAAGTTCATAATTTTCTATATATGTAACTAAATATTATGGTATGTAGTAGAACGAAATGCAAAAAGCAAAGAGTGTTAATCTACTGCAGCTTTCAAGTGGGATGTATGTCAGGCAACCAATCAAGAGTCGTCCTTTGCCATACTGCAGTCCCCTTAAGTTGGACGTGATGTGCACCAAGTGAATCATACATCTCCATTAAGTATATTTTTGCACTAGAAAAATACTTAAGGGTTTTAAAAAATGAACAGGCAAGATAGGGAGTAATATTTATAATGCATCTGTAAAAACTACATATTTTTAGTTCAGATAGTTTTCTTAATACATATGAATAAAGCTACCCATGTATGACATGTTGTGACAGGCACTTTAATGGCCATTACTACTTGTTTGTGTGCAGGTATATTTGTAATCATTCAGAACTGGTATTTAAATTATTGACATGGTGTGCCAAAAGAATTATTTTGAACAAGCCAAGGCTTTGGTTGTAAGAAAACAGTTCACTTTCTCGTTAGCCTGTAGACTGCTCTTATCAATAGAATGTGAGTTCTGAAATGTATTTGGTGTTCTGTGATTTACTTTACAGAGTTCAAATCAGCATTGTTTGCTTCTTGTATTTGCAAAATGTATGAAATTAGAAATTCCAGTGATAGTAGACCTATATTTTACTTAGATGAGACATGGGTAAATAAAAACCACTTTTCAAAAGTCAGTGTTGCAAGACTTACCAGAAAGGGTTTGTTCTGAAGTTATCCATTGGAAATGGCAAGGGCTTCTCATGTCATGTAGGCTCACATAGGATTCCTACCTGAAAGTAAATGGAATTTCCTCTCTAACACTACCTTAGACTATCATGGGGTAATAACTAGTTCAATTAAAGAATGGTTTCTGAACAGATTCTTAAATTATGTAGAAGAGGGAAGCATTAATATAGTGTGTAATACTCTGTATCATTTAGTTATTGGATCTTATAAAAGAACTAAATTGTTGCAAAAATGGGGTTTGGATTTTTGGCAACAGAAAGTAAATGTGATTTCATATATCAGGAAAAAGTATAACTTTTAGACTGTTTGATTAGAATCATGCATAAAATTAAAACTGACACACCAGTTTTACTCACCTTTAATTTATTGATGCTTATGAAATGTTCCATTTAAAAAATTTACTGATATTGTATGCAAAACATAGTAACATACATTTCATTGTTTTAAAAACATTGCACAGAAATTTAGCAAGCTATGCATTTGACTAGACACAAAACTGATACAGTTCTGAGGTGAGATATTAACATAATTACTACATAAACTTAGAACGTCAGAAACCATGCTATGCGTTGAATGTCACCTCTTGAGATTTTACTTACTTTATATTTTATATACCAAGCCTTTCAATTATTTGAAACCTTGTGGCCACATAATGTCATATGTTTATACCTTTTGTGTAAACTTAATTTTGAAAATTAAGAGTTGAGAGTTCCTTCAACTTCAGAACTTTTCTCTGGTTTTTTTTTTTTTTTTTTTTTTTTTTTTTTTTTTTTTTTTATTAAATCTGTGGTACAGCAGGAACGATGATTCTATGCCGGTGAAGACTGCGTGCGCAGTCGTTTAGAATCCAGTTGCCGAGCCTATACTTCCGGTCATGCGCAGTATACTGAAATGGCCAGTATCGTGGAGAGGTTTGACCGGATAACATCTAAGTTCTAACGGTTCAGTGCTGGCACGTTAAGATTTTACACATTTTAGAAACTGTGATTATTAATTGCACTGGTGATTAGCATTTTGTCTGTGTGTGCTTGTGTATATATTTTCTTATTTAGAGTAAAATACCTTCAATTCAAAGAAAATTTGGTGGAAAAACACTTCACACCAAACATGTGAATTATTAATAATGTCCATCTCTTCATGACAAGGGAAGCAGCTTGTGGCGATATGCTAATGTCACTGAAGAAAGTGCAAGAGAGGGTGAGTGCAGCAACAAAAGTACCTGAGAGAAAATTTTGTAAAGTAATTAAGGAAGGGGAGAAATGTAAGGAACAAGGGACCTCCTTTGGAACATCTGGAAAGGTACATTGTGTACCAGAAAGCATCATTGTCATTAATGATTTTGATAGGTGTGTAATTCGCCAAACAAATTATAATTTATGGAAATTAATTATTCTTTCACACTGGCCGTGTGTAGGCTAAATTGTGGAAACGTAGAGTCAGACTGAAAAATTCAATGCCATAGCCGGGATTTGAACCACGGATCTTCTGGTTTCCGTCCAGCCGCACTACCATTGTGCTACTATGGCCAACGTGCCGATATGACATTAAATTCTCCAACTGACTCGTATTTTCCCGGTAAACCACTTAGGAGTTCTCATAAACACATGAGACAACTACCTTAATGGCGACTTACTACATGTAAGTACTTTTAAGGCCCGGGCTTTATAGTTAACCACTGCTTCAGTGTAGCAAAAGCCATTCTTTGTGCCGAACGCGCCTAATGTTTGAATCATTTTGTTTTGTGTGTATACAAACGAATGTATGTATAGCTACGCAAGCGACTTCTCCGGTTCAAGGTTTTAGCTTATATGTTCCATTACACAAACACACTGGAAAGAAAACTCCCTGTCAGCATCTGTTATTACAGATCTGTTATTACAAAGTTTCTGGTAGCCTTATGCAACTGTTTTCGCTCAGTATTTTAGTTATTTATACTCTCTCTGTGTTCAGAGTGACTTCTTATAGCTGTCAAGAGCTCAGGCTTGTGATATTACTGTAGAAAATCTGGAAGATTTGTTATGCGATTATGAAGGAGATGTTTAGGATATAGGTAGCAGTGACGTGTACTGGTCTACAGATGGCATGTTAGCTTCTCCATTGTTTGGGGGAAATGGCGGGTCAAATATGGGTGATGTGGAGCAGCTATTACAAGCTATCCCTCATTACGAAAAACAGTAAAATGGTAAAAAAAGTATTTTTATACCACTGGATGTAACCATGCACAATTGTTTAGTAATTTTCAGAGCTATAAATTCATGCAAGACACTCATCTTCCTGTACTTGCGTGTATAAATAGCTCGTAACCTAATTGAGTATTATAATACTCAGAGGTAAGGGATAAGAAATTCACCACGACATCACCCCTCATACTTGAGAGAAAACACTTTCCTAAAAGGATGCCATCCACAACCAAAAATGTCATAGCCATTTCGAAAATGTGTAGTGTATCGTGAAAAAGAAGTTCGCAAGGAAACCAATATTATTTGGTGTGAATCTGCAGATGTGCCCTTGGGTGTTTATTCAGGTTTGGAGGTGTACAATTCAAAAAGAAACCTTTAAGGGTACATTTACTTCCTTTATAGAACTAATTTAAATTTGTTGTAAAATAGGAAGATGAAAATAATTGGCGTTAAATGAGCATTAAATGCATTTATGTACAGGACATCTATACGGGTCCATATCGATTTGGGGAATTTTAACTTAGACGTCATATGACGTCCATATTGGTGAAAGGGTTAAGTGTACAACATTGCACTTACCTCATTTGATTGTGGTGATGGCCCAGCCACACCTAGCTCTGCTTTATATTCATTCCTCTTTTGCAGTTACTCTAATTTTGCAATTCTATTGATGGTATCTTAAGCTTAATTGGATCATGTGATGGATAGAAAAATAGGGAATGTGAGAAAAAAACCACATTTTTTAAAGCAGTTTTCTATGAGAGGAATTATATTGTAAAGAGAATACAGCAAAATCTATGCAATGCAGTGGTGCAGTTTTCACCCTTATTATATGAAAGAAAATTATTTCAGTAAAATTTTATAATATATACACACATTTATTGCATATTAACATGATTTGGTTTAATCTTCCAGGTATCTCTCTCACCAGCTCAAACACAACGCAATGAGGAGCAAATCAAGTTTCTTACTGAAAAAATTAATAAATTGGTGGATGAGGCAGAACAAATGGGTATACAGGGTAATGTGGAGCAGGCACAAGGACTCATGAAACTTTGTGACCAGCTGAAAGAAGAACGAGAACAATTACGTGGGAGCAATGAAAACAGCCATTGGCAGCAGGTGATTATTACTTTTATTTTCTACCTCTCTGAATGGTTTTTGATTTCCTGTTGTGCCTATTTTACTTGCAAGTTCTTTTCTCATCATCAGTTCTTGATTTATTTCTCCTTCCCATAAAAGCAGTTTAATAGGCAGGTTACAATAAATTTTATTAGGAGTGATGGGTGAGGTCTTTATAGAACTACTTGTATGAATGAGTTTTTACTTCTTATTGGCCTATTTTACTTGCAAATTCTTTTCTCATCAGTTCTTGGATTTATTTCTCCTTTCTCATAAAAGTGGTTTAGTAAACATGTTACAGTAAATTTTATTAGTAATGGGTGACGTCTTTATAGAAGTACTTCCACCATTTTGACTTTTCATTTGGAGTTTTTCTCTCTGGAGTCTCCTGGAATATGTCCATTAACATGGAGGTATTGGAAGCACTTTCACTGTTTTACTCTGGAGTGTTGCTAGGATAATTTCATGCATTTCATGAACATCTAACAGGATGTCACATTGTGGGATATCAGTTTTCTACGACTCAACTTTCTAACTTGTGATATAAGAACTTTCTAATCCAATGTAAGTTTTTACAAGTACAGCTTGATATTTTGTGGTATATATATTTTTAGCATAATCTAATACTTAGAATATTTTCTTAACTTTAAGGATAATTCTTTATTTACCTACTGTCTATTGAAACCTGCAATACGGCCAAATTCTCTGTATTGGTCCACTTAAAATAATGTCAAGCTTTTTTATTTCTAAACTAACACTATAATTTAGGAATAACTGTATAATTTAAATTAGTTGATAGAAATTAATATTTCCTTCACACAAACCATGTATGGGCTAAGGTTTTGTATAGTCAACCTGAAAAATTCAATGCCATGACTGGGATTTGAATCATGAATCTCCTGATTTCTGTCCATTTGCTCTTACCTATTGAGCTACCATGGCCAACGTGCAGTCATGACATTAAATTCTTCAATTGACTCATATTTTCCTGGTAAACCACTAGGGGGTCTGTTATTTGAGATACACTGTTTGTGGCGACTTACTATTGTAAGTCATGTGACATGTATCTCGAATACAAGAGCCCCTAGTGGTTTACCTGAAAAATATGAGTCAATTCCCACTTCTTGGAAATACCAAAGAAAAGCCCATTGCTCAAACCTTTGATGGGGCCAGTATTGAGTGGAAGGACTGGTGGAATACATGCCAAAATAAGGGAAACATATCCATATGCATACTTTGTCCACTGCTATGCACACCAGTTGAATTTAATCATACAAAAGGCAACAAACTCTGATTCCCACATACGGGATCTGATATTTTAGAGAAAGTAGTGCAGGCAAGATTGCCCGGAGTTACATTAACAAGATGGAATTACAATATTCGTACCATCAATGTTGTGTACGAAAGCATAAGAGACCTGAAAGATTGCTTCGAAATCATTGAAGAGAGCTGTACTGATACAACCACAATAAATGAAGCCAGTAGCTACAGAAGAGCTCTTGAAGATTTAAATTTTATTTTTTGGTTAATAGTTTTCAACAAAATCCTACCTCATGTAGACATTTTGTACCAGCAACTTCAAAAGAAGAGTAAAGATACTGTAACGTTACGGAGTGACATCCTTATATTTAAACAAGAAATGGAAAAGGAATGACTGAATATTCATGAACTACACAAAAACATATGTGAAGAATTTCCGCAGGTTTGAGATGCCAAGGAGGTGTGTAATGTCATCACAATTACTGTTGCAGATAGATTTACTATAATGGGAATCTAGAAGGTGAGTCTTTGCTGTGTAATGACTTATTCAAGGATTTATGTGAAAGTTTCCCGGAAGAAATTTTCACACGAGTGGTGCAATCTTATCCTAAGCTCTGTGCACAAGGAAAACTGCGCATAGAGTTGGAGCTAATTTACAGACAAAATGACTTGAACATTCAAGGAGAATTGAAACCTTTTCAGTTCATATACGAAAATAACTTTTTGACAATGTTCAGTGAAGTCACAAAACTTTTGAAAATTGTCATAACGCCGATGACTGTGAAACCTGAGCATTGCTTTTCCACTCTGAAAAGGATAAAAACACTTTTAAAAAATACAATGACAAACGACAGACTCTATGCGTTAGCAATGCTGTTAATAAATAAGGAACTTTCAGTAACGTGCAGGATTTTGATGAAAGAGTGGGGGAAAATGGCATTAAACTAAAGAACAGAAGACTTTATTTTGTATATAAACAGGCCAAAAGTGTAATTAATGATAAACTGAGTAAAAGCAAAATACGAGTATTAATGTGTGTACATACACTAATGTGCGCGTGAATGTGAGAAAAGTTACACTGGTGAGGTGGCAGGTTATGTGGCGAAAATTACTTCTGGATTTGGTTGAGTTTGAATGATGTTCTAATACCGTCCTTTTATGTCGTATGCATATTAATATAGCAGCTTTGGACAAAAATTGCATTAGGCATCTTATACTTATTTCTGAAGTGTGCATTATAATATGAGAACCACTGTTTCCGTTGGTTATAGGGACTTTATCAGAGAAGTCAGTATATTTTTCTCTGCCCCAATTATTTTTCAATGTTTTATATGATTTCAGAGATCTTTTGTTATTAAGATTAGCTCATAATTCTTGTTTTTCAATATCTTCAATTCGTGTATGTACTTCTTTCCAGAATCCCTTTTCTATTGTTGCACTTTCTAGCCATAATGAACCCATACTTATTTCCTGTAAAATCTTTTGAATTTTATATATTCAAGTCTCTCTCCCATTTATTCTTGTTTGTGCTATCAAACACTGTTTAACAGTATTCTCATCTAAATTCCATATTCTGAGCCAATATTTCAGTATTCTTTCCATCACCTTGCTTTTGTAACCTAATCTTCCTAATTCCATTAAAGCCGCCTTATTCACTGAAGAGCTAGGTAAGCCTAAAACAAGTCTACAAAATAGTTTATAACATTTATCGCTTTCCATCCTTCATCTGGCCCCCATATTTCTATTCCATACAGCATTCTGCTTTCTATGGAACCAAACACCCTTTCTAAACATTTTACTTGCATATTTGTTATTTTGTTAATATATGATCTAATAGCACTCATGGCCATTCTCTTCTGCCAGTGCTGTTCTTTTTTGGTCACTCCATTCACCATTACTAGATACTCTTACTCCTAAGCAATCAGTGTTCTTTTTCACCTCAATTTCTGAACCCTCCCACCACCATTCTTCTCTTTTTAGTTTGAAACCTATTTTTACCACCATGATCTTAGATTTAGTTTTATTTATCTTCAGACCCCATTCTTTACAAAACTTGCCTATTGCTTCCAAGGATTGTTTTAAGCCTATGCTTGTTACGAAACCATTGGTAAATCTGTAGCATTTTTACTTATTACTTCTAGAATATCTCAATAAATATGTTAAATAGCACTGGACTTAATTTGCAACCTTGTCTAAGTCCCACATTGTTTGGTATTTTCTCTGTTATCATTCCTCAATCATATTTTATACTAAATTCATTTGCTTTGTAAATATTTTGGATTACTCTTATAAAGTTCTTGCTTACTCCTTTTTTCCTCAATTTAATCCAAAGTGCTTTCCTAGAAGTTGTATCAAAGGCTTTTTCTAAGTATAAGAACAGTAATTATAATCTCCCTCTTTTGATCGCACCAAAGTGGCCCGGGTTCGATCCCAGCCAACCGCAAAGTGAGATTTGTGGTGGACAACATGGCGCTGGGGCGGTTTTTCTCCGGGACCTCTGGTTTCCCTCGCCATCTCATTCCACCGGTTCTCCATCTTCATCTCATGTATCATCAGTGTCACCGCCTGCGGTGCCGTATGTAGTAAAAGCGGGCGTTAAACACTACACATTTCACATTTCCCTATTTTGATACTGAGATATTTATCTACTAATGTTCTAATTATAAAAATGTCTGTTCTTTTATCTTTTCTAAACCCTAGTTGAAATGGTGAGAATTTTCCTTCTTCCTCTGCCTAATTTTGTAATCTTTTTGCTAATGCTCCTGTGAAGACTTTCGCAAGTATTGAAAGTAAACTTATTTCTCTATAGGTTGCCGGATTTCGCATGTCTCCTTTACCTTTATATATTGGAGTTACTATTTCCATTCTCCAGTTTTTGGGTATTTTATCCTCCTCTAAGATTAAGCTCAACTCCTGCACTAGTATTTTGGATCTATTTAGTCCTCTGCCCAGGCTCTTCAAAATTCCCCTGGTATTCCATCTATTCTGCATGTCTTATTAGCTTTTAAATTCTTAATTTGCTCCAAAATTTAATTTAAAGTGAATTTACTATCCAATATATCTATTTTCAACAGATTTATACTTATCAAGTTGTCCTTATAATCAAGGTTTTAACTCCCAGAAGTCCTTGAAAGAAATTGCACCATGACACTGGTGATATATTATTTCCTCTGTTACTTTTGTTTAATTAACTTACCATTGCCCAAATGATTTTGTTATTCTTTTTTTCTGCCTCATTTAACTTTTGGCTCAGCTTTTCCCCCCACTTGTTTCTTTTCACTTCTAATCTGAGTCTTTCTACTAGATAATTTTCCCTAACTATTTTATCCCATGTTTGCCTCTAGCACTTTAATTTTCTCTGTACCATTCTTTTAGCTTCTAAACATTCATTGTCAAACCAACTATAATTAGTTTTATGCCTGCTCTCTGTCACTTTCATTTCATTTCCAGCTTTTTTTATCCACTTCCTCTAGGCTAAAAATACTTCCTTCTATATTTTCATCCTCCAAACAAACTCTAAACTTGTTCTGCTCTAACCATTCCACTTCTTGAATCAATTTAGTATAAAATTGTTCAGCTCAAACATTTTTCCCCATTTGTAAAGATCTAATTTTATACCTAAACTAAAATCCTCATCCCTAATGTTATCTTCTAATATTCTGAACTCTATTTTTAGTGGGAAGTGATAGCTTGTGCATATCATATTCATAATTTCAAAATCTGCTATATATCTATCTAGACCTATTGAATATAATATATAATCAATGACCCATAGACCGTTTTTGTTTACAAAAGTAAATTCCCCCCATTCATCTTTCCCTTTTACACCATTACAGATCAAGAGGTTCTCTTCACAAAACTCAATTAGTTTTTTTACCCTCATTGTTAAGTACTTTATCACTGCTACGACTTTCCATGTTTACTTCCTTTAAATCAAAACTATTAAAATCTACCCTAATTTGCTCCTCTCCTACTCTTGCATTGAAGTCTCCTATTAAAATTATTTCTACCCCTACATATTTGTTGTAATTCTATGTTCTATCTCGGTTTAATAAACAAGTTTGAGTCATAATAACTAGAAGTAGTTGGTGGATTTGTAAATAATGCCTACACACGGTTTTACACTTAGATCATTTCAGCCCTGATTTCCAACCTCTTACTTTTCTTTTACAAGCAGTGCTAAGCCACCAGACACTCGGCCTTTATCTGTAACTTTCACTCCTTTTCTCCCAAGATAATCATATCTTGTGATATGGATGTTGCAGTCTTTTAATAACCATGTTTCCACCACCACTATCACATCTGTCCACTTCGCTATTTGATGAATTTCACCACTTTGTAATTTAGCATACAATCTTTCCGCATTCCACCTTACTATAGAAAGAGAAATTAACTGCTATACAGAGCCCTTTCTGGCAAATCTAAACTGATCCAATTTCAATTTGCTTCTTATTTGTGTTGGCGCTGTGTGCGGCTTGCATCTCTTCTCTTCACTTGCATAATACTTCCCCCCAGCATAGACCGCTTGGCTCTCACCAAGGCGGCCCGGGTTCGATCCCAGGCGACCGCAAAGTGAGATTTGTGGTGGACAACACGGCATTGGGGCGGGTTTTCTCTGGGACCTCTGGTTTCCCCCGCCATCTCATTCCACCAATGCTCCATCTTCATGTCATGTATTATCAGTGTCACCGCCTGCGGTGCCGTATGTAGTAAAAGCGGGCGTTAAACACTATACCTTGTTTCACGTAAGCTTGCTCAGTATCTCTTAACGGTCACGTGACCTAATCACCTCTCATTGGTTGCTGTTGTGGTAATGACTGTCGTGCGGTAAAAATTAGTTCGTTTTTTAACATGGTGATATATCATTATATGTTGGAAGAGAATTGTCAAATTTATATTTTCGTAACTGTTTTAATTAAATATATTATGCAACAGAGTTGATTTATCTGAAATGCATGTTAATTCTTAAACGAAGTAAAGAGGAGGTTCCTTTGCTCTCAAGCACATGGCACAATAGCACGTGATATAGCGGTAGTGGTGACATTTGTTTATATGACTTTTATCACTGACCTTGTTTTGAACTGGATTAGTCATGCATCGCCATTCAAGAGTGCGGGAGCTAAATTATTTTATTGATCGTTTATTGTGCATGTACTTATTATATGTATAATGGTAGAGTCTACCGCCAGTTTTTCGCTGAAGTATCGCAAGGATAATTATTTACAAATAGGCGAAAAAAGAATTGTGTTGCATGTGTTTAATGCACTCACAGAGAAGAATCGGTCTTTGTCAGTGAGAGAAGTCGAACAGCTGTGCTCTGAAGTTACAGGTGTGAGTGTTAGATCCGTAGGAACATCGCGACATGAAATTGAGGAAACAGGAAAACGTACCACTCCAGGCAAAAGCAGGAATAAACAAAAGTGCGTGCTCGGAGAAAATATGTGAAAAGTGTTGTGCGTCGTCATGTGTGTAGTTTTTCTTTAGAAACGAACTCCCTAACATAAGTAACATTTCGTCTATGTAAATGAGGATGCAGATTTACCAAATTTCAGCAGATTGCTTATACAGCTGGGATTTGTGAATGAAAAAAGAGGCAAGAAAAATGTGCTAAAAGACAGAGGCGATATTGCTGTGTGGCGAAGACGTTATTTAAGGATAACCACACTGCACCGAGATACAAATCGCAAAATATACACGAAGAACACACGAAAAGTAAAGTATGGTGTGACACTACTTTTAAGACTGAAAGACAATCATTTTTGAAAGGTATGTGTGCTGGTTTAAAATGTTCCAGTGGAAAAGGCCAAAGGCCTTTCATTATAAACTCTTTCAGTTTCATTGCTCAGTCATTCTGTTTCAATTTGCTCAGTTTATTATAAACATGTATTTTTGGATGCCTTCATATCCTTATTTGTATGATTTTATTTATCTTCCCGGCAATTATTACGACATTTACTGCAGGTTTAAATGTGACGGGAAGGCACCGCCTATGGCCTATGACGCGAAAGCATTAGCCAATTAGGGCGAGGGGGAGGGTAGTTGAATGCGGAGTGATACATTTCAGCGGAGCAAGGTTATATGAAACAGAGATTACACATTTCATTTCACACCTTTCACTGCTGCTTCCTTACTCGCGTACTGGTGTTTCAGGTTTCTGGAATCGTCACCTTGGTCAGTCATCAAATTTAGTCCACTTATATTCTATTTCCGCCATCTATGAATAAGTTCAAGTCTCTGACATAAGCAGTCTTACCTTCTTCTCTGGCTTTCATTTCTTTCAATAAAATGGCCCTAAATTCTCGTTCTTTTTTCTGTAATCTTGCTCAATAAAAGTATTTGTTCCTTTCAATTTTTTTGCATTTGCCAACACCGTCCATTTAACTTTCATAGTTGTACATTTTACTAACATCAGCCTCGACGTGAGCCCTCTTCTGAGAATCCTAAATGCATTCATTATTTCCCAACCTTGTATCTGTACTTCAGTTTTTCCTTCAATATGTCTTCAACTTCTTCCCAGGCTCTCTTTCCCATATTTTCTTGCACTCCAAAAATTGTAATATTATTTTTCCTACAATTTATCTCATTCTTTTCAAGCCTCATTATCTTTTTCTTGTGGTTCCGGATATTATGTTACACTCTCATCTGATTATCTGCAACAGTCGGCATTTCCTGAGAAATGTTGCTTCTTTTTGTATCCGTCTTCTCCATCTTTTTCAACTCTGCAATCTCTTTTGAAATTACTTCTAGCATTTCAGCTATCTGTTCCAACTTGGGGCCTGGATTCAGCTTTATTCCTCCAATTATGAGTAGCGCCAACAACACTAGAGCATACCAATATGAAGTCACTCGTCCATTAGAGGCATTTTTGTTCATGTTAATGCACCTTCTATTGAATAAGCCAATTCTGGCCCAATAGACGTGCACTGAAATTCCCATTTTATTTGCCGTGGGCAGAGTGCATATAAGCACATCCGTCCTTTGCCAGCTCCTTCGTGCAACTCTGTTGAAAATATAGAACATAATACATATCAGCCTATTATTATTTGCATTTCACTATATTATTCCTTCACTTTAAACCTGTGGCAACTTTTTCGTAATTTCTTTGTATTCAAACACAATGCTGTGTAAGACGGAAACCTGTATAAATGGAAAATAAATGCCGGAACGATCGTGTTCCATTTTAGAGAGGTTTTACTGTATCAGCAGTTACACAAATTACTGAGGTACCTACCTACCTCTAGCAGAGTTAAGGCTCATGTCTTCTCAGAAGTGAGCTTCTTGTGACCCATTTTATATATTAGCTGAAGAAATACACACTGTCAAAAGCAGCACTCATATACAAATCGGATGACAACACAGTAAACAACTTGCTGTACAGCAAATTCCAGAAGCTGACTTCTGTTCCTGTATCATTACTAAGTAGCAATTTAGATTTAGTAAAGAATAAATAATGCAAAAGTTGGCAATTGTGAGTGATTAGAGCTACATGCTGGACAATACATTCCCACAGTCCTTTATCCTGCATATTTTGCCTTTAAGGAAGCCAAGACCTTCATAACTTCAAGGTAAGAGGAGACATAGAGATGATTATTTACATTTATCTTTCTTTCTCTTTCTATTCATAGTCCGAATATATTTGCTATTACAGAATACAAGTTTCTTAGGAGCAAGGCTTACCTAGGACTTTCTTTAAAATGCATGTCCTGGGTTTGTGAAAATTATTGCTATATCATGGAGTACAGTTTGGCAGGGCATTCTCTGGCCCTGACATTTCTCAAGAGGGGGAAGCATGCTGTTGCTAGTTCTTTAGTGGAAATTTCAAGCAGAGGAACATGCATATTTTAAATATTTCAAGCATTTGCCATATTATTATAATAGCGATAATAATAAGATTTACAGACACTAAAATTCGGAATTCATGCACGCACAAAATAGCAAACAAACTTCACCAAAAGCAACTGAAGCCACATGGTCCGTACAAAATTAAACTGGCAACATGGTGTTGGATTTGGAAGCCACACCTAGCAGCGACAGTGCTGATAGTTTTAACTTCCTGACCATGACATCGGATGTAGAGACTCTCAGTACTACCAACAGAAGCAGTTAGTGTGCTTAAAAGGTGTGAAAGAAATATTCAAATAGAGAGGTGTTCTAATAAATATCTTAATGATAATGTTTTTTTTTTTTGTGTGTGTGTGTGTGTGTGTGTGTGCGTGTGTGTGTGTGCGTGCGTGCGTGCGTTTTTTTTTTTTAATTTACGTCCTCCAACGTTAAATGGAATGGGTGAAATAATGCTCAAATGTGCCCGGGGTCCATAGAGCTTAGGGTTACCCGACATTCATCTTTTAAGATAAGGGAAAACCCCAGAAAAAACCTTATCCAGGTAATCCACCCTGACCGAGATTCGAACTCGGGACCTCTTGAATGTGAGGCAGACATGCTACCACCACGCTACTGAGGCAGGCACATGATAATGTAATTGCAAATTGGATTTCAATGTTTTAAAGCTAATATAGTCCTATATTTTCATTCTAAAGATATTTTGGAGGATGTGTTTTTATTTACTCATTACTGCATGTTGGTACTATTAACCTTCCTCCTCTGCCTCCTGCAACTGCAAAACGTCAGTGCCAGAGATCCAATGGCTGTACTCTAGAGCA
The DNA here is from genome assembly GCA_030765055.1 of Mantis religiosa. Classification (NCBI taxonomy): domain Eukaryota; kingdom Metazoa; phylum Arthropoda; class Insecta; order Mantodea; family Mantidae; genus Mantis; species Mantis religiosa. The sequence continues at coordinate 122,756,737 of CM060955.1, read as the reverse complement.
TGTATTTCAGGTATTTGGATATAAGGGTAGGATATTATATGATAAGTTTATTCTTTGGATAAATTTTAGTTCATATTGTGTTGTCCTGTCTGAATCTTTTGATTTCATAGACTGCAGAGCTGGCAGCTGCCCAAGAGAAGCAAATGGAAGTGTGTGATGTTTGTGGAGCATTCCTTATAGTGGGTGATGCACAACAAAGGATAGACGACCACCTAATGGGCAAGCAACATGTAGGATATGCTAGACTTAAGATGGCCATGGAAGAGCTCATAGTAAGTATACTGCATCCGTCCTAAGAAACACACCTTTTCTATTACTCCACGCCCACTTGCACAAGTGTGACAAATGACTGACACTTTTGCTCATGTGTTATGCCATATTACATTCAAACAAGTTGTATGCACAACCAATGACCGCATTCAGTATGGTCACGTGGTGCAGCTGTTCGTGGAATTGCTCACAGGAAGTGTGCTTCTTACGACTGCAGGAGTATAGAATTACTAGCAAAATCGCTATTTATACATTTTATGCAACCATAATAGTTGAATTATATGAAAATTTTTGAACTTGAATGTATTGGTTTATAAAATATGGGGTTCATAATTGTTACCATAACTTCATATTATGAACAGTTTAAGAGAAATAAATGAATATTAATATAAAAAAAAAGTATTTTCATTTTACAAATGAAGATGCTTATTTAAAGTATGATGTAAGGTTTGTTCAACAATTTATATAAAAATCAAGTAAAAATTACTTTTTTTTTATTATGTACTCACAGATGACCCAACAGTGAAACATAGTAATGTCCTGCTCTGTGTTTATGCAAGTTATCTATCAGACTAAAATTAGGCAAGTGAGTCAACCTTGTATATACTTTTCTCCACTTACAAGTTTTTTATGAAGACTAGTTTCTGGGAACTTCTCCCCTATCGTCAGTTCTGTGGTTGACTGATGATGCATTCGGTGTCTGCATCTGGCTTGGTGTCGTGCTGCCATCTAATGTCCTGGTAAGTTTGATGACGTCATCTACCGCGGGAATTTCAAAATTCATCAAGAGGTCCTGTTTTTTCGTAATAAATATGTTTTCCCAAATCTGTAGTTCCAGAGGTTTCTTTGCCTGTTTGATCAGTTCTATTTCTTGTTTTATGTTGTGATTCTCAGACCAAAAGTGATGTGCTATGGCCGACTTGTCCATTTGTTTGAATTTAATATTTCTGAAGTGTTCTTTCATTCTTGTTCCTAGATTCCTTTTGGTCTTACCAATGTATATCTTGTCACAATCCTGGCAACTCATTTGGTAAATGCCTGATAATTGAGTTTTCGGTGTGCTATTTTTTAGAGGGTGGTTTAGTAAGTTGCGGATGTTGTGTTTGTTTTGAGGGGCTAATTTTATGTTGAAGCTCTTAAATATATTTTCAATTTTTTTGAAGTATTTTGGATGAAATGTAAATTTTCCATATCTGGTGTTTGGGTTTTCTAGTTTTTTTAACGTAGTAATGTCCCTTAAGTTTTTGTTTCTTTTGTGTCTGTAGATCAGTTTTTTGATGAAATTTGTGTTATAGTTGTTCAGTTCGGCAACCTGGTGTATGTGAGCATACTCCTGTTCATATTCTGTTTTTGTTAGCGGAATTTTGATTAATCTGTGAACTAAACTATGGAATACTGCATATTGATATTGTACTGGGTTGAATGGGTTGCATTTAATGTAATTGTCAACATGTGTTGCTTTTCGGTATATTCCAAATTGTAATCCTGTTGGTGTTCTAATGATTTTCAAATCTAGAAAAGGTAGTCATTCATCCTGCTCTACTTCATTGGTGAAAACTATGGATTTTTCTTGTAGGTTTAGCAACTTTATACCCCCCAGGGGCCTACTTCGGTAGGTACGGGTTTGGCGAACCCGGTGTCCCGAGCCAACAGTCTCCCTCGTGTGGGCTCCTCTTCGTGGTTGAGGGAGACGGTCAACAGGCCCACCCACGTGTAGGCCGTGCGTGGAGACCCGTGTCGGTGGAAAGGTTTGTCCTGGTGGTTGAGGGATGCGTATCTGAGCTCGTAACAGTGTTTTTCTGAATTCGGGGAGGGTGCGCATTTCTAATACACTACTTTGGCTTCTGCTTCGCCTAAACGGGAGGTTAGGGACTAACCCACCCCTAATCAATCGGCCAGGACTAGGTATTGTACCGACCTCCAGGGTGAGTGGGACGGTGAGCTCGCTATATCCCCTGTGTAGCCCTGTCATCCCAGTGGGATGACCCCTTGTTGGACTCCGTGGTGGGTGGGGAGCACTGGGGGATGAAATTTAGACCAACTATTATGGTTAACCTACACCCCCCAGAAAACAATAAACGTGGAAAGGACTTGTTTGAAAACAGTGTTAAACAGGTAGTTGAGTGTGGTCCTCGCTACCTAGTTATTAAACGAACGGAGGAAGGTAGAACTTTTTCTACGGTTAATCCGTTTATTATACAGAAAGGTCTTGACAAAATAGCTGGTGCTGTTAAATCATGTACAAAATCTAGAAATGGCACGCTGCTGGTGGAAGCAACTACAGCATCCCAGGCAGCAAAGATACTGAAAGCCAACATGCTGGGCAGTTATCCAGTCAAAGTGGAGATGCATAGGACCCTGAATTCCTCGCGCGGTGTTGTAAACGCTAGCGCGTTGGATGGAATGTCCAACGAGGATATTCAGGAGAACCTCCAGGAACAAGGCGTGAACTGCAGTCTATCGTGTCCAAAGGAGAGAACGAGGGGATATGGTTCCTACTCGTACCCTGTTCCTGACCTTTGATCGGGTAGATCTCCCTCAAAGGATCAGGGCAGGATATGAAGTGATTGAGGTTAGACCATACATACCTAACCCTCTGAGATGCTACCAATGTCAGCGGTTCGGTCACACTAGTGCATTCTGTAAAGGCGCACCTACATGTGTCAGCTGTGGAGCCGGCATGCATGAAAATGCATGTACATCACCTCCGGAATGCGTAAATTGTAGCGGTGAACATCCATCAAGTTCACGAGAATGCCCCCGTTATATTGAAGAGCGAGCTATTCAGGAGATCCGGGTTAAAGAAAAGGTATCCTTTTCGGAAGCCCGGAAACTTCTTGTATTCTCAAGCCCTCTTCAACCACCTCCCGTACCTATAGCTCTGTGGCGGCTACTCCGTCACCGAAACGGGAGGCTGGTACCCAAACATCTGATATAAACGGGGCAACAATATCCGAGAAAGTTCTAGTGCCTAGATCGCAACCAAGAGCATCAGTAACACCATCTAAAACTCCGAGAACACAGACTACTGAAAATAACAAGTCAGTGAAGTCGCCTGACAAAGCATCCACGTCTAACAACAGGACGAAATTGCCCATTGTATACCAAGCACCAGAGATCAAGTTCAAGACGCAGTATGATAGAACTGCCTTCCTGAAAGAAAGCACAAAGTCTGCTCCAGAAAAGTCCAAGAAACGTAGCCCTAGAGCATCTCCGAGATCATCGTCGGAGTCATCTTCTGGGGAGGACTACGACCGGCGACCGTCATCTACGTCGGTCGGAATTTCCAATCGCTTCGAGCCCCTCGAATCGAAAGTTGTAGAAGGAAAACCGTCCTCTTCCATAGAGGATATGGAGCAGGAAACAGCTGACCACGCTGCTACATCTGCAGCAAAGAAGAGGCAGGATAAACCTGCCGAAACTAGCCCTACACCAAAGAAAAAGGGCAAATTGATTCGGCCACCCATGAAGTCGTCTTAATGTAGACTACCTTTACATCTTATATCCCATAGTTCCAATGGCTATCCTACAATGGAACAAACGAGGATTAAGAGCGCATCGACCAGAATTGGAACTTTTGCTCAGTAAGCATCACCCCTTAGTGGTATGCTTACAAGAGACTAAGCTACGACCACAAGACAACTTTAAAATCAGACGCTACACACCACTGAGGTGTGATGTTGAAACAGAAGAGGGCATTCCTGCACACGGGGGTACTATGATGCTCCTCAGGGATGACATATTTGTAGATCCGTTACAGCTACAGTCTGATTTACAATCTGTAGCTGTAAGGATTAAGCTGCCATCAATCGAATTTTGCATTTGCACTGTATATCTCCCGCCATCAGATGACCTCTCGTTAATTGACCTTGAAGATCTGGTTTCCCAACTTTCAACACCATTTCTAATAGTTGGAGACTTTAATGCCCATCACCCACTTTGGGGCTCAAATCGGGCATGTTCGAGAGGCAACCTCATTGCAAAATTCCTGGAGAGCAATAACTTGGTTCTCCTGAACACCGGAGAGCCCACATTCCTCTCAGACGCGTTTAACACCTATTTGCACATCGATTTGGCAGTGTGTTCATCCCAGTTAGCTATTTCATTACAGTGGAATGTCATCTCTGATTTACATTCCAGCGACCACTTTCCATGTCTTCTTAGTCTCTTAGCACAAGATGTGTCTCCCTCACGTATCCCTAGATGGCGCTTTGATCGTGCCAACTGGAATCTTTACACCCAGTTGGCTGTCTTTGAATACAACGAGCACGATTCTGTGAATGATTTAGTCGATCATCTCACAGAGAAAATTCTTTCCGCTGCAGAACAGTCTATTCCACGTTCGGCTACCCAACCCGTTCCTGTCCCATGGTGAACCAACGACTGCCGGAATGCTATTCGTGCTCGTAGACGTGCTCTAAGGGTATTCCAACGACACCCTACGCTAAGTAATCTAATTGAGTACAAGAAAGCGCGTGCAAAATCTAGGCAAATAATTAAGTATAGCAAAAAGACCTCATGGAACAAATTTGTATCATCTTTTAACAGATGTACACCCTCATCTGTTGTATGGGATAAATTAAGGCGCGTGGCCGGAAAATCAACCCACCTGCCAATCGCTGGTCTGAAAACAACTGCAGGAGTTGTTGTTGATCCGTTTGTTATGGCTAACACCTTCGGCTGTGCTTTCGCTCAGGTGTCTAGCTCATGCAGTTATGCTCCTGAGTTTATCTCAATTAAGACTCAGGTAGAATCTCAAGGTTTCGTGTTTAGTTCCAGAAACCTTGAAGACTATAACCGCCTCTTCATCTTGGCAGAGTTAGAACACGCTCTTTCGTCATCGCGACTGACAGCACCAGGACCGGACGGAATCCACGTTCAAATGTTACATCTCTCACCTGAAGGTAAGGCATTCCTGCTCGAGGTCTATAACCATGTTTGGGTTGATGCCACGTTTCCTGAAAAGTGGCGAGAAGCTACCATTATACCTATCTTGAAAGCTGGCAAGGACCGTCACCTCCCTTCTAGCTACCGCCCTATTTCCCTCACCAGTTGCGTATGCAAGGTGATGGAACGCATGATAAATGGGCGGTTGGTATGGTGGCTGGAAACGCACAACCTACTGAATAACATCCAGTGTGGTTTTCGACGACGCCGTTCAACAGTGGATCACCTTGTGTCCATGTCGACACAGATTATGAACGGATTTCTAAAGAACTGTCAAACAGTCGGAATATTTTTTGACCTCGAAAAGGCTTATGATACGTGTTGGCGGGCAGGGTTGCTACGTACTCTGCACACCTGGAATATACGTGGACGCCTACCACTCTTCCTTCAGGAATTCCTGAAAGACCGCGTATTCCGAGTAAGGGTTGGCTCGGTTTTTTCGAACCTTTTTGTTCAAGAGAACGGTGTACCACAGGGATCGGTACTAAGTGTTACGTTGTTTGCTATTGCGATTAATTCTATCTCGAAATGTGTACCTCCAGGTGTCTCGTCATGCCTATTTGTAGACGACTTTGCCGTCTACTGTACATCTCAGCGCACTCCGTTTTTAGAGCGCCGTCTTCAGACCACCTTGGACAACCTTAAGAGTTGGAGTTTAAAAAATGGTTTCCGATTTTCCGCTGAGAAAACCATCTGTGTTAACTTCTGGCGTCAGCAGAGTCGACTACCTCCAAGGCTCCGGCTAGGCGCTGATCTACTACCTTTTGCAGATGAGACGAGGTTCCTTGGATTGATATTTGATAGAAAACTTAGTTGGTCGTCGCATATAGCACAACTGAAAGCACGATGTGACCGATCTTTAAATATCTTGCGGGTACTAAGTGGAAAATCGTGGGGAGCGGATCGTGCAGTGTTATTGCGACTTTATCGGGCACTCATCCGTTCCAAATTAGACTATGGTAGTATCGTTTATGGCTCAGCACGACCATCTGTGCTGAAGAGATTAGACACAGTCCATAATTGTGGCATACGTATAGCAGTTGGGGCATTTCCAACCAGCCGAGTTATAAGCCTGTATGCTGAGTCGCAGAACCTCCTCTGCAGTACAGGCGCAACATGTTATTAGCGAATTATGGCTGTGGACTTAATTGCATGCCCACACATCCATCGTTTACGCCGTTCTTTAATACCTTCATGGACGTGCGTTATAGGAACACTACTATTAAACCAAAGCCACCTGGTTTTCGTTTCCGGGAGCTCCTTAGACATCTTGATACTGACATGCCTAAGATGTATCCTAGGGGGGAGAGGACATACCCTCCTTGGTTGTGCAGAGCGTCCCCGGTTGATCTGGGCATGACTAAATATGATAAATCTACCATATCTATGTCTAGTATCCGCACATGTTTTTTAGAATTTTTATCGCGATATGAGGACCATTTTGTAATTTATACTGATGGCTCCAAGAACTCAAATGGTGTTGGTTGTGCTTACGTGTGTGGAACCGAACCGTATACATTCGGATTCCACACTAGCACTTCCATTTTTACTGCAGAGCTTTATGCAATATACCGGGCCATTTTACACGTACGCCGACGAAAGTTGGGGGACTGCTTAATCCTGAGTGATTCCCTCAGTGCACTTCAAAGCCTACGGCAGCTGTACAACTACCACCCTATTGTGCAGCGTATACAGGATGCCCTCCACGCTTTACACGCTTCTGGCGTTAACGTGGTGTGTGCATGGATCCCTGGTCACGTAGGCTTGTGGGGGAATGAAATGGCGGATTCAGCAGCCAAGACGGCTATCATGAAGTCCAGGGTTCGAATACCATCTGTGACATCGGAAGACTTTAGGGCCGAATTGCGGAGAGCTCTGCAAACCTGCTGGCAGGAAGAGTGGTCTGCTCTCCGCAATAATAAACTTAGATCTGTCAAAGAACTTCCGGTTCCCTGGGTTACCTCCTGTCGGTCATCTCGTCGCGAGGAGGTGAGTTTGGCTCGGTTACGAATTGGGCACTGCTTTTTTACTCATAGTTTTCTTTTTAAAAAGGAGCCTTCTCCACTGTGTCCGTTTTGCAATGAAGCGTTGTCTGTACGACACGTGCTGCTAGAGTGTTTTCACCTAGCAGACCTTAGGACGTCTCTGCAGCTGCCGGTCAGCTTTGCAGAAATGCTAGCGGACGATCACGCAGTAGTGGAGAAGGTTTTTAGATTCTTTTCGAGATTAGATTTTAGGATTTAGCAAATAGAATTTATGGTTTTTGGATGACATTTTTTTTTTTTTTTTTTTTTTTTTCAACGCGTATGTATTTTTTGTCTTTTTTAACATATTTATACTGTTTTAGAATAATTTATATCTGGCTTTTTCCATGACCAGTTTCTTTTAAAAAGGGCACTGATGACCTCTGTAGTTGAGCGCCCTTATACTCATCATCACTCACCCTAGCAACTTTATAGCATCCTCGGTTAGTCTTCTAGGGACTATAGCAAACACATCGTCGACATATCTATGCCAACATTTGAAAATATGTGGAAAGGCTTTAGTAATGTGTGTTTCCAAATTACTCATGAACAGATTAGCTAGTAATGGTGAAAGAGGGTTACCCATGGCCAAGCCTACTGTTTGTTGGAAGATCTTGCTGGAGAACGTGAAGCTGTTTTGTTCAATATATAGGGTGTTTAATTTGATGTATTCCTCTATTTTATCATCCGCAACATTGCTTTTGGATAACCAGCCTTTCATCAATTTTGGAATTTTTTCTACTGGTATGCTCGTGAATAGAGATCTGATATCAAAGGACACCATCACCTCTTCAGTTTTTATAATTGTGTTTTCAATTTTCTTTAGTAAATCAAATGAATTCTTTATGCTTAGAGATTCAAACTTTTCAAACTTGTCAAATTCTTCCACCAACCATTTTGCCAGTTTGTAAGTCGGGGCATCTATATTGTTAATAATGGGTCGCATGCTGTTGTCTGTCTTGTGAATCTTAGGTAGGCAGTATAATTTTGGCAAATTAGGGTTGTTTATAATTATGCTATTTTTCATCTTATGTGGCACTATGGTATTTTCTTTAATTACTTTTTTGGTGGTTTCTATGTATTTCTTTAATGGGTTTTTGGTTAGGGTTGTACATTCTGGATTTTGTAGTAGATGTCCGACTCGCTGGTTGTAATCATTTCGGTCTATAATGACTACCGTGTAGTCATATATATTATCTATCAGATTTATACTCTGGGAATCCCTTCTCCCCCCCAAAAAAACAACTTTATTGCTTCAGATTTTTTTGTCATACTCTTACCACCCTTTGTCTATTGTTTTGACTTCTACTTTATGGTGTGTGATGATAAGCTCACTTTTGATCCTCAGTCATTGATTTTAACAAGCAATCAAGCAGTGCCTTGCAGCACTCATTGTGCACACCACTTCATTATTTTTAATGTTTTCTGTAGTTAAGGTAGTCTTATCTGTCTTGTGCACTTTGATAAGGAGGTTTTGTATTTGAATATAACAGATTTTTTTTTCCTTCTAAATTTTCTGTATGGTCTCTAATTTGGCAACTGGTGAATGCTTCATCTTTAATGATTCTTTGACTATGTTTAAACTCATTCATGCAGAAATAAATGGAATTCAACTCTGGTTTGATTGTTTTAACTACAACCTAAAGAATCCAAATAATGTTTAATAATAGCATGAAAATTTTATTTTTCCTTCCTTTTCTCAAGAATTAGCCAGCTTATTGCTTATTATACCATTATTCGAAGAGAATATGTTTCTATAGTTATTTTAAAATTCCATTTGTTAAAAGAACTTGATTGTATTAATACTACATCCAAAGATTCTTAGAGTCAAAAAAGCTAGATAGCTAGTATAGGCTTTAATCATAGCTTTACCCACTGACGTCTGAGGAGTGAGGTTCTGAGATCTACTTCCAAGATTATCACACATATAAAGAATCACATTGAGGTTAACTTGAGAAGCAAGGCTCCAGCATCCGTTAGAAATTTCTGAATTTGTAAGGATATTTAAAAATTTAACACATTTTGATGCTTTGATTAATTTAACTTTTTATTTATTTAAATATTTAATATTTATGTTTAGATCTATAAAATGTTGAGTAGCACAATAAGTAAGCCAAGAGAAAGACCTTGATTCAGAGAGCTTACCACACCATTGGAACCTGTCACAATGCAGAAGAAAAAATTTAAGAAGTGATGAACAAAGACAATTTCATTATTTTAGTTAAGTGATGGAAATTAATCATTTCTTCACAGGCTAAGGTCTTTGATAGATAGTCAACATGAAAACTTCAATGCCATGGCCAGGATTTGAACCACGGATTTCCTTGTTTCCATCTAGTTGCTCTAACCCTTTGAGCCATCATGGTTGGAGTGACTGGACGGAAACCAGGAGATCCGTGGTTCAAATCCCGGCCATGGCATTGAATTTTTCATGTTGACTCTATCAAAGACAACTTCAACTTCAAAAACAATTCTCATTTAACATAGTCTTTCCTATGACCATTAATAAAGCACAAGATCAGATGCTTCAAAGGGCAGGATTGTATTTACCAGCACCTGTTTTTTTTCTGCATGGACAGTTAGGGAATGCACAGTAAAAACTGCAAATAGTTTTTTCAATTAATTTTGACATCACTGTTACTAAATTCTTCCAATCAAGCATAATTGAAGTGCTTTGTTTATTTTGTCCTTTGTGCAATCCAAAACTTATGTTTACTTTACACATCTGAAACCCATTTCTACTTACTTTAGGTATATGTATACAGTACATTCCCAGTACCTATATCTCATTGCCTACTTAGATTTTTGTATACTTTTGTAGCTTATATATTTGCATACTGATTAATCTTCAGCAAAATAAATAAAAATTGTTTTCAAAGAATTTACACTTTGTTTTTCTGTATTATTTTAAATTGCCAAATTACGCTATGCCCTACGTCATATTACCTGTAACTTGGGATAATATGACACAAAGAGGTATACTTGGAAAATGTCATTTTTTGGAAAAATTATTAGTGTTACATGCATAATTCTCAGATATAACCTAGAAAACAATATTTCAAGCAACTTTGGTGAGTTTGGAGTAATTGAAAAAGTTTTGATGCTCGAGCCATTCTCCCTTAGGTGTTACCCTATTCTCCCCTATACTTGGCTTTTTTATGAATTCGTAAATTTGGTGATGTTTATATTTGTATTAAAGATACATGTTTTAAATATTAAAAGCAGAAGCATTATTAACAGTGAAGTATTCTTCATATTTAAGTTTGAATTTATGAGTCACTATGTTTACACTCAGTCTTCACTTACTTGTTGTATAATTGAAACGTTTTCAAGATCATTCGATCTCATCATCAGCTGTTTGGTGACTAAATGAACCTCCCTCTTCTTCCACTACTATGGAGCTCCGATCACTCTGCCATCTGGTGTTAGGGGCACTAAGTTTTAATACTTCATTTAATGCCGGGATTTCAAAATTTATAACTTTATCACGGTTTTTGTTTATGAATATTTTTTCCCAACTATCCAATTCTATGGGTGTACTTAAGTGTACTTAAGTCTAATTCACCGGCTATACAACGTCCCACTGAGTAAGGATGAATTTTTGAAAGAACAACAACACATAAAAGACGTAGCGGTATTAAATGGATTCAACCCAGCCATCATAAGGAACATGATGAAGAGGAAAGAAAAACTGAAGATAAGATCAAAAAATACCACTCTCACACCACTTAATAACACAAATTGGCAATATAGAAAATTCACCTACCATCCATGGGCTTTTAGAAAATTTGAACGAATCTTCAAAAGACTAAACTTAAAACTAGCACCCCAAAACAAATTCAGTCTGAGGAACCTGCTAAATAAACCACTGAAAAATACAATCACCAACAATTTGAAATCAGGAATTTATCAGATTAATTGTGAAACCTGTGAAAAAAGCTACATAGGAAAAACTAGGAGAAACTTATTAACCAGGCAAAAAGAACACCAGAGGAACATTAAGTTGAAACAAACAGAAAAATCTGCAGTTTCACACCATTTTTGGACAGAAAACCACAACATTGGCCACATTAAACTGTTAAAATCTTAAGTACACCCTTAGAATTGGATAGTTGGGAAAAAATATTCATAAACAAAAACCGTGATAAAGTTATAAATTTTGAAATCCCGGCATTAAATGAAGTATTAAAACTTAGTGCCCCTAACACCAGATGGCAGTGATCGGAGCTCCATAGTAGTGGAAGAAGAGGGAGGTTCATTTAGTCACCAAACAGCTGATGATGAGATCGAATGATCTTGAAAACGTTTCAATTATACAACAAGTGAAGACTGAGTGTAAACATAGTGACTCATAAATTCAAACTTAAATAAAAAAGATACATGTGCTCAAAATGTCAAACACATAACTGCTAACAAATGAAAAAGTTAAAAAAATGTTGAGTCTGTCCAAGCTAATCTGTTTTTTAATGTCTCCTATTATATTGTAAATAATTTTAATTTTGGTTTTATTTGTATATTTTTGTAAAGATTAAGCTTCATACTACACAAATATAATTTTTTATAAGATAAGCTTCACTTATCTTTAAAGAAAATAATGTAAATTTCTTACTGATGAAGTTCGCGATTTCGTAAACCTTCGTTTATATCTTTATAGTCATAAACAATCTCGCTGTCAACATTACGATAACTACTCAAACAGTTTGGTAGTACTGGCAGAAATGTGGTGACCTCTAGTGATCATAATGTTGACGAGATTGTATACGACTGAAGATGGAAACAAAGGTTTACGAAATCGTGATTTCAATCAATAAGAAATTTAATCATTTTCTTTAAAGATAAGTGAAGTTTTTGTTACAAATAATTATATTTGTGTAGTATTTGTTGTTTCACTGTCACTAGCTTTATTTTTTATGTAATTAAACTTCATATTTTATTGCAGTATGGTGTTTTGTCTTAATTCATGTACCTTTTACTCCTAAGAGCTAAAATTTAAAAATAGTGAAATAATGAACCAGATGTAACTAAAAATAGTGAAAGACATACAGATAATTTAAAAAATGGCAAAGTTTTATAAATCTTTCCACAAAAAATACGTAAGCTTGTACTGTCTTTGATTTTGTGTAGCTAATTGTATCATATGTGACAGTAAATGTAATAAATCAGCATTAAAGCTTAAGATACTATATCAGATCTAAATAAAATTAAATAAATACCTTTCAGATAATGTTATGTAAATATACATAAATGTAAAATACATAAAAATGTTGTGTACATATACATAAAATTTAATATTCAGCTTAAGTTTTAAGCTTATTTATTTTTAAATTTTGAACATTATGTAACAACACCTTTTAGACTTATCGAGATTCAACTGTATTGGAACACCACAGTGAAGCGAAAAATTATTAAATTTTAGATGAGTCGCGTTTTTTACACATCTGCTTCACTTTCGAAAGTGAAGCAGATGTGTAAAAAACGCGACTCATCTAAAATTTAATAATTACCTTTTAGACTGTTTACCATTTGTTAAGTACCAAAACTAAATACATTTGACAGTTTACAATAAAAGCATATAGATATCAATTACCCCCACACTCAGGTTTAATATTTCTGCATGTCATGATTACCTGAATATATTCAATGAAATTAACTGCTTTAGCAATTATATTCCTATGGTGCAGACACTGCTTCCTACTGGGTAGATGGATTTGCCACAATCCTTATGAAGCTGCTCAGTTGCAATTTCATGTCAAAGAGTGAATTGGATGAATACTTGTTGCCATTAAATTTTAGATGAGTCGTATTTTTTACACACTTGTTGCCATGTTCAGTTCATTCATCAACAATCACTCCAACTCCAAACTCTAGGCTGTCTGTGCAGATCTTATGCACGATGAAACCAAGAACGTTCCCTTATAATGAAGTGTAGATTACAGTGCCTGACTATTTCTCTGGCGATGACTTTATTTCCATATCATATCTTGTATACAGCCGTGATGCTAGCTAATAAGCAAAAATCTGACTGCTTTGCTTTGACAAGTTGCTTGTGACCTACACTACTGCTTCATTGACTACTTGCACGGCAAGTTGGTACTAACTCTACCAAACGGCTGGGGTGGCTGTCCAAAAAGGTTGGTACTATACCAAACGGCTGGGGTGGCTGTCCAAAAAAATCATGGTAATATTCCCAGCACCTTAGCTCTCGTTTCTTTCAATTAGCGACATATCCATACCTTGGCAGACACTAATAGTGGCTGTTCCATTGTAACAACAGTATTTATTTAATACTGTGACTTTGTGGGTTCGTAGAATTAAAAGTCCAATTTGCCGAAATTCTAAATGTTCTTTATTTGCGTAGAAATTCTGCTCCGTAGCAGTAGAATTACATCACAATCTACAACAGCATTCTGAATATACCTGTTTACATCAGCTCTCGTTTCAACACTTCACAGCTATTTACTACTTACGACTCTCGCGACTGACTCTTAGCGAGTTGTCGCCTTCTTAAATACCTCATTGATAAATTCTAGATATTTCCGAAACAATAAAGAAACCGAAAATTCTATCACCTTCCAGAAGCGTAACTTAATCTATGCCGGCAAGTCCTTTATCTCAGCTATCTTTATTTGCTGGCTCTTTGTGTACACTAGCCCCGCTATCATAGATAACGACTTCGTGACACTGATCCCTCCTCAAGGCTGGTCGTCCCAAACAGCACCATCGTAGCGGACCAGACAATCCAGGTGTACCATCATCATCTTCCCTCGGAGCACCTTCTGGATGCGATAGACCATGTCGTTAATCCTCTTCACCACCCGGTATGGTCCTTGCCATGGCTGTTGAAGTTTCGGGCAGCGTCCCTTGGTCCTAGTAGGGCGATACAACCAGACCAGGTCACCCTGCTGGAACTCTTGGCTGTTGGCTTGTCTGTCGTATCGGGTCTTCATGCGGTCGCTCGCCTTCTGAATGTTCTATTGAGCCATCTCATGCATCATGCATGTCGTGGAGATGGCCCACCAGGTTCTCCACATACTCGGTTGCTGGCTGTTTTGCGTCCGGAGGGTTTCCAAAAGCCAGGTCACAAGGGAGGCGTAACTCTCGGCCGATCATCCCCGTAGTGTCGTGTGTTGAGCGGTAGGCCAGCAAGAATAGTGGCACCTTGATGTCCCAGTCTAGCTGATGGCTGGCCACGACCTTCCTCAGGTGTTTTTCTAAGGTCTTTATGTACCTTTCAACCATACCATCTGACGGGATGTAGAGGTGTTGTGCGGGTCTTGTTCAGCCCAAGTCTTGCCAGTGCCTCCTTCATCAGGTTGGACTCAAAATTGGTGCCCTGGTCGCTGTGGAGCTCTAACGGCACTCCAAATCGGCAGAACACTTGCTCCACGAGGCAGTATGTGATTGTCTTTGCCTCCTGGTTCGAAATGGCATACACTTCTGGCCACTTGGTGAAGTAGTCCACGACCACCATCAGGTACTTGTTGCCTCGGTGGGACACTGGGAATGGTCCAGCTATTTCGACGGCGATCCGTTCGAATGGTGCTCCAACGTACTGCTGCATGTGACCCCGGCTTCTAGTCTGGGGACCACGACTTGCCACGCATACGTAACATTGACGGCACCATCTCTCGGTATCTGCTCGGAACCTCAGCCAATAGTAGCGCTGTCGGAGTTCGTCGATCGTTCGGTTTGCCCCCAGGTGTCCTCCTGAAGTACTGGTGTGCACTTCCTCCAAGATTTCCGGGACCTTACTTTGGGGAAATACCAACTGCTCTCTCTGCGTCTTTTCATCGGGCGATTCCCATACCCGGAACAGCACGCCCTCTCTGATCTTCAGTGAGTCCCCGACTTATAGGTGGCACTCCTTGGTGCGACGTCCTCCCAGGTTGGTCTTGTCCCTGCCTCCACTTCTCTCAGGAGTGGCCCCAAGTCGGTGTCCACCAGCTGCTCCCTCCTCAGGCCTGGGCTATCCCAGCCATCCGCAGGAACTGCCGTGACCACTGACAGCTGTGGCACGCTCCTCTTCCACTCTTGTGCATTGACCACATTCCTCTGTGCAGGGTCTTCGGTACATGGCATCTGCATTACCGTGGCTCTTCCTTCTACGATGTTCCGAGGTGAAGTCGTACTCCTCCTGCCTCTGAACCCAACGTGCTGTCTGGTCTTCCAGGTTCTTAAAGCTCAATAGTCAGGTTAGGGCGGAGTGGTCATTCCTCAGGTGGAATGGCTGACCTTACAGGTACTTGGGGAAGTGCTCCAAGGTCTTTACTACCGCCAGTAACTCTCGCCGGGTGACGCAGTAGTTCTTCTCTACCTTGGATAGCGTCTTACTGTAGTAGGCTATCACTCGCTCGTGGCCGTCCTGGACTTGGGATAGGACGCCTCCAATGCAATGGTCGCTAGCGTCTGTGTCTACAATGAAGGCGCCACCTGGTTGTGGAAATCCCAAGATAGGAGCACTGCACAGTGTCTTCTTCAGGTGCTGGAAAGCGTCTTCAGCGTCATCCGTCCACACATAAGGTCGGTGTTCCTATGTCAGGCATGTGAGGGGTTTGGCGATATTGGAGAACCCCTATATGAAACAGTGCTAATAACTGCACAGCCCAAGGAAACTGCGCAACTCTCGCTTATCCTTTGGGTGAGGCCAATCTCTCACAACCTGTGTCTTCTCCGGGTCTGTGGCCACTCCGGTTGGTGAGACTGTGTGGCCCAAATAGTTAACTTCCTTGCGGAAGAGCTGGCACTTCTTTGCGTACAGCTTCAAGTTGGTTGCCAGCAGTCTCTGTAACACCTTGCTCAGATTGTCAAGATGGTCTTCGAATGTCTTGCCGACGATGATGATGTCCAAGTACAGCAGGCATGCGTCATATGTCATTCCTCTCATTACTGATTCCACGAGGCGTTGAAATGTGGCTGGTGCGTTGCAGAGGCCAAAGGGCATAACTGTGCACTGCCAAAGCCCTTGGCCTGTTGAGAATGCAGTCTTTTCCTTGTCTCTCGGGTCTAGAGACACTTGCCAGTAACTTGATTTCAGGTCTAGGGTCGAGAACCACTGCGCACCAGCAAGCGTGTCCAGGGTGTCGTAAATCCAGGGTAAGAGGAAGCAATCGTTCCTGGTGACAGCATTCAGCTTCCTGTAGTCCACACAGAAGCGTAGCTCGCCGTTCTTCATCACCAAGACTACAGGGTAACACCAAGGGCTGTCAGACTCTTCAATCACTCCCCTGGATTTCATGTCATATAGCATATCCTGTACCACCGCTTGTTTCGCCAGCGGAATGTGTCTAGGTGGTTGCCGAATAGGCCGGGCATCTCTGGTGTCAATGCGGTGGAGCACTTTGTCCGTGTGGCAGTAGTCACTGTTGCCTTGGCTGAAGACGCGCTGGTATCGCCTCAGCAGTTGTCTAACTTTCTCTAGCTTTTCTGCGGTCAGGTGGTCGGCCGCCCTCTCCAATAAGCCTTCCAGGCGGGGCCCCAGTTGTGTCGCCACTGGTTCCTGTGTCTTGTCGATTTTTGTCACGCTGACCACGCGCTCGCATGTCCCCAACTCCTTCCCGGCCCGGAAGTCGTGATCGGTGTCTGCCAGGTTGAGCAGCCTCACTGGCACCTCTTCTCGGCACGGCAACAATGTCCTGGCTACACAGAGTCCGTGCATCGGCGTCTTCTGGTCCAGCATCATGTTCTTCATCCGCTGGCCTTCGAGTCGCTTCTTGCGGGGACAACCACATCTTCCTTCAAGATGACCCTGCAGATTCCAAGGTGCTTGTCGGGTTGCCGGAGTATCACCTCTTCACCATTGAGCCGCAGGACCTTCCTGCTGACGTCGACTGTCGCGTCGTGGCTCCTGAGGGCATCCAATCCCAGTATCACCTCAGCCACCTCCGCGAACACCCACTGACGCACGGCACTCTGTCCCAAGGTCAACTGCAGCAGGGTGTCCCTCTCCACGGGCAAGGTGTCGCCCGGTGCCGTCACTAGCTGGTATGATCGGCTTGCTTTCCTCGACGGCAAACCCTTGGCCACGACAGGTCTGATGATGGTCACTGCTGCCCCGGTGTCTACGAGCACGTGTTACGGCTTCGCTCTCACCCAACCGTCCGCGATGAGGCTGTTATCCATACGCCGGCTGAATGGTGCACAGTGTCACTGGAGCAGGGGGTGATGTCGCCGCCGACATGCCGTTCGACACACCGTGCCTTACTCATTCTTCTGGCTGCTCTTCCTGGTGTCGGTCATCTTCGCGGTCATCGTCCCGGCCAAGTTGCTATTTGCAGCTTCCGTCTTCGTTGTTAATTCGGCCTTCATTTCTTCCATTTTCTCGGTGATGTTGTTGTTGTTCCACTTCCTGACACCAATTGTGACTTTATGGGTTCGTAGAATTAAAAGTCCAATTTGCCGAAATTCTAAATGTTCTTTATTTGCGTAGAAATACACTTCGTAGCAGCAGAAATACATTACAATCTACAACAGTGTTCTGAATATTGTTGTTGTTGACTAATGGCACTGGGGATTAGTTGATTTGCATCATTTTCCCCCTAGCTTCCCAATATAAAGCCTGTAGGTTCCCACTTTTGAGACCATTTGTCCAAATGGTGTTTGTTCATGATGACATCCTCTTTACAAGTAGTACATTTGGGTGTAGGTATGTAGTGTATTTTATAAAGGTGTTCTGCAAGACAATCATGGCCAGTTTCCATTCTAAATAGGGCCACTGCAGTTTTTCTTGGTAGTTTTTGTATGTCAGTTTTGTCTCCAATGTTCTTATAATCCTTGTCTTTTAGTTTATCTTCTTCATCAAGTCTCTGCTGTCTTTTAAAATGTAGCTTAATGTTATTTAATTGTTTATTAATTTCAGTTTGTCTTACGGGTTTCATATTTTGAATTGCACCTTTTTTTGCTAGTTGGTCAGCATGGTCATTACCTAAAAGTCCAACGTGGGCTGGAATCCATTGCAGGGTGACATGGTTTCTTGATTCAACAGCTTTAATTAAACTTATTATTTCTTTGATGTTTCTTGTTTTGTTTTTATAATTTACAATCCCATCAATGGCCAATTTTGAATCTGTTAAGATAACTATGTTTTGCTTTATGTACGGTCTGTACAAGACATTCTGCAGTGTTGCTTTTATGGCTGTTCTCCGTCATAATGGTTTAAAGTTTCGTCTGGTGTTAGATACTGTGTGAAATGTTTGCAGTATACTCCTGCACCAGCATCTTGTTTGTTAATAAAGGATCCATCTGTATATATTCGGAGCCCTTCTTTTTCTGGATATCTTTCATTTTCTGTGGCTATTGCTATTGCTCTCATTTCATCTGGTGAATTCTTTTGCTTATGTATTGTATATAACAGGTCATTCTTATAACGTATCTCAATATATTCTGTTGGGCTCATTTCCTCTATTGTTGTTATATTTGTTGCTATTATGTTCTTGTGTTTTGAGTTATTGATGTATGTTCTGAAGCTTGTTTGGGTTTTTAGATTGCTTATATTATCTGCTGTGTGATACCATAATATAAGCAATCTATATACCTGAATATACCTGTTTTCATCAGCTCTCGTTACAACACTTCACAGCTGTTTTCTACTTATGACTCTTGTAACTGACTCTTGGCGAGTCATTGCCTTCTTAAATACCTCATTGATAAATTCTAGATATTTCCGGAACAATAAATGAAACCGAAAATTCTATCACCTTCCAGAAACGTAACTTAATATATGCCAGCAAGTCCTTTATCTAGGCTATCTTTATTTGCCAGCTCTTTGTGTACACTAGCTGCGCTATCGTAGATAACGGCTTCGCGACAATACTTTTACAAACACTAAGATTTCCTAAGATAATCTGAATTCATCTTGCTAATTGGTACTGTACGTGCAAGTTTTCTTGAACATGGTTTTACGGTGTGGTGCAGGCAGAGGTGAAGAAGATAGAGCTAACATGCTCTTGTTTATGCTGTGTGGTCAACCAAGAAAAACACAATTCATCAAAGTAGCATGCAAGATAAGCAAAGATATGCGCCTGCAGGTGTGATATGTATGTACTAACAGTAAATTGAACTTGATCCGATTAGCTGTTTGTATACTTACTATTTATGAAATGCATAAAAGTAGAAAACAAATATTATGATTGCTATAAATACTCATTTGTTTTGTCATTCTTTGATTTTTGAGTCCGGTGACTCACTTTCATCTCTTTTATCCTCTGATATGTTGATAATTTCATCAATTGCATTTTCTATTACACCATCATTTATCCAATATTGTATTTCCAGCTCTTGTACCTTCTTTCAGTATCCTGCCCAATCCATTGCAGTTACCGAACATAATGCTTCTATAGCAAGTTTCCACAGATTTGTGGCTGACATATCGCCAGTAACATTGTATCGTCTAAAACCATTCTTTACTTTCACCCACGCCAGCTCAATTGCATTTAGATCACAGTTATATGGAGGTAGATGAATAATAGTGTGTCCCCTTTGTTGTTAACTGGTTAGTTAATAATTAACCTTGAAATTGCTCAAAATGAAACGGTGCATGTGTGAAAGTTTTGCATATTAGCCACTAGATTTCTGAGTGTATAGCGCATTTCATGTTTCAAAGTTGTCATTTAGTTTATGGAGTGAGGCCAAACCTACCGAATGAGGACTTGGTACACAAACGCTCAAGAAAATGTGTGCGTATAGTGTGCAGTACTATGATAAACCAAATCCTATTAAGCGGATCACTGTCATGGTCCCCTTCATTGGACTGCAATAGGACTTCATTTTATGGGATTTATAATTTGATAGCACCAGTAGTAACCTCTGATAATAACAAACAGTAACTGATGAGCAGTAAATTGGTGTTAACATTCAGTAATGAACAACATGAATTGCAATCAGCATCTTCATGTAAATGATTTGTCTTATTCTTGTTCTGATGTTGTGGGATATAAATGTTCAATTTTTGTGACAGATTTTATAATAGTTTTTGTGTATAGTTATGAAGGATAAAAAATGGACCAGAAATTTATATATAGTACAAAAAATTGTGTTCTTTTGCTATTTGATGAATGTTTATATGTAATACCAAAAGGAATTTGTCTTTGGATAGATGAGTAGATGGTAAAGTACAGCCATTCTGTATGGACTCCTGAGAACAAGGAAGATGTGTTGTGGTGCACTGAGAACAATCCTGCAACTAGTACTTGTGCCATCACTCGACATTTGCACCTAAGTTGTAGCACTGTGGGTAAAATTATGCAGGAAATGTTGTACCTTTTTCACCTTGAAAAGGTTCACGCAATGAGGCCTGAAGACTATCCTTAGCAACAAGAATTTTGTCAGTTATATCAGGACAAAATTAAAAACGTACTGTTTGCATCCCATGTCATGTTGACAGATGAAGAAATTTTCACACATGGACAGTTATTTAACAGTATTCACATGTTTCGGCCCTTGAAAATCCCCATGCTACATTTCAGAGGTCACATCAACTGAGATTTGGTGTTAATGTGTGGGTCGGTTGTGGATTACTTCTGATTGGAACCATACATTTTATCGGACTGACTCAATGCTTACAATTATTTCTGCAACAATTTTTGCCTGATCTAATGGAACCTGTTCCCCTTCATATGACAGGACATGTGGTTTCAACATGTTGGGGCACTTTTGTGTTGAAATACGTTGTCATCTTACAGCTACATACAGCAATCACTGGATAGGTAGAGGTGGACCCAATGCCTGGCCGGCATGCTCCCTTGACCTTATTTCACTTGACTTTTTTTGGGGGGGTGCAGGGAGACTAGTGTGCAAAACACCTGTTAAACCTGAAGAGGTCCTTGTGGCACGAATGACCTGTGCAGCTGGCAAAATAACAGAAATGGCTGGTGTTTTTGCGAGAGTATGGTGGAATATGGCATGCTGATGCACTGTGTGTATTAATCGCAATGGTCGTGTGTTCTAACATTTGCTTTGACATTAACTCGTCTAGTGCTTAAACGAAGTACCGCAGCAAAAAGCTTTCCTTAACACAAAGCATTTTAAAATAATGTTATCCATTAGCTCTCAAAGTTTGTTGTTCTAATTTTGGTACTTTCTGTACCAAAAAACTCTTATAAACTCTTACAGTCAGACTGTACTTACAGCCCTAAATTCCCATTACTTTAAATTAGTTTGGGAATTTTAGTTAATTGATGGAAATAAATGATTTCTTCATACTAGCTGTATATAGGCTAAGATTTTTCATGTTGACTCTATCTAGTTTGGGAATGTTATCAATATTATCAAACCTTTTCACTCACAATATAAGTGGAATTGCGATGGGCACTTGGACACACAGGTATCGCAGGAAATGAAAAGGCTTATTCTTTAGTAAAAAAAAAAGAGCATCTTTTCTTTTCATAGGACCAGAACATACCTGTGGAATAAGCATGTTAAATGGCAGGATACTAACTTTTGGCCTGAAAAAATCCAAAAGAAATTACCCAAAGACAAACTGTAAGGAGTTAATAAATGTAAAGAAAAATTAAATAATGTACTTTTTAAGCTTGAAAAATCTTCAGTTAGAAGACTTATAAGCTTCATTACTGGGCAAGGAAAGTTCAGAAAACACCTGAAAACAAAGGGACTATATCATATGGAACCTATTTGCCATCTGTGTCAATGAGCCGAGGAAATGGTGAAAGACATGCTCTTAGAATGTGAAGCCACAGAATGAGCAAGGTACCAACAGTTTCTTAGAGCCACTGCAAAACTAAGAAAAGGCTTTAACTTACAAAACAGGTTCTACAGATAACTAAAAATTTAGACTTTGGTTACTAAGTTGGAAATCAGGAAGCATACAAAAAGTCTCTTTAGGCTGAGGTTCTTTAAGGCAAGCCTGCTTCTAAAGTACTACTAGTGCTGCTGCTATTCCTAATTATCGAATCTCCCAGCATTATGGCCTTATTTCTTTCATATTTAAATTCACAATTCTCGTTATATGTTTCAATATTGCTATTAGCTGGTAGTTCATGGTCATTTTCTTAGCACTTTTCTGCTATTTTTTAGTACTTTTAAATGATTTTGTAAATGCAACTTAATTGCTGTGTATGTTCATGAGCTTGGAACTGTATTTTTGTTTGTTTTTCCATTCTGCCCTTGTTACATGTTCTTTTCCTTAGTTATCCCTTGAAGTGGTTGTTATTTTTCACACTTGTCTTATTATTTGCATTTTTTAGCTTAAAAGCTTTGCTGTCCTCAGGTAGCTTGGTGATTACATCTCTTGAATCCTGGAGATCTTTGCTTAATTCCATAACCCTATGAAGCGATGCTCTTTATGCTGTTCACGGAGGTTCCAACAGCACACTTCTTCATCCCTTTTAACTGTTATTTTCATAATTGGGGTATCTTCGTTTGTGTTGCCATTAAGGTTCCTATAGAACTGTTTTGTTGCTAGAAAATTACAATCTGAGCAATTGTTACCCAATACGATGTAGAGGACCCTCTAAAAGTTGTTACACCCTTGGCTGCCATCTGAAAGTAAAGTATAAATATTTCATTCTTGTTAAAATGAATTGAACTGTCTTTAGGACACTGATGTCTAATGAGAAGCGGAATCAAATTGAAATGCGGGAGCCCTAATTTATACTTTTAATGAAGTTTCATTAAACACCGACAGTAGCTAACAAAGCTAAAACAGAAATCCAAAATGGTTCTGCATCTAATGCCACAGACTTGAACATACATAACTCTGTGTGCTATGATATAGGATAAATGTTTACAAACTCCACCTTCACATTAATGATTTAGTAATTTTATGAATGATTCTATCTTAATGAACTTGATGTCTGCAATGTGTACTAGTCCTCTGCTTGAAAAGAAATAATAAATTTGTTTTATTCTTATTTTAGTGTCATGATTTACATCTCGTGTAAATTGATATATTTACTGCATTTAAGATTTTTCACATTACAGGTATTGTCATTGCAAAATTATGTTTTGCTAAACAAGGAAAACCTTTACAGTTTTCAGTTTCAGGAAGTTACGAGGGTGAGTCAAATGAAAACCTTAAATTTGCAATAAATCAAAATTTTGCACCGTTATCCTTTAAGTTGGTAAGTGTGCTACAAACAGCATGCAGAATGGCCTGTAGGTGGCAGCATAGTGCAGATGCACACATACCGTTGCAGTATCAGTATAAAGATGGCCACCCCACTTGCGACTTGCACCAGGGAAGAACAGCGTTGTGTTATTCGGTTTTTGCATAGTGAAGGTGTGAAACCTATTGAAATTCATCGATGAATGAAGGTTCAGTACGGTGATGCATGTTTGTCACAGCAGCAAGTCTACGAATGGAATAAGAAGTTTGCAAATGGTGTGACTTCAGTGGAAGATACTCCACGTCCAGGTCAGGCACATCAAGTTGTGACTGCATAGAACATTGCAGCAGTTGAAACCATAGTGAAGGAAAATCGCTGAGTGACACTGAATGACATTGCAGCATGTTTACAGATTAGTGATGGGTCAGCACACCACATTGTCCATGATGTGCTCCAGTTTTACAATGTGTCTGCAAGATGGGTGCCACAGCAGCTGACTCCTGAAATGAGAGAATGACATGTTGATGCTTGTGAAGAACTTCTTCGGTGCTTTGAATGGGAAGGTGATGGCTTCCTTGCAAGATTGTTACTGAGGACGAAACCTGGGTTCACTTCCACCAACCGGAAATAGAGCGAGCAAGGAATGGCGCCATCCCTCATCACCAAAATCAAAGAAGTTTCGAACAGAATCATCAGCAGGGAAGGTTATGCTGACTATCTTTCGGGATGAAAAAGGTGTCATTTTGGAGGGACCATTGTCACCAGTGCATCTTACACAGATCTTCTAAAAAAAAAGCATCTGTGGCCTGCAATCAAATCAAAGCGACGTTGCTGTGTCCTTTTGCAACATGACAATGCAAGGTCCCACACTGCCAATCACAGACCTGCATTTTGAGTGTCTTCCTTATCCACCATACTCACTAGACCTTGCCCCAAGTAATTTCCATATGTTTGGGAAGGAAAGAAGTTCTGTTCCGATGAAGAGGTATGCCACGTGGTGCATGAGTGGTTGCACGGACTACCAAAAGAATTTTTTTCTAAAGGCATTTATGCACTTTGTAAGCGCTGGAGGACTTGCATTTAGCGTAGGGGAGATTGTGTAAAAGTGATACAGCTTTGTACCACTTCTGATCAATAAATAATATTTAACAAAATATTTAAAGTTTTCATTTGACTCATCCTCGTAGTATGCTTGAATTGAAGCCAGCATCAGAGATAAATTATCAGAAAGTTCACAAATAAAATCTTTTGAAAAAAAAAAGGCTTAAGAATTCTGTAATAGCTATGCTGCATGCACATATGTTAACTTACCTGATTTTCTTTATTGTTTTGAACAGAGCAACCGTCAGAAAAGCCGAGATGACAAGGAGCGTAGACGTGAAGAGGAAAGGAGGGAGAGAATGAGAATGAGGGAAGAAGAGGAACGGCGGAGAGAACGAGAACGAGAAGAAAGAAGACGCAAACGAGAAGATGAGGAACGTAACAGGCACAGACCAAAAAACAGATCCAGAAGTCCTCGTGGTATGGCTCAGCAATATCGCCGAAGCAGGAGCCGAAGTGGAAGGCACAATGCTCGTGAGGAAAAGAGCAGGTATTTAATCGGTTTGTCAGAAAGTATCTCAAGCCTAAATTGTGATTAATATAATCCATTTTAATTTTGTAACATATTTTGATTTATATTGAATTTGTTATTAGGTACAAAATTCAGCAATTTGAAAAATGTTTCCCATTTGTATAGGTTTTTCACCTTACCAATTGTTTACATTTCTGCTTTGTTCTAGCTACATTAATAGAGGTGGTTTACAGTTTCTAATCTTTTATTCTCTATGCAGAGGTTCTCGTCACAGTCGCAGTAAATCTCTGGATCGAAACCGTGATCATAGAAGAAGGGTAGATGATCATGACCGGGAACATCATCGAAGATCAGATCGAGGTAGGTTAAATGTTACAATTTAGGCCCTAAAAATTTTAATGCTTTGTTTTAAATACTGTATTACATGTTGTCACATTTGTGTGAATGTCAAAACTGCTATTCAAACTGTCATGTGTTTTCCAGCATTTATCAAATTTTAGAAGGACTGAAATTTATTTAATTTGATTAATGGTATAAAAATTATTTGTGGTTGGTTTATTGACACTCGTCACTTACTTTTTCATATATTTATGAGAGACTAGTTTCAAAGGCCCTGGCCTCCATTTTCAATCTCATTGAAAGGGAGATTGAAAACGTCTTGGAGACTAAACTGGTAGGCAGCGTGGAGGAAACATCCAGTAATTTGTCAACTGTACTGAGCGTTAATCTATTGGGATGAGCTACTACTTATTAATTATGCTGACTGGACTATCTGTATCTTCAGAATAGTGATAGGCTGCTGTTCAGTTTCACCCAAAATTGACAACACATTAGGAGGATAAAAAATTAAGGGAAGCTGGATGTTTTTCCACAAGCTTATGCCTCAATTTCGACATCCCCCAGAAAGATTTGTTCAGCAAGTTCCTCAAACTGCCACCAGAGGAGACTGATGACAAAATATTGCCAGCTACACCAAGGAGAACCAGTTGATGTCCGGCTGATGATAGAAGGAAGGCCTCTGAAACTAGTTCCGGAAAAATTTAAAAGTAAGTGTTGTTTAGTGTCAGTAATCGACTCCCAATAAATTTAAATTTAAAGCTTATGCCTGTTGGGGATGTGGGCCAGTTTTGTGTAATTCTTTGACCAGTTGGCAATTAAGGATGCTTGCAAAGAAATGACAGTTGGAATGCCCATTAGGACAAGCTGTCCTTGATGGGTGCCATGCAGTATACTAAGAGCTACCTTATTAGTCCCAATTTATAGGAGACAACCTGGTACCATTGGTGTCTCTAATGCTTCTAGAGCAGCCACAGCCAACTTGCTTGCTGCGGTGCATGTGCTGGGCTACAAGCTCCGTGTTGTCTCAGTGCATGCTTCGCACGGTTTGTCTTCCTTAACAGTGGCGGTCCATAGTTTAGGTCAGTTTGATATGGAAGGGCACTCATTGAAGTGAAGGGCACCCATGCCGACACATTATTTCAATCCCAAATGGCAAACTGAGTACTTCTTCATGGAATGTAGCGGTGGTGCTATTTGTTGAATTTGCCAGATAAGATTGCAAGTGCTGAAACGATTTAATCTTCAGCGATATTTTAATACATTGCATGCTAATGATTATTCGGCCCTATAAAAAGAAGAGCGCACTGCAGAGATACAAAAGCTCAGAGAAAAGATCACATTGCTGGAAGAGGAACAGGAAGAATGGGATGGTGGAATGGCAGAAACCGCAGTTTGTGAGCTACGAAATAACACTAGAAATTGCCAGATCTTCTAGTAGTTTTTGTGATGGTCCACTTATTAAACAGTGTATGCTTATAGCTGGAAGTAAATTCACCCCTGTCAGTGTTCACCAATTCGAGTTTCAGTCTGCCACCTCATACTATTTCACGCAGAATTCAAGATCTGGCGGACAACATTTATGCACAACTTATTGAAAGAGCAAGAGAATTTGTTGCATTCTCTATTGCCATTGAGAGTACTGACTTATCAAGTATGGCTCAGTTATGTATTTTTATTCGTGGAGTAAATGAACATTTGGAAGTTGTGGAAGAAATGCTATATCTGGTGACAATAAAAGGCACAGCAACAGGAATCACCTTGAAATGTGACACTGAGTTAGCTGGCAGCTACAGAAACAGAGGAAGTTTGCTAGATTTCTACAGGATATTTCCTAAATCAAGATTCCCTCGATTACACAGGCATCTATGATTGTAATGATTAGTTCGACCTATGTATGTGAATCCTTATTTTCAGCTATGAAACACATTAAAACCCCTCAGAGAGCCAACATCAATGATCATAACTTGAAGATGCATTAAGGGTCCAGAGTTGTGTTTCATTGTCTCCAAATGTGACGAATATTGTGAAAACTAAAGGATGTAAGAAGGCAAGAGTGTCTACCGAAAACCGAATGTATCAAATTCTTAAATGAAACGTGTATATTCATTTAATATGAAGTATTCTGTGTAATATTATCACTATATAGTAAATATTATTTTGTTATTTTGTATTTTTCAATTGTGTCAGGATCAAAATTGTTTTAATTTTCACAAAGTACCATTTTGTTTTTATAATTAAAAATATTACTTTTATATGGCATCATTTGGCTGTATAGGATTGAAGGCTATAATAATCTTACTGGTATTGGGTTATTAAATTTTAGATGAGTCGCATTTTTTAACACATCTGCTTCACTTTCGTACCTATTTTGAGGACATGTTTCGCAAATCTTCGCTTGCATCTACGGCTCTTGTGCGACATGTTAGAGTTACTACAACAAAAAGAATTCCAGGAAATAGATTCTAATCCACTCAACCGATGCATAAAAGATGTACAAAAAACCATCATTAATAGTAAAATTTTAACAACTACAGAACAAAAAACTATCAAACCAGACAACCCTACCCTTGCAAGAATATATGGTTTGCCTAAAATACACAAACCCAACATACCCATGAGACCCATTGTAAATAATATAAACACTCCTACTTACCTTCTGGCAAAATGGCTAACCAAAAAATTTCAGTCCTTTCCACAATTCCATACTCTGAGTATAAAAAACTCTTTAGACCTGGTAGAAAAAATTCAAAATCTTAAACTAAAACCTCATGACACTTTAGTATCCTTTGATGTCCGCTCCCTCTTCCCTAGCATTCCATTAGACAAACTTTTGATTCAACTGAAAAAATGGCTAAATTCTATAAACCTGGATGCCAATGCAATAGAAGAATATGTGGCAATGACTGAATTATGTATACATCAAAATTATTCTGTCTTCGATGGAAAATATTACAAACAAATTTCAGGACTAGCTATGGGAAGCCCGCTATCACCATTTTTGGCCAATCTATACATGAGCTTTTTCGAAACACATATTACTAAAGCCTTCCCTCATATGTTTAAAACATGGTACAGATACGTAGACGACATCTTTGCAATAGTGCCCTACAAACTAATAGATGATGCTTTGAAACTACTCAACCTGCAAGAACCCAGCATACAATTCACAGTAGAAACTGAAGAGGACTGTACTCTACCTTTTTTAGACCTTAAAATCAAAAAAGGCAATGAAAAACTAGAATTTGGCATTCATAGAAAAGCAACACACACAGATAATTACATCAAAGCAAATAGTTTCAACCCAATTCCACACAAACATGCAACCATCAACAGTCTGACACACAGATTAGTAAATCTACCTCTCAGCCAGCAAGAATATCAAAACGAATACCATCAAATCTTAAAAACTGCAATTAAAAATGGATATGGAAAAAACCTTGTAGATAAAAAACTAAAATTATTCAAACTTCAAAAGAAATTAAAACAGATCACAGCTCT
The DNA here is from genome assembly GCA_030765055.1 of Mantis religiosa. Taxonomy (NCBI): domain Eukaryota; kingdom Metazoa; phylum Arthropoda; class Insecta; order Mantodea; family Mantidae; genus Mantis; species Mantis religiosa. Next base: position 122,728,028 of record CM060955.1, on the reverse strand, counting down.
CACACCAATAAAACAAGAAACTAGATTTGCTAAATTTACTTACCACCCCTGTGCCACAAAAAAGTTCCAAAAAAAAATATTCAAGAAATACAATATAACATTGGCACCAAAAAACAATTACAACATTAAAAACCTACTTCACACTAATAATACTGATAAGATAAAACCAGAGGAAAAGTCAGGCATTTACAAAATTAAGTGTAAAGACTGTGAAAAAATTTACATAGGAAGGACAAAAAGGAACATAGGCACTAGAAAGAAAGAACACTTCAGGCACTTAAGATACAAAAATATTGATAAGTCCGCAATAGCAGCTCATTTCTGGTCTGAAAATCATGAAATTGAAGATAGCACAGAATTACTAAAATACGTACAAAAACATAGTGAACTCGTCATATGGGAGAGGATATACATAGAAAAACATAAAAACCAACTAATGAACTTTGAAATCCCGCTAGAAGAGAATCCCACTTTTCAGTTCATCACTAAATCAACAGATGGCAGCAACAACCCCAGAATTACCCACACCGCTGGATCTAGCGTCAGTCGCACAAGAGCCGTAGATGCAAGCGAAGATTTGCGAAACATGTCCTCAAAATAGGTACGAAAGTGAAGCAGATGTGTTAAAAAATGCGACTCATCTAAAATTTAATAATTTTTCGCTTCACTGTGGTGTTCCAATACAGTTGAATCTCGATGGTATTGGGTTGTTTTATATATAGTTTAATAACAAGTACCACAGAGATATTAAACCACGCATTTTACTGTTTCTGAATTATTCCTTCACTACTAACATGTCCTTAATTATTTAATGGTAATGCAAGTGCAGATTGCGGAACACCACTGCACAAGGTAGCACTTGCCAGCAACGACCAGGCGCTGGCAACATGCGAACTGTATAGGCACACCATGCATGTCAGTTGGTGGAGCCTGCTCTAGAGGGATAATTTTGGGAGTGTAGGGCTCAACTGTTAAATTTGGCTAGTTGTTGCTGAGACATTTCAGTCAACTGATGGTCATCCTTACTGGGAGAGATAGCTGCCTCTGTATTATTTTATGGAGTTGAGTCTAAACCTACCTACTGTCTTGCCAGGAATCTGGTAGTTTCGTTGTACGTGGCCAGTCATAGCAATGCATCTGCCATGTGTGGGTTTTCTGACACATATTCCAATACAGAGGGTTTAAGGCACACTCTTTCATTTGGTGGTCCACTTGTTCACAGAGGGAAAGAATTCATACACGTGTCATACACATATACTCCGGCCACTAAAATGTTGCACTTGACAGCTAGCGACTAACCATTTCACTGCTATAAACATCATATGACATTAATGTTAAAATGCCAGAGAACTGATATGGATGTGTACAGACATCCTGTGCATACATGCATCTAATGCTTATTTAATGCTAATTATCTTTATCTTTCATAATACAGTTAAATAAATTCTAAAAGAAGTAAAAGCGTACTTCCTTTTGAATGGTACACCTCAAAATATGGATAAACACAAGAACACATTAAATTTAACGGGAGTCGATTAATGACACTAAACAACACTTACTTTTAAATTTTTCTGGAACATGTTTTAGAGACTTCGCCGCCATCCTCAACCGGCCATTGACCATCGATCATCGATGGCCGGTTGAGGAAGGAGGCAAAGTCTCTGAAACATGTTCCAGAAAAATTTAAAAGTGTTGTTTAGAGTCATTAATCGACTCCCTTTAAATTTAATTTATTATAACAACACTGTTTTCAACACTTCCAAGAAAGGAATTGTACAAGAACACATCTTTACATTCAGGGCAAATCACTGTTATATAATACTGGTTCCCCAGTGAACTCCTTTCTTGCAGCACACAAGACTTTTGAAATGGCCCCAACTTTTTCTTGCTGTAGGTGGTATCCTTTTAGGAAAGTGTTTTCCTTCAAGTATGAGGGTTGCTGGGGTGATGGATTTCTTACCCCCAGCATGAAGAGGCCTCTGAATGTTATATGCTCAATTAGGCTGTGAGCTATTGATATGCATAAGTCCAGGTAGGTCATTATCTTGCTTGAGTTCAGAGCTATCCAAATTACTAAACAATTGTATAAGGTTATATATAGGGTGAATCACTTAAAACTTACATGGCCAATATTTCCAAAATGGAAAGTGCTATTTATGTGTGATTTTCATAGAATTGTTTGGTAGTTAGGGGCTCGTAGTTTTAGCCTATAAATAGATTTTAATAACACTTAGAAGATGTATTTTTGGAGCAAACATGCTTTTTAAAATGGAATAATACCTAATTACATAAAAAATGAAAAGTACGTTAAATTAGGATATTAATGGATTTTTTGCAGGATTCTAGTGCCAGTAGTTCACGAGATCTTATTTTAAAACTTTTCCACACAGATAATTACGTGTTCTATTCAACCAGTTTAATCATTGCATACGATGTTATTGTTTGTTTACACATGTTTGCAATATGTGCATTGCGACATTCTAGTCAGTGATAACTCAAGCAAAAGGTTGTGAATTAAGATGGGATTTACAAATGAAGGAAAAGCTTACACGCTCTTGATGTACAGAGTGTAGGAAGAATGCTGTTCGGTCTTGTATGGTGTATATGGAAAGATATACTAATAGACATTAGCCATCTCGGCAATTCATCAATTATTCCACCAGTTACATTAAAGGGGTAAACATAACAGAAACAAGCAGGTGACGGCAGGAGGAATTGTTTTCGCTGCTTTTGCAGTAGATCCGCAAATTAGTTTCTGCACAGTCACACGTGGAAGTGAAATGAGTCAGGCAAGTGTACTTCGCATTCTCTATAGACATAGGTTCCATCCCTATGAGTATCACATTTCTCACCATCAAGAGTTGCATGGAAACAATTTTGAGAATCATGTTAACTTTTCATGGGCATTAAGACAAGATACGGTTGCGAACGCATTGAAGCGAGGCAGCATGAGGGACGAGTTCAAAGAGACGGGCAGTGCAGTGCATTGCGAACCTTTTTTCAGGTGCTACTTATGGTTTGAATCTGTTGGTTCGGATGGCTGCCCTCCTCCGGTTAGGAGTTGATGATTTGGATCCAATTAGACCAGCAATTACTGAGAGTATAAACTGCTTCAGTGTAACAGATGTTTGATCCAATACCTCTTTGTAGATGATAAAGGCAGTAACATCAAGGAAATGCCAAAAACTTCTATGCCACCATTTCTTGCTTTTTCTGTCAATCTCGTAGATTGATTTTAGCATGTCGGCTTTGTCTACAAATCCCATATTTGCATTGTAATCCTTTACAATTGCAGGACATGTAATTTCTATTCGAGATCCATCTTTGCATCTCCATGTTTGTCGTAGATATTCATGGAATGCCATTACTAATGGCACAGTAACTTATATTGTGCACTTGAGTTTCCAACATCACTTCTTCGTCGGATTGTGTGTGATGCTCTGAAACTTCCAATTCAGGATCGCTTGGAATTTCTGCAAGAATGTCCATTGCATAACGTCTTTCTTCCATAATGAACTTCTGTAAAGATAAATAATTGTGATGGAAATTTTGTCAAACAAACCAGTGTATCCCAGTGGTTTCATACTGAAACCGCCAATGTTTTTGCAAAAATATCTTCCGGCTATTATAAATGTAATCTTACAAGACTTATAACATCACTAATAGGCTAAAGACAAATAATATATTACCTTATTACTAAAATTAGGCAAGTGAGTCAACCTTGTATATACTTTTCTCCACTTACAAGTGGAGAAGTAAGAGTAAGTGGAGAAAAGTATATACAAGGTTGACTCACTTGCCTAATTTTAGTAACAATGGCACTCCACTTTCTGAAATACTTCTTTTCATTCTAATATAATATATTACCTTGTTTTAAAAAAAAATTATATTGAATACACCACAACAGATGATAACAATAAAGCGTGCGTGAACTACACGGCATCATACACACTGCCACACTAAAGTACCACTGGCGCTATCCATGCTGATCAGTTGTTGCAACCAGTACTGCATTCCTACGCTAGAGGGTTCCAGCTAAAGGGACATGCTGCTGGTTTCAATCCGAAGTCAGTGGGCTGCTTGGCTAAGCGCTTTGAAAACATGGTTTCAGAGCAAAACCACTGGGCCGGAAAGGGTTAAGAAAGTACACCTTCTAAGTGTTATTAAAATCTATTTATAGGCTAAAACTACGAGCCCGTAACAGCCAAATAATGCTGTGAAAACCTGTTATCGATAGCACTTTCCATTTTGGAAATATTAGTGATGCAAGTATTAGGTTATTCATCCTGTACAGCTGGTGTAAAAATACTGTTTTATACAATTTAACTGTTTTTCGTAAAGAGGGACATATTGTAGTACCTGATTTAGTAGAGCCATGCTACCCATATTTGACCTTTATTTCCCAAAAACTGGAGTAGCTAGCATGTCATCTGTAGACCAGTACATGTCTAATGTATGTTTACGAATAACATGCACACTGTCCATTTCTGAATTCTCTTCTTAGGCCCAAAATTGCTGTTGGAGGTTAGATCTTCCTTCACCCTGCTCACATATACATTTATTTCCCTAACAGTGAGAGAAACTAAGTCAGCAGTAAATAAAAAAAAGTGAAAATGTCAGTTTGTTGGCATTCAGAAGTTAGCTGTACACAAGAGCCTATGCTCATGAAAATATTTGTGTTTATGTTCTAGTTATTTTTCCCACCCTATAATGTTGATTCTTCATGAACACCTGAAGGAAGCGGTTCATTTTCTTCCTCACTGCTACCTATATCCTCAACACCTCCCTAAAAATCTAAAAATCGCCATCAATATCTAAATCACTGTCAAAGTCCATTCTCTGATTTTCTGAAGTGATATCAGAAACCTGCACACTTCCTATGTAAGCTAATTTATTTGCTACATTACGAGGATAAGCCATGGTTAGCATGAGATTTCAAATGTACTATTCATTTAACTTGTGATAGCTAAAAGAAATCACTGTGAACTCCGAGAGAGTATAAATAACTAAAGTACTGAGTGAGAACTATAGCTGCATAAGGCTACCATAAACTTTGATTGTGAAATACTCTAAGATATACCTACAGATGCTGAGAGAGAGGTTTCTTTCTTTACATCATGTGTTTGATGCAACATATACAATGATTATCGCTTGGTAGCATAAACTGAACTCTAAAACCTTGAACCCAAGAACTTGGTTATGCAGCTATATATTTTGTTCATATACACAAAACAAAATGACTCACAAATTAGATGTGTTTTACTCAAAGAATGGCTTTTGCTACAGTGAAACAAAATGGTGAAATTTCAATGATTTGTAAATAAGTTATTATTTTAATGAAGCCATAGTTGTACACTACATTTAATGGGCTTTAAACTAGTTTTTGTTTCTTTAAAATAAAATAAATACAGAAGATACAAATGTGATTTATGTAGCATTTTTACAGCATTTAACAATTTAAATGTCTTGTGATGTTTTGGGTATCAATTTCTGGTCTGTGTAAGGTGTAAATGGCCCTCACTGAAGTGGTTAAGTTGGTATCCTTGCAAAACTACAGATGAAAAGCATCGCCCATTAGACTTCTTAAACCAATCACAAGTCAGCAGTCCGGGTGGTATATGACAAAATGGAAACGGTTGGAATCAGGTCTGTTGCTGGATGTAACTATTTTCAATCACTTGTTTCAGTTGTGAATCTGCTATGTGCATTGAGTTGTTCTTTGCAACCTACTTTATTTGAAGAGCAACAATGTCTCAAATGATATTGATCACAGAGTGAATATTCACAAAGAGAAAATTCTTTGTGGCAAGGTGTGGCACTTAGTAGTCAGGCATTGGAAATAAGAACCTGGAAGTTCTTTGAAAAGTGAAACAAAATTGTTTCATCTGTAGGGTTGCAGAAATGGTCATGATGTGATGCAATGATGCACTGTGTTGTTTACCTCGAAGCTGTATTCTGGAACTTACCAGAGCTGCTCTTGTGTTAAAATGAGATCTAATTTTCAGGGTGCGGTCACGGACGAGAAGTGATAATGAATTTGTAGGATGATGAAATAATTTTTAGAACTTTCTTCTCCTAAATCGTATTTTAATTTAAACAATTATGAAATAATTCTTTTAAACACTTAACAAATAATCACTTTTGTGAATATCGATATTACACAGTCTTAAAAGCAATTATGTTGCTTTCTCAATATTTTATGCACTGCGTGCTTTCTGCAAACTAATGGACATTAACACACATGTCCATTCTCTACTACTTCGAAATGCAGATGAGTGCTAGCTTCAGCCAATTTCAAGTTATTGGTTCTGCTGTCACCATGGCAACTCAACATCTTTATATTGGTCTATGTCACATCCAATTATAATTACGTTTATTGTAATATTTAATAATATTTTTACAATTTTTCTTTTAAATCAATTTTTCACATTATTTAACACAATTTTTTTTAAAATTTACATTAATCTTTTTATTATTAAATACACAATATTCAATTTTCTTTTCTTCTATTTATCAGATCACTTTCACACTATCCATTTGTTATCTTTAGCCTTGTTTCCTATCCACTACAATCCCAAAAAATTTTAAATAAAATTAAACCTAAAATAACTGTTTCAAAAGGAGTATGTTAAGGTCATTGGTATCCATGGTAATTCATTCCACATATGCAGCAATGTATATGCAGAGTTATTATTCATTGAGGTTTGCTACTTCTGTTCATTTTGCATGTGTTTTGAACACAAAAGAAAGGGAAACAATCAGCTATTGTTATTTAATAGCCACACTGTCAATATTGCAACCACAATATAGCCAATGTTACATGAAGCCATATGAACTGTCAAGTGCAACGTTTCAGCTGCCAGAGTATAGTGCTTGTTGGTTATGTGAGTTGTTGCACCTGATGATGCAATTGAATTCCAGGACATCCTGGATTACTGTAGTTGGAGTATTTTTTAAGCCATCTTAAGCTGCATCCATTTAAAATCAGGTAAATAATAAAAGCAGAAGCATTATTAACAGTGAAGTATTCTTCATTTTTGAGTTTGATTAATGAGTCACTATGTTTAAACTGAACTTCACTTACTATGTTGTATAATCGAAATGTTTTCAAGATCATTCGATCTCATCCTCAGCTGTTTGGTGACTAAATGAACATTCTTCTTCCTTCACTACTACGGTGCTCCGTACCCTCTGCCATCTGGTATTAGGGGCACTAAGTTTTAATACTTCATTTAATGCCGGGTGTAGATTTTGGAATATACAGGAAGCTCACACACATAGATAATTGCATAAAGAAAAATGAATACAACCCAGTTTCACTCAACTAGCTGCCTTTAGAAGTCTAATTCACCGGTAATACAACATCCCACTGAGTAAGGAGGAGTTTTTGAAAGAACAACAACACATAAAAGAGATAGCAGTATTAAATGGATTCAACCCAGCCATCATAAGGAACATGATGAAAAGAAAGGAAAAACTCAAGATAATATAAAAAAAGACCACTCTCACACCGCTTAAAAACACAAACTGGCAATATAGAAAATTCACCTACCATCCATGGGCTTTTAGAAAATTTGAACGAATCTTCAAAAGACTAAACTTAAAACTAGCACCCCAAAACAGATTCAGTCTGAAGAACCTGCTAAATAAACCACAAAAAAATACAATCCCCAACACTTCGAAATCAGGAATTTATCAGATAAACTGTGAAATCTGTGATAAAAGCTGCATAGGAAAACTAACAGAAACTTGCAATTCCTATCTCGGAAGTGTTGAAAACAGTGTTATGATAAATTAACTTTAAAGAGAATCGATTAATGACACTAAACAACACTTTTAAATTTTTCCGGAACATGTTTCTGAGGCTTTGCTTCTATCATCAGCCGGCCCTCGACTGGTTCTCATTGGTGTAGTTGACGATATTTTGTCACAGGTCTCCTCTGGTGGTGGTTCAAGGAACTTGCTGAACAAATCTTTCTGGGGGATGTCGAAATTGAATACTTTGTTCCTATTTTTTGAAATGAAGATTTGTTCCCATGTGGAAAGTTCTTGTTTTCCTGATGTATGTTTTAGTAGTTTTGGTTCTGGATTTATGTTGTGGTTTTTTTCCCAAAAATGTGTGGCAACTGCTGATTTTTCTAATTGTTTATATTTTATGTTTCTAAAGTGTTCCTTTGCTCTTGTTTCTAAATTTCTTTTAGTTTTTCCAATATAAATTTGACTACAGTCATTGCATTCAATTTGATATATACCAGATTTTTTGTTAGATGGAATGGCATTTTTGATGTTTGAGCAAATTAGGTTTTTTAAGGAGAAATGGTTGACTGGTGCTAGTTGAATGTTTTGTTTTTTGAAGACTTTTTTGAATTTATCATAGGCCCATGGATGGTAAGTGAATTTTTTGAAAATCATGTTAGTTTCTGTAGCTGAGAGGGTTGTGGTTTCCTTTAGTAGCTTCTTTTTTGCTAAGTTTACTTTTTTGTCCACTAATGATTTGGGAAAGTTATTTTTTTATGCTATTTCAATTATTTTGTTGTATTCTGTTTTGTATTCTTCTGCTGTGAGTGGGATGTTTACCAGTCTGTGTGCTAAACTATTTAAGATTGCCTGTTTGTGGGATCTTGGGTTGTAGCCATTAGCTTTTATGTAGTTGTCTGTCTGTGTTGGTTTTCTGTAAATGCCAAAGTTTAGTCTGTTTTTATTCCTCATTATTTTTAGATCCAAAAATGGTAAATGCTCATCTTTTTCTATTTCTACAGTGAACTTGATGCTTTTTTCTTGGATATTTAAAAGTTTTAGTGTATCACTGATGTGTTTTTTTGGTACTATTGCAAAGATGTCATCTACATATCGTTGCCAGAGCTTGAACATCCAAGGGAAACCTTTGTTGATCCTTATTTCTAATGCACTCATGTACAGATCGGCCAGGAAGGGTGATAGGGGGTTGCCCATTGCTAACCCTGAAGTTTGGTTGAAATATTTTGTTTGAAACTGGAAGAAATAATGGAAGCAATCAACTGGTGAGTAGGATTGATCAGTAGCCCCAACAAATGTCCACCAGATTGTGATGATGCCACAGCATCTTCACTGATTGTCACATATTATGATGGGATGCAAGGTATTCAGGAAGCTTAAGAGTAGTGTTCAGCGGCTTACCAAGTTGGAGTAATGTTGAAGATGGAAACTTATAAACTTAAATACATGTAACTGGTTTTTAGAAATGAACTTTTAATTTACATAATACACTATATGACTGCAGGGAAGACTGATAACAATAGCCAAAGCTAGACAACTGATGGCATTATTTATGAAGAAAAGTCTAATGTCCTGATATCTTGGAGATACTTGAGGCTAAAGTTTGTGCATATTGCCAAATAATCTCTTTAACATTTTAAATTGTAGAGTGATGCAGGTTCCTGCTAGTGCATGTCTTATCTCTGCTACATGACATAAACTGGGAATTTTAAATATTATTACACATGCAGAAACAGCTGCAGATGCTGATTAGACTACATCACTTAAGTTATCAGGATCAGCTCTGCATGATGGTGGAGTAAAGATCATTCTCCCTTAAACTCAGACTGCTATGACAGTTTTCAGAAAATGTCATACATGAATACTCAGAATAACTGTATGAATTGTACCACAAATATGATTCTATAAAATTAGTTATATAAAATGTACAAAAATATAATGGTCACAATATAATGAAACTCTTGTCTTAATGGAATCCAATCTCATATCTTAGTTTATTTTAATTTTTATGTTTTGATTTTTAATTTAAATTAAATTATATTTGATAATTAATAGGTTTAAATGGAGATTATGGACGTCATTCACCCCTCTCTCGACGCTCATCAAGTCATCACCATGACAGCAAATCGAGTAGGGGTTTGGGAAAGGAGTAACCTGACACCATACCCACAAAATAAGAATCAGTGAGTGACTCAGCCCAGCAGGTATGTGGTTGACCCAAGTGCTTGCTACCTAATCTTTTGCATTTTCTCCCTCACAGGAAGAAATTCACCCTGAGGTAAGTGGCATTGTAGTTCTCTCTGGCTGCGGACGTGGAACTTCCAACTTTTTTGTTTTTATATTTTTTATTTTAATTTTATTTATTTTGTTTTTTGAGATCAGCCTTCAGTTAGCTAACACCCTTAGTTATCAGGTGCAAGATTTAAATGCATAGTCTAATATTTCGCAATATTTAAAAGTAAATTAAATATTATAGCAAATGTCTCAATATCAAATCATTTAATTGATTTGATTTGAACTGATAGGAAATTGAATGACTTTGCATGATGGGAGGGGAGCATTTCTTCTGCAGTAAGAAAGTAAGAAAACTTTGATTACAGATGTCAGAATAGGAGCTGTGAGTCTTCCAGTGGTACTATATCAGTCTTGTGCGTAGAAGAGCTATAAAATTCTTGGAAACACACCAAAGGCTGCAAAAGGTGTGAAACAGTAACAGGTATTTCTTCACGCAAACCAGTGCATAAAATTAGATCTCATATGATTGAGATATCGACAAATCAAGTGATAGGATAGAAAATCCCTGAGCTTGTATGTTTTATCTCTGCCAAATATGTAGAATCTTATTGGTATGCTTACAAGGGATTCCTTTGATCTCAAGCAATCGGAACCATACGAAAATATGCTTAGAATAACAAATGATAGATAAAACAGTGGTTTGCATCATTTCTGTGCAAAACTGTGCACTTGTCCTCTAATGCCATTAGACTGTGGTAGGTTATAGCTGCGCTAACCAGTGCTTGAGTTCCATGAATGGTATAGCTGTAGTGCATATTAATCTCTTGGAGATACATATGGGTTACTGTGTAAATTGTGTACAGTGATATGAAGAGAATTAATCCTACAAACATGGTCCAAATATAAGGGAAAAAGTTATGATGAGCTGAATATGCAGGTGACATAAGTTTCAAGGTTTGGAGTTCATGGATACATTATATTGCAGAATAATTCAGAAATTTAATGGAGACGACACCAAAATAAATTATTTTAGGCTGGATGGATATACTGATTTTGAAGGATAGGAGGAGACTGAAAAGGTGGCTGTTCAAACAGTACATGATGTTCATCTTCAGAGCAACAGGAACAATCAACTTAAAGTGAGTATGAGCTCTCTCTACCAAAAAAGTTGAGGCATACTAGAAACATATATGGAGATAGCTTCGTGGCTTCAATTCCTATAGTAAACTAATGAGGAGCTATAAATACATTAAAAGTTTAGCAAATTGCAAACTTAATTCTAAATTATTTATCTAGCAAACAGTAAGCAGGTGCTCGTTTAAAAGGAAACAGACTGTTATAAAGTAAAAAGGCATGGATCTACAACTCACTATTGGGAGCTGCAAATGTAGGCACTAAAAGCAGCAAAAATGGTTTATTTGGATAATTTCAAAGATTCAATTTCCTTTATTGACAAACTTAAGGCTGTATAAGGCATTTCATTCGGGCATATTACTGCATTTGTTACACTGAGGGACAATACAGTACTTATGTACATAAGAAGGCACAACAGTTTAAGAGGTGAACATGTTTATAATAGAGGAGGGTGTGGAGAAAAGTAATGTTTCGAACTTCGACCAGAGTCTATTTCAGTATGAAATTTCTTCAGCATCAACACTGTCTCACAGAGGAGAGAGTGAGGCGGCTATACTGCTCGCAAAAGTTAAAGGCATGTGAATGCTGGCCAATGCTCATGCAGAGCACTGTTGCCAAGCTGGTGCATGTACTGGCAGAGGTTCTGTTTATAAGAGCACTTTTTACACACCAGCAAAGGTTCTGCCTATTTTCCCCTTAATTAACATGTTAAATATTCCTAAAACATTAAAATATGACTTGACACATGTCACAGCTTAGAACAGCAAGCAGTTTCCAATCCAGTAACTCACTTTCCAACTTTGTGGGTCTTTTCCTGGAGAGTGAAATACAGGCATGCTCCCTTTTTCTAAGGATGAAGCTGCTTCACAAATTCATGGCACTGTGTGTACACTACCTACACTACAAGTTCCACAGTTAACTGCTGGATTTTTGAAAAATCTACACTTGCCTTATATTAAGGATTGGAGAGCTTTCGCAAAAACTAGTTCACATTAAATATAATTTTTCTGCTCTGAGAATGAATCGCTGCACATTTGTTGATCGAAAAATCACTTGTCGCAGCTTTGAGGAACATGTTCATGCACTCAGATCACAAAAACTGGAGAAAGATACATGTATAGTAATAATTTAGTGTAATATTAACAATTTTACTTCAAGTTCGACACTTGACTTAACAATGCTGTTTACTTTAACAGAGTAACTCTGAAAATGAACTGAACATTAACTCAGTCTGTTTGATACTGTGTGACCTCTATTTTCATAGTAGATGCACAGTTTATGTATGCTTGTTGTGAGGAAGGAATGGCGTTGTTTTTCAGACTTATCTGCGTTGAATGGATGGATGTTGGGTAACCATAACCATGTGAAGATAAAAAGTGCATTGTTCACATTCTAAGTATCGTAGAGACAGGATTTTTTATACGGTCATGATCAGAAAATAAAATTCTTTCTTATTATGAGATTCACATCTGTAATTTTCAATATTTATCCCAACGTAATTAATGGAGCTAATGTTCTCAGTTCAGGCGCCTGAGATACGTGTATCATAGTTGGCAGCACTGGTAGGAGGTGCAAGCTTAGAATTCGCTGGAGTGTGCAGTATGGCCTGCCTTCATATGCCTTTAAGTTGTGTTGCAATATGTACATAGCTCTACTCATAGTTACACAATTGATGTGGCTTAATCAATGACAGGCAGGTTAGTAACATGTTTTCAAGAGAAACAAGGCACTTCAGGCCCACTTTTTCTAAGAAACTGAAACAACCTGTACATGAAACCTTAATGTGGGGGCAAGAAAAAGTGGAAAAATGACTAAAGAGCACATGAAATATTACTGATAATTACTTCATAGGTAATCAGCTGTATTAATCTTATCCTGATGATATGTAAAATAGCTGAAAGCTCAAGTTCTATAGATTTAACATGACTGATCATCCTTGAAGGAATTATTAGTAAGTTCCATGTGAAAAGACCACAATGTTCCAAACCACAAGTAAAGATTTATGATCATTATTTCATCAAACTTCACTCTTATTTACAATCAATTTGCTGTACTGAAGTATAAGCTTATGTTACAGTTTGTTCAGCAAAAGGCTGGTTATGACATTGTCATTCCTTATTATTTGTAAATGTAATTAGTCCAATTAGTGATATTTTACTGTGTGAATGGAATTTGGAATGTGGTAGCTTGCCTTTAGTGAGTGCTCATTATTCTTTTCAATTTTGTTTAACCACTTTATGGAAATCCTATAAGCACTATCAGATTTCTAATCTATGTGTATTTTGCACTATTATTCTTTCAAACCTTAAAATAATCCCCTAACACCACATTGATTGAAAATGTAATGATACACTAACGTCATTGAATTATGTTTAATTATGGTATTTATATCTTGTTATTTTGTTTATCTCTATTGAAATGCCACTTATGTAGAACAGTATTTTTCATGGAAGTTACACAGACCACTGTTTTGTTTATGACAGATTCTTATTTTAAGTATGTTTTCATATGGTTCCAAACATTAAGGATAAAGGTGTCCCTTGGTAGTCATTAGTTCTCATTGTTTAATGAAATGTCAGTAATTTGGTTTACCAAAATACTCAGTACATATCAAGTTGTCTTGGCCTTAAACATAGTTGTTTAGCCAAAGGCTTAGTTGGAAATAAAACATAAAATTATTACAAACATTGCATTAATGAAATATTAATTAAATAAAATATTAAATTGAATGAAAGGAAATATTAATTAAATTGAATTAATAAAATATGCTCAATTACTTTAATTCAATTCTCGTTTCTCTTGACTGAACATCTCCATTTTATATTTAACTTGTGATCTTCAAAATCCTGAAAATACAGCTTCTTTATTTCACAATAGCTTTTTCTTATTTATCAAACAACACTCCATGCATGCATTTATTCATTTATGAAATGAAATGAATGTGTACCTCATTTATCTTCTCACCATAAATAGAATAATATTGGGATAATTTCTCCCCTCATTCAGTTTAATTTCCAAAGTTTCACTTAATTGAAACAAAATATCAAACCAGGAAACAATTAAGACCCATTTGTTAATTCTATAAATGCACATATAATCTAGTTGAATGATTAAATAAAAAAATCAGTATTTGAAAATAATGAGTCGGTAATTCAAACACAAACATCACTTAAATTATCCTTATTGGACATATTTTGGAGAACAGTTTGTCCCCATTGTCAGCAGTTATCCGACTGGTTGGATCCGTGGTTTCCTGAAGTGAGCTGGTTGTCTGTGAGATGAACTTCCAAAGAGTTTTCAGGCGGCAGTTCGAAATTTAAAGGACACTGTTTGTTTTTTATAATTAGCAATAGTTGTTAATTATAATAGTTGCTTTAAATTTCGAATTGCCGCCTGAAAACTCCCTTTGGAGGTTCATCTCACAGACAACAGATGCCACCACAGACAACGAACTCACTTCAGGAAACCACGGATCCAACCAGTTGGATAACTGCTGACGATGGGGACAAACCATTCTCCGAAATATGTCCAATAAGGATAATTTAAGCGGTTTGTGTTTGAATTACCGACTCATTACTTTCAAATGTTAAATACATCACTGTTTCTAACCTTTTGCTTCAAATAATAAAAAATCAGTATTTTAGGTAGATTTGACTGTTTTAAGTTTTAACATTTATTTTTGGACTGGCAGAAAAGGTTAGCAACCAGTATTGTCTGCTAATGATGAACTTGATTCTTTTGACATCACTGCTTTATTTTATAGTGTTCTTAGAATAATTCGCCCGCCCCCTTCTCAAAAAATATAAGTTATACAGAATCAAATGGTTGTTTTGTTAAGCTGAGTTGGTGGGGGGAAACTGGGCCGATGATGGAAATAAAAGTGTTTGTGAAACCCGTCCTCTGAATTGTGAAGCATTTATAATTTCTTAAGAAGTAAATGAAGTTTGTAACAAATTATATTTTATTGCAATATTTGTATTGCTTTATTGTTAGCTTCAGTTATTTTTACGTATTATCAGTCTTTATTAATTGAACATTGGTTATATTTACACTACTTCAATATTAGTGTAACATTAATGCCTGATTTCACCAACGGATGTTAAAATTGATATTAACAAATGTAAGTAACAATTGTCACAGCCTTAAAATTCTTGCATTTCATGAACTTGTTTTCTGAAAATGTTAACAAACATGTGTTAGTGCTGAGAAACTGGTAAATCTTACAGATATAGAAGGCTGTGGATGAATCGTATTAGTTTCTGAACGTACTGAGATGTGCTTTGTTTTTATTTTCACATATACACAGCTGAAAAAATAGCGGGTGAACAAAATCAGAAGAGAAGCCGTGGGACAAATTTGTCATCAACTGAGAAAGAATTGTTAGTTGAATTAGTAACTAAATATAAAGATATTCTTGAAAATAAGAGAACGGATATGGTAAATGAGAAAGAGAAAGATGTGACATGGGGAAAAATTGGAAATGAGTTTAATTTGAATGCAAATGTCACAACCAGATGTACAAAGCAACCTCAATATTACGTAAATTTAAAATGAGTTGCAATGGACAAGTGACGAGAGACGGACATTTCAAGACTGGAGGTGGACAGTGCACAAAAAAATTTGATGAGTGAATTGAATATATTTATACAACTTGCTATTTACATCTACATACATATTTCTTAGACAAGTTGTATAAATTTTGGTGCCATTTTCCTTCTTAACCCTGCTAGCTCAGCCTGCTTGGCTCCCAGACCTTGCTGAGAGTAGCATAGTCACCCTTCCATCCTCTGCTTTAGTTTGCTGTTTCCCCTTTTTCTCCCAGCATATGTTCTTTTCCCTTCTTCACTTTTCTCACCTTTCTCTTTAGTCTTCCAAAACAGGTTCCCTATATTTCTACTTCCATTTTTCCCTGTAACAATTTTTATGGCTATGAGCTTGCTTTGCATCTTTTTCCGTTTCTTCTCCCATACTTCCTGTCTCCATGCTGCTAGCTCTTTGCACTCTGTCAGAATATGAACTGTACTTTCAAATTTGATGACAGCATCCTGAGCTTAATTGAAAATCAAATAGAGCCGAACAGCAATCCCGTTGATTGTGATGCAGAATACTATGGTAAAAAAAAAGCTAATATAACATAAGCAATTGAATTAAATCTCATTAGAGGAAAGTGAAACTTTTCATAGAAATCTAGTAATACCTACACAAACTCGTTCATGACACGCAGGAAATGTCACATACATAGTTTTGAAGCGGTTATTTTATGCGCAATAATGGTGTTTGAAGATGCTATGATGATGCATCACGTTGTGGCACCATCTTGAAGCAGGATTATTTGGTATGAAGGTAGATGCAGATTAATTTCTCACTTTTGGTGACGATCTTGAAGAAATCTAGAAGTTTCTCCTGCAACTCTGGATAATTAGGCACATCTGTAATTGTTGAGCGATGAGATCTTTTTCTTTCCCGGGATTGCAGTAATGGGGCTGATAAAGATAGTATTACTATCTTTAAAGAATGAATAATACTTTTTTTATTAAATTATAGATGAGTCGTATTTATTACACATCAGCTTCACTTACATACCTATATTGAGGACATGTTTTGCGAACAATAGTTCGCGAAACTTGTCCTCAATATAGCTACGTAAGTGAAGCTATGTGTAATAAATACGACTCATCTATAATTTAGTAATTATTTCACTTCACTGTGGTGCTCCAATACAGTTAAATTTCGAAATATTTTTCTTGTTCAAAGATGGAAATTTAATTCCTCATAAACAATTTTAAATTGTTTGATACAATTAAAGATATTATTAATGTTTTTTTTACAACCAGTGGTAGATTCCACTGTGAACTATTTCTTTTCTTGCGCACACGCTACTTATGCATCTTTGATGCACACACAAAATTGTTTCTGCACACACTCGGGTAGACAAATATACGTCTTACCCCTAAGACTTTCATAAGCAGAAGAACAAAATCTTTTAAAACATTTAACAACTTCTCATGTTACGTTGTCAGGGTTACACCATTACCTACCTTACATTACTTCTTTATTTTATTATAAATACTAATCTCTTTGACTTTTTTTAACAAAATATTTCTTTTTTTTTTTTAATTTATGTCCGCCCCAACATTAAGTTATATCGGACGGTGAATGAATTGGGTGAAATGATGCTCAAATGAGTCCAGGGTCCATGGAGCTTAGAGTTACCTGACATTTGTCTTTAAGGATATGAAGTATAAAAATAACTGCTACAGTTCTCAACCTTGTTTTAGCTAAAGACGCTCTGAAACAGTACAAACTGAAGCCACGGACACACAAAAATCTCCAACCATTAGGTAAAACCATAGCCCGCTCACATCCGTTAAAGCCTCGGTACTCAGTCGGATTCTTACGCATTTAAGCGACCGAGCGGTGTTTGGCTTTTTTGCCGCTTGGAGCTCTCAAGGCTGACCCCTAAAGTATCCCCTTGTAGCCGTCAGTGGCCTTGCCGACATTTAGTTTTGTGGTGACAGTTGAACCAATTTTATGGTCTCAATTAGTATTGAAAGGAATTTTACATGAAGTGCTGTTGACAACAATCTAAATTAAGCAAACAAGAAAACTGGGCATAAATAAGAGACAGTAAGAAAACTGGGTATAAATAAGAGATAATATAAGTAATCATAAGTATGAGCACAACATGTCATTGTTTATTATTATTACTTTTATTGTGCCGTTAATGGTGGCAGTTCATTATCTAGAAGGTAGATTTTCCATGACAGCTTTATAGTACAAACATTTACAATAGACAGCACTATATTTCAAAGCTCTCCGGTTATCCAAAGTCCAGGTCTCCGAACCATACATAGCAATGCTCCAAATGTAAGAACTACGTATTATATTATTTTATTTTTATTATTTTTATTTTTATCATCACTATAACAGAAGTAGTAGCAATAATTACAACAAACAGCATAGCAGCAATTATGAGCCCAATACTTTGTATTTCAGATGGTGTGTAGTTGTGCACCCTTCTGTAAAAGTAAGAAAGGAAAATAAAAGGGATCAGTTTCCATGAATTTCCAGTAGAAGAACTATGTAAACAGTGGCTAAAAGCTATATCGTGCTCTAATTTTGTGGTAAATGATAAATCTAATTCAACAGTCATGTGCAGTTTGCATTTTACTGAGGATGACTATAAGCCAGGCTGTAAAATTAAACTGCTGAAAACAGGAAGTATTCCAAGCATTTTTCCGAACTATCCAGATTATAAATTAGTGAAACAAGCAACACCAAGGCAACAAATTTAAAAAATATGCTTACATACAAGTAGCAGAAAACGGAGAGAAAGTGTTAACAGTGCTGCTGATGTTAATGCGCTGGATCATGTCACAGATGCACGTACTTATAATTGCACTGCAATTCAGATTGAGGAAGACATAATTTCCAAATTAAAGAGATTGGAAAGGGAGAATAACACCTTGAGATGTAAATTATAGGGAGCAAATAAAAGGCACAAAGAATTTGTAAACAAGCAGCAAGCAAATGAAGAAAGATTACTTTATTATGAAACCAATAAATTTTATAAATCATTTCAATTATTGATAAAAGACACTGCAACAGAGCTTCCAGACAAAATAATTGCAATATTGGGCGAATTGAACATTAAAGGTAATGTGAATTTCCGTCTTATAAGACCTGCTAACATATATTGTTAAACTGCCTTTAACTGTTTACTTAGTTTTTTTTCTTTTCTACCTAGACAGCCTCGTTTCATGCAACAGTCCACTTATCACTGGCATATATAGGAGGTTTTATAGTTAAAAAATTGCAGACGAATTCTCTTGTGCCACCTGTATTACTAAAGTGTCTACCGCCAAGTGTACAGCATCCCTTGTAAATCTGATATTCAAAAGGGATGAAAACTCCACTACCCATCTCCAGAGTTTCTCCTTTGGCAGTTATAGAGAAATTTAAACTAAGCTACCTAAAGTATGTGTGAGAAAAAGCCTAGAGGAATACATAATGGCAGCAAAGCAACATTGTTCTTAACTCGTGTGTGCAGAGAACTGAAAGCATTCAGAACTGCTAAGTAAACTGATATACAAACATATTCCTGTGATATTAAGGTGCATTGCTTCTGCGACAACGGAAGTGTTTGAAAAAAGGTAAATTCCTAAACTGTATACCACTGCATCGGAAAGTTCTGCATTTGTAATGTCAACGCATTGCAGCTGTCCACTGGAAGAGGGTTGCAGAGGGGTCATCAGCCAGCACCATACGATGGGTATTGGATTAATCTGTAACTTTTAATCATAAAACACCAACTGGTGAGTGCCGAGGCTTAAAGGGATGTGAGCGGACTATGGTAAAACATAGCTGTTGCATAACATCGCAAAGTTATTAATAGTTGAAGCAAAGGCGAGATTGGCATGTTACTATTTAATGCCTGTTATAAACTCTCTTGTACTTTTTTAAAGTTATATTTATGAGTCACTATGTTTACACTCAAACTTCACTTGTATAATTGAAACGTTTTCAAGATCATTCGATCTCATCCTCAGCTGTTTGGTGACTAAATGAACATTCCTCTTCTTCCACTACTACGGTGCTCCGATCCCTCTGCCATCTGGTGTTAGGGGCACTAAGTTTTAATACTTCATTTAATGCCGGGATTTCAAAATTTATAACTTTATCACGGTTTTTGGTTATGAATATTTTTTCCCAAATATCCAATTCTATGGGTGTACTTAAAGATTTTAACAGTTTAATGTTATGGCCTATATTGTGGTTTTCTGTCCAAAAATGATGTGACACTGCAGATTTTTCTGTTTGTTTCAACTTTATGTTCCTCTGGTGTTCTTTTTGCCTGGTTAACAAGTTTATCTTAGTTTTTCCTATGTAGCTTTTATCACAGGTTTCGCAATTTATCTGATAAATTCCCGATTTCAAAGTGTTGGGGATTGAATTTATTTAGCAGGTTCTTCAGACTGAATTTGTTTTGGGGTGCTAGTTTTAAGTTTAGTCTTTTGAAGATTCGTTCAAATTTTCTAAAAGCCCATGGATGGTAGGTGAATTTTCTATATTGCCAGTTTGTGTTTTTAAGCGGTGTGAGAGTGGTATTTTTTGATATTATCTTGAGTTTTTCCTTTCTTTTCATCATGTTCCTTATGATGGCTGGGTTGAATCCATTTAATACTGCTATTTCTTTTATGTGTTGTTGTTCTTTCAAAAACTCCTCCTTACTCAGTGGGATGTTGTATAGCCAGTGAATTAGCCTTCTAAAGGCTTGTACTTCTCTTGTACTTCCTCAGTAACCTTCATAACAACATGTTTCAACAGTGTATACCTCCGTAGAGCATTTTCTTCTGATGGCTTCTCAAAATCATTTCTTCTCATAGGTCGTTCTCAATTATGAATGCCATTTAGACAGTCTAAATATAGCAAATGGGCATGTACACGTCTGCCATTTGAAAAGCTTAATAAATTTAGCAGCATTGAGAAATATATATTATGGTTACTTTCACAGTCAGTTACAATATGGGATAGTGTTCTGGGGGGAAAAGGCAGATAGAGTCTTTAAACTTCAAAAAAGAGCAATAAGAATACTAAGTGGGGTGGATAACAGAACATCTTGCAGGCCATTATTCAAAAAACATCAAATATTACCTCTAGCATGTATGTATATTTTAGAATTAGTGATCCATGTAAAACAAAATAAACTACAAATACAAAATTACAAAAATTTCAATATTCACAAATACAATTCATGTCAGAAAGATGACTTTCACATTCAAAGTTGTAACGGAAATCTTCAGGTCTAGTGCTATCAATAAAGGTATAAGATTATACAACAGACTACCAGAAAATATTAGACAAATGAAGAGCCTTATACATTTTAAAAAGGGAGTAAAACTCTCTTTACTGCAACATTCATTTTATTCTGTAAATGAGTTTTTAAATGTTAAGTAGTGTTAAGTGATTGTAAATAATGACAATAGCCATTAATGTAATTTCTATACTACAACGTGTCTGATATCAATCGAAAGGACAAAATAAATTGAATAGAATTAAATCATGAAGTAGAGTAAACTCCACATTTGTGAACAATTTTATATAGCATTTCTCTATTGTCTTTATATAGTTTATATTTATTTGCTTTTTCTACTTTAGACTTTTTAATATATCTTTGTATCTTGAACTGACGAGTCCTATAACATATGTATTATGTTCCAAAGGATGAAATAAATACAAATACAAAATAAACTTCTGGCTTGGCGATGGGTAAATCCATTTTCACCATTTCTTGCCATCCTTTTCATGAGCCTGTTCAAAATACAAATCACTAATTATTGCACAAATATAAATATTTGCAACAAAACACTTCACTTATCTTAAGAAAATGGTGTTAATTCTTCTTTCTAATGGAAATTGATTTCACAAACAGATTGCTTGTATCTTCAGTCCATAAATAAACTCAGTTGTCAAGGATTCCGCCTACCATTTTGAATTATTGGATTCAACCACTTTTTTAAATAAATTAAAAGTTTTTCTCTAGGAATACTAGGAAATAAGGCAGTTACATCAAAAGAAATAAGTTTATCAGTTTTAGGTAATACAACACTGTCAATCATTTTTACTAGTTCAAAAGAATTTTTAAAACTTAAACTTTCAAACTTATCAAAATTACTAAATTGTTTATGTAACTATTTAGCTAAATTGTAAGTTGGCAAGTTTATGCAATTAACAAATAGGTCACTTTTATTTCCAGGTTTATGAATTTTAGGAAGGGCATAAATTCTAGGTAAAACAGGATTACTAACTTTTACAAAATGTTTTTCTTTGTCTGATATAACTTTACTTCGTTAAGTATTTTATTAAAATTTGTAATACAAGATTTTAAAGGGTCTTTATTAATTTTTATAAAATCTTCACCTTGAAGTAAAAGTTTTACTCTATTTTACTCTATTAATATAATGTTGTCACTAAATTTTCCCTTTAATTTTTAATACTTTAATACTTGATATTTTTTATATTGTTCCTAATATACACAGTGTTCATTTTTATTTCCCACCCTCCGCTTGAGCAAGAATGATGTCATAGTTGACTGGTGAGTCTCTCTTGAAATCATAGTGCCCTCTATGGAGAGGCAGCAGTAATTTTTGCGGAACAGTAAGAAAATTACAGCGCTCTCTGTGGTTGCACTGGTAACTAATACAACCAGCTTCCCCTGGATATGAACACAGTGCACCGTGTCTTCATGGTTGAATGCTACTTTTGTACCAGCTTTAAGATTGGTGCAACATATAAATGTAATTTAAAGAGCTGCATAGAGGAGTTTATGCAATGCTATCCAGCATTCAGACAAGTCCCTCGGAGCATAATGTTGTCCAAAGTGTCCAGGTACCATCAAATTGATATACTTTTGTTTGCAACATAAACGTCTTACGTTTTATCAGCATACAATATACATTTTTTGTCATTCTCACGTTTAACTAAAATGTCTATCAATGTTGGTATCCTGATGTCTTTTAAAACCAGTAGGTGCATCAAACATTTCCAAAATATAGGATCAGTTAAAAGAGAGATACAGACACTATAAAGTGCCTGGTCCCAATCTAGAACCAAGAAATAATGTTATGACAGAAAGGCCTCAACCATACTTTCTCACAATACAGTGTTTAAGGGGAAGAGAGAAAGGAAATAAAAGAAAATGGACACACAAGACTATGGACTAGTGATATTTTCTTGTTTAGACTTGGATAAAAGCTTTTTACATATTGTAACACTAATTTATTTTTCATTTATAGAACATGTTCTGCTAATTTTTTGGTTTGTAATGAAGTTACATTGTGAGGAAGCTGTGGGAGTTAGAAAAGAATTGAGATTGAATCATCGAAATATATATATTTTATGTGACAGGTTTACACTATGCATATATGTCTACTATAACAGAAAAACGGATGTTCATTGTGAAATAAGTGTTCATTGACTTATCATTCGTATATTCTTCATGGTATTACTTTATGACTGTATAATTAGCTTTGCAGTGCAGTATACAGTTTTTCAAAAACAGTAATCATATCTATGCACCAGGCGAAATTACGTCATATCTATGCACCAGGCGAAATTACGCACCTTTATATTACGCAGGCAGACCCACCTCTCAAATAGTATATTTACCTGCCGGTAGGGAGAGGCCTCAAAGCTGCTGTCAGTTCATCAAATACAATCGCAAGCCGCTAAGGGAATCATATATAAACTTGCTCCATCAGCAAGTGAAATTGACATCAAATTTTGCATGGTAAAATCACAGATAAAAATGAACACTGTGTATAAATTTTGCTTAAAAGCTTTAAATTTACAAGATGTAGTTATCAAATTGACATAAGAAATTGAAAATACTTGACTTTCTTTCCCAAGTTTAAACTAGTTATACATAGTAAATTAAGTTTTGACATTTTTAAAAAATCAACTGTCCTGATAATTGCATAAAAAATAAGTTAATTCTTTTTCACTTATATTTGCTATTTTTTTTGTAATAAGTTTTATAAGTGAATAGATATACCTTATAATAAAAATTAATGGA
Organism: Mantis religiosa; assembly: GCA_030765055.1. Lineage (NCBI taxonomy): Eukaryota > Metazoa > Arthropoda > Insecta > Mantodea > Mantidae > Mantis > Mantis religiosa. Next base: position 122,704,330 of record CM060955.1, on the reverse strand, counting down.
ATATGGAATATAAACACATTATTGACACTTTTAATTAATTTTTAATGCAGGATTTATGCATAAAAAGATAAAGAAATTTAAATAACAAAGGTCTGTAAAAGATATTTTTACTCTCAAGAATATATAATATAATTTAAACAAAAAATTACCAACTATCCTTGGGATAACAAAGTTTCACAGATTTTTAAGGAACTTGGAATAATTTGGTCTCCCAAAATAAATGTATATATAACAAGTTTTGCTAAAAATGATCAATTTTGAATAAAAAAAAAAATGCATTTATGAGTTTAGTTGTTTGGATAGTAATATGGTTTACATTGGTAAGACAAACCCTATTTAGAAACTAAAATAAAATAACATTAATTACGAGAGTTTGATAAATCGACTCTGGCAGGTCATTGCTGGCCAATCATGAAATAAATCCAGAGTTTGTTATTAAAGCAACTAATAGACTTAGGAATATTTGATGGTTATAAATAGAACATTTCTTTTGAAAAATATGATCGTGTATAAATTTTGAAATAACACTAATTTATTGTGTCAAATTGTTTTACTTCTATTAATTGGCAATACAATAAACTGTCAGTTACCTAACACAGTAATGGGTAACAGTCAACAAGCTGAAGAAACAAATGACTGATTTGCGAAATTAGTCTGTTAAATATGTAATTATCAATGAGAAGTGAAGTTTTAGTCATTTATTATAATTTTTAATAGCTTTAGATTTTTAGTTTTATCCTAAACAATTTTTGTGCTTCTGCTCCCTAACTTTCTCTAAAGCACACATTTTCTTCTTAGTATCATTTTCACAATCTCTGGATCAAGTAGCTTTTTAATACTAAACAAATATTTTTTAACTAATCTCACATTAGCCTTTTCTTTCTCAGCCAAAATTGCTGGTTTAGATTAATATTGGGAACTCGTATATTAAGTTAATGAAAATTCTAAAATTGCCATATTTATGCATATATAATATGCTTCCAATTATATAAGACATTTTCCTTATAAAACTAATTGTCAGTATTAGGATAATTTTTCACCTTTGCATTAAAATGAAGTTTTGCCCTAACTATAGTTTAATGTAAATAATGCAATTATTGCCATTTTTGTAAAATATGAAAGTGCCATTTTGATTGTGGTTACTGTCACTGTCTGCTGATGGCATAGGTACTGTTTCGTAGTCTGCTTGTCTGAGCATATGCATTTAAAAACTAACTGTATTTTATTTGTGAATTCAAGTATTTTAAAAACTTCTGATTCAATCAAGAGTTTGCCAGAATTACTTCGTAGCAGTGGACATGTACATCATTTTAGCCATTGATTGGACCGGACTATATGATTGACATGCAAGTTCAATCACAGCAGTTGCAAGATCTAGATGCATGCCAGGTTAAGTGTTCTTTGAATTTCATTACTCAAATATTTTGCAAAGAAAATTGTTAAAGAATATTTGAAATTGAATCAACATGAATGAAATGTCATACAAAAAGATGAAGTTCATTCCCTTTTTATTACTCCCCATTTAGTTCCAGTATCTAAAGACATCCAAATAATTGTCTGGCCAAGTCTCTGCTAATTGTTTGGGTGATGGTACAAATTGCGTTTTGGAAGAAATTTATGTGTTTCATTCCAACATGCCAATCTTATGGTCCATGATTCTCAAATGTGCTTGCATTGGTTACGAGTCTGATTCAGTATGATATTTTTACATACTGATAACAAACTTGACTGGATCTGAAGGTTTGAAACACCTGAATGCATTATTGGATGTGCTAGCAGTCCAATATCTCAACATGGATGCTCAATTGTAAAAACTATTTGTAGTCTGTTTATTGATACTCGTCACTTACTTTTCTCCATTTTCAACCTCTCTCCAACTAGAATCTGTTGTCCGCTCTCCTCTCACTGGTGGTGGGACTATGAACTTTTTTTTCAAATTTGTCAAGGAAGTTCATAATTCCACCACCAGAGAGAGGAGAGCAGACAATAGATTCTAGTTGGAGAGAGGTTAAAAATGGAGGCAGTAGCATTTGAAACTAGTCCCTCAATAATATTAAAAAAAAAAAAAAGTAAGTGATGAGTGTCAATAAACCGACTACAAATAGTATTTGCGATTGAATTTGACGTCACTGTTACTAAATTCCTCCAAACACACATGCATGCTCAAATTATCATGGACTTCATGTAAAAAACCTAATGAAACAGCAAGCAGAGTAATAAAATACTTTATTGAAATCAAAGTTACCACCAGAACAATCTGGATAGAAACATGATAATGCATGACTACTGTATGATCACATCTAGTATTAAAAAATAAATGGAGTGTAATTAACCTTCAGGAATATAAATATGCGTATATATTTATAAAACCCACAGAATGTTAAGAGAGTCACAATTTCCTGTTTATATTGTTAACACTTTCGTTTCATTTCATTGTATTATACAATATGTTTTTTCCTTTTTCTTTCTTAATATAATGCCATTCATAACATAATTATTTTAATCACATGCATTTGTAAATTTATACTTGGAATGTAACACATGAAAGTAGATGAATATGCAGAATGAGCTATATATTATGTGCTTGCCTCTCTTATTCATGCCATATGCTTAAGCTGAACAGGGTGAATCATTATGTGATTACAGAGTAAATTTATGCATTACATCTAAGCATTACAATAATTGCTTTTCAGTTAATGTTGCATTTTTTCCCTTCAGTTATTTCCATTTGCAGTACAAAATCCAAAAAGCTAGGACTTCTTTAAAATGTATTGTATACAAAATCATTTATATTCTGTTTCCAGATTAGTTTATTGCACAAATATTTTCAAGTTTAAACACAGGTTTTTTGCAGGGAACTTCAACTTTCTGTACACACAGTTCATTTTAATAAATATATAAATTATATAATGTAGTTCTGAGGTAATTTTCACCTTCAAGCAAACAGTTTATAGTATGATATATATGAGATAGAGGAGTACAATAAAGCATTTTAAGTGAAATGTTTTCTGTTTGTGCATATAGGTGTGTCGAGTTCTATACTTATTTCTCTCAACATGTTGTCATTGTAGTGTTTGGGAATTTAAGAAATTTCCTTGTTTCTTACATAATTTTCACTCTCCAAGAATTTGATAATTTCTGAACACTGTAGATTTAATGCTCATATCTAACATGAAAAACACCATACTGGTGAAAATATTGGCTTTTAAAGATAGGCGTCTATAAAGAATGGGTTGAACAAATAAGGGAAGCTATTTACACGCACGCACGCGCACACACACACACACACACACACACACACACACACACACACACACACACACACACACACACACACACACACACACACACACACACACACACACACACACACACACACACACACACACACACACACACACACACACACACACACACACACACACACACACACACACACACACACACACACACACACACACACACACACACACACACACACACACACACACACACACACACACACACACACACACACACACACACACACACACACACACACACACACACACACACACACACACACACACACACACACACACACACACACACACACACACACACACACACACACACACACACACACACACACACACACACACACACACACACACACACACACACACACACACACACACACACACACACACACACACACACACACACACACACACACACACACACACACACACACACACACACACACACACACACACACACACACACACACACACACACACACACACACACACACACACACACACACACACACACACACACACACACACACACACACACACACACACACACACACACACACACACACACACACACACACACACACACACACACACACACACACACACACACACACACACACACACACACACACACACACACACACACACACACACACACACACACACACACACACACACACACACACACACACACACACACACACACACACACACACACACACACACACACACACACACACACACACACACACACACACACACACACACACACACACACACACACACACACACACACACACACACACACACACACACACACACACACACACACACACACACACACACACACACACACACACACACACACACACACACACACACACACACACACACACACACACACACACACACACACACACACACACACACACACACACACACACACACACACACACACACACACACACACACACACACACACACACACACACACACACACACACACACACACACACACACACACACACACACACACACACACACACACACACACACACACACACACACACACACACACACACACACACACACACACACACACACACACACACACACACACACACACACACACACACACACACACACACACACACACACACACACACACACACACACACACACACACACACACACACACACACACACACACACACACACACACACACACACACACACACACACACACACACACACACACACACACACACACACACACACACACACACACACACACACACACACACACACACACACACACACACACACACACACACACACACACACACACACACACACACACACACACACACACACACACACACACACACACACACACACACACACACACACACACACACACACACACACACACACACACACACACACACACACACACACACACACACACACACACACACACACACACACACACACACACACACACACACACACACACACACACACACACACACACACACACACACACACACACACACACACACACACACACACACACACACACACACACACACACACACACACACACACACACACACACACACACACACACACACACACACACACACACACAATAAGGTTGCTGTAATATAATTAGAAGGACTACTCTAAAGAAAGAACACGCCGTGGCTGAGTAGTTAGACTGCTCGGCTCTCACCAATGCAACCTGGGTTCGATCCCAGGTGATTGCAAAGTGAGATTTGTGGTGGACAACATGGCGCTACGGCAGGTTTTCTCCGAGATCTCCGGTTTCCCCCACCATCGCATTCCACTGGTGCTCCATCTTCATCTCATATCTTCCACATGTAGTAAAAGCGGGCATTAAACACTACACACACACGCACACGCACATGCACATTGTAAAAACAAAGTATTGATATAAAATCCGGAAACTAGATAAGAATTTGTCAGTGTTTGGTAACATAAGAAAGAATTTATGCAAAAGAACAAGCTTGGATATTTAAAATTCAAAATATTCTATAGAAAGGAGTAATATGCCTGAGATAAGGAATGGACATAGGAAATGAAAATATCCAGTGTGTGAGAAAGCAAAATGTTACTTGGGAATATATTTTGTAATAGAGGTAAATGTAAACAAATAATTTGGAGAAAAAACTTGGAAAATACACCAATGAAGTGAAAAAAATGAAATAAAATAGCTATGATATCTGGCATCATCAATAAGGAGACATTTTTGATGTCATGTCAGGTTTAGCATGTGGTGAACAAGAAAGTAAAGTAAGAACAAAAAAATAGCTGTGTGCACACTCACATGACTCACTTGCTAGGACTCACATTTCTAAAAATTGCTTTTTAGACCAAGGGGCCTCAATATGTGCATTTCCAGTGAAATTTCAACATACCTTCTATAGTAGAATACAATTTCTGTACTAAGTAACAGTATAGAGAAAATAAGAGAGGCACCACCATTTATGTATGAATATACCTAGGAAGAGATGTGTGGTATATTTTCAAGTTTGAAACAGACAGTACATACCTTGGAGTGTAGTAGTGAGTGGTTTGAATATATTTTATTATATGCATTACCTAGTGGTAATTTTATTGCATACAAAAGAAAAAAGCAATTGTAAATGTGCAACTTTTAGTATTAGGTTTACATACATTTTGTAATGAAAAAAGTATGTATGAAAAAGTTTGTGAATAAACTCACTCAGTCATTCATTAAAATTACTATTGCTCTTAATAAATGTAATTATTTTTAAGAATAATGTTTTATAACAGAAAATTGTGCAATGCTTGTTTTGAAATATTTAAAAAACATGGCATATAGTAGTGAGCGGGAAGTAGAGATTGCATATGATTGAATAGTACCATGGTACATTTACAGCATTGTGAGCGTAAGTTTCAGTTTGTTGTAAAGCATAAGCAAATTTATAGGCTGATCTCAGATTTATATTTGTACGGGATAAGCGATAGAAACTTTTCTTTCCATTTGAAAAAACACTATGAGAGGAAGAGGGAGTGCTTGAGGACAGATTTTATCTACTGCTTAAGCCCTTTCTTTGTTATTTTACAACCTGAGCATTAAGTTTTTTGTATACTAATTTTTTGAGAGGTTCTTGTTTTCAAAATCATTAAAGATAATTCAATTACTGACTCTCCCATTTATTTTAGGGTTATTTCTTAGAAATGTGTATATTCCTATCAGGTTTTTGTGGACTGTTTCACTTTAGCTTTCTGATCAGTGCTAATATGTATTTTTAAATAAGTTGGAGTTAATTTAAGTTCAAATCAAATTATGCTTAGCCCTAATTTTAATTTCATAGAAAGCATGAGTCTGTGGAACAGATTGTGAAGAATTAACTGTTGCACTTTATGTATTTATGAATTCATACACTTTTTCACATTAATTACCTTGCATAAATAAATTAGTAGTGTAATTTAGATGTTTTTTGACATTCATGTATAATTTTACAAAAGGAAGTATATAAGCAAAAACAGAGCTTTCCCTAAGATAAGATGAAAGGTTAAAGAACTCATATTTTTTAACATTGTACAGTAAATATTTTAAGGGCTAAAACATAATTCCATCCCTTTTGTGCAAGCGTTTTTATAAGTGGATAATTTTCAGCAGCATTTTGCTGATCCTTATTGCTAGTCCATATATTTATTTACCTAAATAGTAGTAAGGAGCTTCTATAGTGTCATTTATGTATGTGTTTGGGGTCAGTGTTACGTTGATTTTTTACAAATAATTTCGTTAGTAGAATTGATTGATGGTGACACGTTTACTCCAATAGCGATGCTCGCCTGCCGCTAGTGAGATTTAGACAGTGGTGATGTTAACTGCAGCAGGATATAACTCGCTTCCAGGTGACATCTATGGCTAACTTAGGTTAAGAAAACAATTTGTTTCAAGGGTGGGAATTGGGATGGTTGATTCAGTTTGTAGAGTAGAATATGCTTTGGAAATTAAAATTAGAAAAACTAATTTTTTTCTAATCCTAGCTTTTTCTGATGATGCTTTCATTGTTTACATAATTGTAGTAATAAAACACAGTTGTTAATGGCATAATATAATGAACTACAGACATTCTGGAATGGTGCCAACTTGATCAGACGATTCCTTGCTTGAGGAGGCATAGTAGAACATTATAGCTTTAGTTGATAGGTTATGGATTCCATTGCTTTCACTTACAGTTTGTTTTCAGTGAGAGTATAAAGGTGGCAGTGAAGTATTTGAGAAGTTGACCACATGCAATTTACAAATCAAGAAACCTGTGCTAACTGCTAGCTCAATGTTTAAGTTGCAGTGTGAATGGTCTTGCTGCTCTTATTGTGCATAATGTCTTCATTGGCCTTACACATCTCATTTACATTCACAGAAAACAAATCTATTTATCTATAAATTATCTTAATAGTAATGATTAGGGCTAGGAACTTGATGAAATATCTTTTTTCTGCGTCTAGACAGTGCAGAATGCTATATAAATTCATTACTCCTAAAAATGAACCAACACTGACTACTTTTATTTTGCATCTTTTTATATTTTTTGGGAGTTTTAATATTCATTGGACTTTTTTTAAGGAAATATTGTACTTTTTGTTGCTTTTTCTTCAGTTTTTTGCCTTTAAACATACTTTTTTATTTATTCACATGATGTGACACCTCCGAAAATGTTTCTTTTTGCGATGGAAGTAATTGAGAAGGTTAACCATCAATTCATTTTCTACGTAACCATCAATTGTTTACATGCAACCTATTTGATCTAAACATGTTTCTTTTGTGGCCATAGGGCATGAAACATGAACATATTTTACTTTAATTGATGGAAATTAATCGTTTCTTCACACTAGCCTGTATAGGCTAAGATTTTGGCTAGAGTCAAACTGAAAAATTCAATGCCACATCCGGGATTTGAACCATGGATCTCCTGGTTTCTGTTCAGTTGCACTTACCCATTGAGTTGCCGTGGCCTATGTGCCTTCAAATCCCGGCCATGGCATTAAATTTTTAAGTTTCACTCATATCTACACAAAACCTTTGCCCATACACGGCTAGTGTGAAGAAAAAATTAATATCCATCAATTAACTTAAATAATAAGAGTTTTACTTACAATAGTAAGTCGCCACAAACAGTGTATCTCAAATATGAGAACCCCTAGTTGTTTACCAGGAAAATATATCAGTTAATTGGAGAATTTAATGTTATGACAGTACATTGGCCATGGTAGCTCACTGGGTAAGAGTGACTGGACGGAAACATGGAGATCTGTGATTCAAATTCCGGCCGTGGCATTGAATGTTTCAGTTTGACTCTTATCTATGTTTTCCTTTTCCTAACAGATGCAGCAAAATATATGGTGAAATCGAGAACCACAATTAAATAATTTTAGACTAAAGTGGTTCACATAACATGTATAGTGCAATACCTTTAGAGAGGCTGAAAATGCTTTTATCTGCTGTCCACCAACGCAAAGTAAGTCCCTGAAAGGAATATGCCAACCAGTGCCACCCTTAAACAGTGGAATAAGGACAGCGAATATGACCTTTAGAGAGGCTGAAAATGCTTTTATCTGCTGTCCACCAACGCAAAGTAAGTCCCTGAAAGGAATATGCCAACCAGTGCCACCCTTAAACAGTGGAATAAGGACAGCGAATATGTGTGGCAGAACGAATGCTACACAAGGAGTAAAACTGTTAAAAAATCATGTGCCCTATTCACTCTTTACACTAAAACCGAGAAAATTTATTCAGAATTTTTTTGAATGGTCTGTAACTGAACTGACATGGGGTGTCAAATCTATCCAGGGAGGGTGTGGGAACCTTCTCCAACTCCCCTGTATCTCAGGCCCTGGAGACTTTCTTTACTGCGGTAAACTGTATAGCTGTTGCTCAAGACTTGCTGGAGAGTCCTCAAAATAAGGGATGTTTGGCATTTATCAGTGCCAACTTGTCAATTTTGGCAAAAACAATAACAAGGCTAGAAAAACATATGGAGCATACATGCATTTATCAAAAAGATGAAAGGTGTGGAGGAAAATTTGCAAAAATGTGTGGGAAAAATTGATCAGAAGTTTGTGAGAAAATGAAAAATGTATTAGAAAAGAACATGGTCATTACTTGTGTAAAATTGAGAAAGTTTTGCAAGGTGAACATTTTGACTTTAAGTATAAACTTGAAAGAAGCATAGAGACAGTGAAGCACAAATTAGCAAAAAGGTGAATCGAGAAGATATTGACACACTCGATTCACTTTTGTGCTATTTTGACTTTAGTTGTTTTGAAGATATTTCACAGGGGACATGGCTACTTCAAGTATGCATCCATGACATCAGTTGAAGTAGAGAAGAGTTTTTTCAAAGTATAGGAGTGTTGAAGACAATCGGCGATCCTTTAAACTCGAGAATCTATGAATGGCAATGGTTTTTATTGCTATGCTGAATATGAGATATGCCTAAATATATACACTTTTCCTAGTATATAAATATGTATGGAATAAATCCTTTCATGGAAGTGTTGAAAACAGTGTTGTATAAATTAAATTAATTGGGAGTCGATTAATAACACAAAACAACACTCACTTTTAAATTTTTCCGGAACCGATTTCTGAGGCCTTCCCTCTATCTTCAGCCGGAAGGCCTCAGAAACCGGTTCCGGGAAAATTTAAAAGTGAGTGTTGTTTTGTGTTATTAATCGACTCCCAATTAATTTAATGTATGGAATACATTACTTAAAATTTCTAATTATAATAATAAACATATATTTCAAAAAAAATTTGAACGTTTAAATTACAAAAAGAATTTATGGTCATTTTTTAAAACTTTAATGTCATTTTCCTTAAAATTTAAGGACATTGGTCATTTTTCTCTGATTTTTGGGTCATCATCTTCCGAGCCCTAGTAATGATGACATGTTAAAAATGTCCTTCGAATTAACATTGCATCTATTGTGATCTTTAAATTTAAATGCTGATTTATAAGCTAGGTTTTAAGTTTTATAACCAGAGGCAAGTTTTTGTGGTGACAATTATTTATAAAATTTGCATTAATAATTTTAATTGGTGGTGTTTTGTGGTGAATATTTTACCATAAATTTGCATTAATTTCATGCAAAATTTTGGGGAGAATTAATGAGTAATAACATGGCTGAAATGAAAAGTAACAAGTAACTAGAGTAACACAACTGTTGGAAACCCCCTTTTTCCAAATTAAAATATTTTATTTGAAATCAGCAGACAATAGGTAACATGAATAACATCAAATATCTCGCATCAGACATCGCCAAACTGCAGCATGCAACAAGTTGTGATATTTTCACTTCTCATAGTTGTTCTTATGTCTGTCACAACTAAGTTATATATAGAGAAAAATCTCTCACTGTCAGCATTTGACATTGGCAACCAAAGACATTGAAGGTTCTTTACACAGAAATTGCGGTAAGAATCAGCTTTTGCATTCAATGAGTGCAGTAACTACTAATCTGTTGCTGTTTCTAATCTGTTATCGTTGTCACCATCGCTTTGCTGTTCAACAATGTCACAGAGCTTTTTGTAACAAGCAAATCAGAATCACAAGTAATACCACTAGTTTTAAATGCATTTAGTTGTTTAACTGCCGTCATTACATGATTTAAATCACCTATACTTGTATATCACCTATACTTGTAACTAGCCTAGAAGGCTCAAACAAATGATCTAAAGCTTTTATGGTTATTACATCATCAGTTTCTTTTGCCATAATGGAGTTAAATTTAGACAAAATTATACAGCAGCAAACTTTTAGATCCTCTTCTACTGCTTCTCTAACACTGGGATCCATGATATGATCTACAAGTGCACTTATTCTGTTTCCAAAGTGACCATTCTAATATTTCACATGTGGCTTTCAGCGAGTCTGTTCAGGATAAAACAAGATGAGCCACAGGTTTTTGTTTAGATTGAAATTCTAATATTGGATCTGTTATCAATCTGGATTTTCAGAAGCAAATGTTGCCTGTACCTTTACAATATTGCAGCACTTGGCATCGCAAAAATGATCATTTAACAAATTTTGTGCAGGAACTAAAAGCTTTTTTAGAAAAGAAATCAACAGTTGTATCAACATAGCTTGCAATATAAACTACTGAATTAAACCAACTAGACCAGCGTGTCAGTACAGGCAATGGGAACAGTTTAGCTTCTATATCTGGGTAGTTTTCAGTGAGGTATTGTTTGTATTAATTTTTAACTTTAGGCATTTCGGAGCACATTCTTAAGTCCCGAGGAACAATATTTTCATGTTAATATGTCAGAGTAACTTCCAAGAAGTTCAATCTTCTCAGTACCTTTAGTCAGCAAATAGGAGTTTTTTTGCTGTTCAAAAAAATAACATTTCCAGTTAGCATATGACAAACAGTTCAGTATCACAGACCAGCCGGGTGCTGTGGTGTTAGTTCATTGTTGCATCACTTAGCTTTATTTCAGTTCACATGATGTTATCATTGTATTGGCTTTAAGTGTTTATCTTGCTTTCGTTAAATTTGTTAACATTTTTTTTCACGATTTCTAGCTTCATGCTATGAAGACATGAACGTTTAATTAAAGTTATATTTATTTACTTTGTAATAAATGTAAATTTTTCAATGCAGACTTAATAGAAATTTTCTCATTTATTGCTAAAAAAAAGTGTTATTCTCGAAGAAAGGAGAGATTTGCGAAAATTCACGAAAAAATTGCTAAAAACAAACTTTTGCCTTGCATTACACCACATTGACATATCCAATATTAATGTACCATGCATAGGATTTGACTTAAAAGGATCAATAAAATAAAATTAAAGCAGAGACGAATGGATATGGAGGGGATTCAGCACGGAGATCCAAGCTTGATCTATTGTACCTATGCCCCCAAGAGGGGGACACCCCTGGGAGAATGGATGAGACGAGAGGAGACATATAGCAGCCATCCAAAGGAGGCATGACAGTGCAGAGGGTAGGTCCCCTAGATTTTACCAGTTGGAAACTACCTCGCAGGCCAGTACAATTGGCATCCCACCCTACTGCAGTCTGGAAATGGCCCCACCAGATCGGGTACGGAGGCTGGAGGTTGTCCTACCAGAGGAGGAAGTTTTACCAAGAGCATATCATCCTGCCATGCAACACTGATACACTGGCTGACACTTCTACCCCAAAAGAGACCACCAGATGAGCGGTGATGTGAAATGATAATGGAGATGAAATGTAGGGACAAGAAATTCAGAGTATGTAATCAACTTACCCAGCATTTGACTGGCAACCTGGGAAAATGCCCAACAAAACCCATGGATCAGACAGGTCGGCCATGGGATACAAACTCGGACCTCCCGAATGCAGTCTACAGACGAAACTGCCTGAGCTATCCCACTGGTTAAAGCAGAGAACTTAGCTGTGGTGAATTGATGGTACATTTTAAATCGGTAATAAGAAAAATTTAATTTTGTAACAAAAAATATGTGCCATATCATGGTTTTCATAGGCAAGGATTGCTAGGAATTTTAAGTTGATCGGAATAAATTTGAACCTTGAAAGATTAGAAAGAAAGTTTGGAAAATGTGATTAATATGTTGGGATGTCGGAAAAGCTGCATATTGACCTTGAATGCTTTGAACAATTTTCTATGGCTTTAATAATGCCTAAATAAATGGAATGATCATGTCGTTTCTCATTACATTTAACATATGTTATTGAACATCCAGTGAATTCAGATGTGTGATTATTATTAGAACCCCACTGATGACATACAGTTGATAGAGATGATTTTTAGCATTTTGAAATCAGAAATTTTGCACTTTGATTTGTACATTTTAGCATTTTCTAACATTTATGAACTTGCAGTTTAACATTTTATATAATTTTGAATAAAAGCATATTTGTTTTTTTATGTATTTTGAAGTAACAGTGTGAGATTAAAATCACATTGTAAAGGGTTAATAATGAGCACAACTGCATAAATGAAATTCCGAACTAAACTAGGTTAAAGCAACACAGTAAAAAATAGGACAAATTGATACAGGTTAAAGCATACCACAGAAGAAAGTGAAATGTACACTGATGTAATAGTGCATTAATAAAACAAAAGTACACAAAGTAAACTTAAATCATGTAATCAACATTTTGTTCTGTCATTTGTGTTCTCCTGTCACAATTAAATTGTGGCCATGAAATGTCATTTAGCATTTATGCAGAACAGTTTGTGCAAATTATGTGTCTTTGAGCTTAATGGGAGTCTGCTTAGTTTGTAACAGCTGGTAAAGAAAATACTTATGGTTCTCATCAAAACTATTTTAACAATTTAAAAAATACACTTTTTTGCACATTCACTTAGGCCTGTCAAATTTATTGATCTTACTTGATCAGCACTGTCAGGGTTAGCACTCTCTTGTTAAAATTTTCTCCACTTCAGTAAACAGATTCCCCCTCCATTTTTCAAAGAGATTCTATGAATTGCAACAAACAGGTGGGTATTCTCCAGCACAACTTATGTACAAAAAGGTGGAGTGCTGAACTGCTGTAGACAAACAATATTTGCACACAAAGCATTAGCTACTTAAATTAACTGGAAGTAAATTAAACTGTTAACATTGCTCCTTTTAAATATTGAGTGGCCTTTGACAACTGTTGTGGGGGGGGGGGGGGCAGCCAATGCCATATTGTGCCAAGCCAAGCTAGTGCCATGGCCTATGTCATGATGTGCTGAGCCATTTTATACATCAGATACAGATAAGCAGACCTCTGCCCATGGCCTTTTTGGTTCCAAGTTCAAGACTTCATTTGATGGCAGCAAGTGCCCACCATTCTTTTTAAACGTAGGTAGGTTTTCAGGCATTTAAGTTAATTTAAACAGCTAACATTTGGAGTATTTTAATTGTATTAGCTAATTTTACCATTAAATGAAAATGCATTTACATTGTTTTCCAAAATGGTAGTCAAGTGTACCATGAACATTCCAAGTATGTACAAGGTGCATTTTTTTCAGGAGAAAGGTTGGACGTAAAGGGCTTTATTCTTCAAATTGTGGATTTCACATTTACATTTTATTATAATTTATGCATTTTGAATCAATGTTGTACTGTATAACATTTTCAAAACATATTAAAAAGTAGTTTACGATGGTGAAAATTGAAAATACAGGATTATAAGCCTTTATTAGCATTTGTGCTGTAACAATTTGCAAAAAAATGATCATACCTAATTATTGAAATTAAAAGATAAATAAGTTTATAGGCAAACTTCTTTTATTATTCATGTGTAGGACAAAAAGATGACCTTAGTTTAATTAAACTTGAAAATTTCAGTGTTGTAGCTAAAGTAAAGATTGCTTGCTGTCTATTTGAATTTTCCTTGAAGACTTGCCAAATGTGTTCATGTATCAGGTGAAAGAAGTTAATTATGCATTCTTAATGAAAGTCGCAGTGACTCAGTGGAAGTGCAGAGAAAGCTGGACAATGTTTCCATTCATAGCTTTGATTCAGAATTTTTTCAAATCTTGATTCAACTTTTCATATTTAATGTAATTTCAGGCAAAGTTATACTACCTGCTCTATTAGGTAATAGCTAGTGTCTAGTCTAAACAGGTTTGTTTGCATAGTAAGTGCTACACAAATATAATTATTTGTAGCAAAAACTTTATTTGTTGCTTAACTGTTACTAGCTTCATTTTTTACGTAATTACATAGGGAGTGTTTCTGGAAGTTCTATATAGAAAATCAAACATAGCTGAAAATGAAAATAAGGAAACTCTAATATCTAAGAGAAAGACATGATGCTGCCACAGATGCTGAGGGATCAAAAATAATTCAGTATGATCTGTAGTAGCAGTTCAGAAAACATCTTCGGAAAAAAAAAAAAAGTCAAATAAGTCAAATGGGATAAAAGCAAAAGTTTCCTTTTCTCAGGAGTGAGAAAAGAGTGGAAAATAACTTAGAAAAATAAGAAGTTGAATAAAATATTGAACAGAAAAATGGCTCATTTGACATTAAATGACATTGATCATGGTAAAAAAAATCAACATTCTGATGAATTGAAGTTGGGAAAGTAACTTTGAAGAAGCATGTGGGAGTCATGCTACTATTATCAGCTTTTAAAGAAAGCTGCTAGCAAATTTCTTTAGCAAAAGCAACAAAAGAAAGAGAGTAGGGAAATATCAGCTATTCATAGCAAGTAATGAACCAAATGCACACATGTTGTTTCACTTTTCTAGAAGAAAAAGTTTTTTGTTCTACCTTGGTACTGAGTAATGTTGACCATTTCGAGGCAAGGAAGACGTTAGTCAATAGAGCATTGCTTCTTGAGCATCCTTCCCAATTATGTGAATCAAGTACTATCTGCCAGATTTGAAAACTTAATATTTTGCTATATACAAACAGACCACTACATTCAGATTTCTGAAGAAAAATTGTATGCAAAAATTGGATTACAAATAGGATTTGAAACATTTTGCATTGTCATTAGCACAGCTCATCAGAAAATGCTTGGATTCTTAGAAGATAAGAAGCTAATAGTGTTTAACATATAAATTAAGTTCAGGGTTACTATAGCAAAATGCTTCCTTAAACATTAGCTGGATTTATTTTATTTTTTGTTGGGGCGGGGATAGAGATGCATTAAAGGTAACACAAAGTATGTAATTTCTAACCGTTAAACAACTTTCTGAACCTTTTACCAATTTTCAGGTACTCCACATATCAAATCTTGATTCCAACTGGGGATATAGGACTCTAACAAAGCTTCCTGTAATCACTGCTATCTTCAGCTAGAGGTTTGTCAGTGCCTTTTAAATGTGAGGAAACAAATGCTTCCTGGATGTGAAAACGATTTCTGAGGGGTACTTTACTAAGGAAATGAGCATTTTGATATGCAAATAAACATCACAAGAAATTTTAACTTCCCTTGCAAAGGAAGTATGCTGGCGATTTTTACACCTGAGAGGAGGAGGGGGGGAATTACCACCCTTCACTATGTTTGACATATCACCATGGGAACAAGTCGAGCCTGGTAATCACAACACAGAGGGTAACTACTCTGTTTATACTGCTGATATGAGAAGCTCATTCTTTTATCCAGTTCAGCATTAATCATGATAAATGCCTTTGGCAAGCTAAAAGTGGTACAATATAGGTGACAGGGAATGATAATCTCAAAAACTATTTGTAGTTGGTTCATTGATACTCGTCACTTTTTTTATATTAATGAGAGACTAGTTTCAAAGGCAATCACCTCCATTTTCAATCTCTTTCCAACTGGCATCTGTTGTTGTCTACTCTCTCTCTCTCTGGTGGTGAAACTATGAACTTTTTTGTCAAATTATCTACTGGTGTATGATAAGTTTGAGAAAGGCAGAGATTGCTATATTGTCAGGTTTAGTGGAATGAATAATTTTAGTGGAATGCATATAATACACTTTTCACTCAGTTATGCTTGTTTACTATTTTAACAGTCTATCAAGCAAATTCATTACCACCTGTGGCTTAAATGATAAGTTTGCTGTGTATCAGTTGTCGATGTGAGTATATACAAATATGGAGGAAAAGATTATAAGAATGCTGCTCTTATCCAAACTCAATGTGATTACCTGAAGCAAAAACACTCAGCTTTAAGAAAATAATATTGTCATACTTATGACATCTCATACACTTGTCTTTTTCAACAAATTCCACTAGGTTTGGGAAGCTGTTTGTAATCCTCTTTGTTACATAGGATGATGAATTATGATTTTAATGACCAATCACCATTAGCTACCTTAGAAATTTCAGGATTTGGTTATGCCAAGTTTAGTCATACTTAAACTTGTTTTACCACTTAACTTTATGGTCAGCCATTCTCCCCTTTCATGCTTGTAAATTCTATTTCACCATGCTGATTCTTCTTTATCCAATTTATTACATACTTTTATACTTATTTTTTCCACCCCTCAGCACTTTAGTACTAGTCTTCCATAGTGAATAATTGTGTAACATTTTGTTCTGCCAATGATCTAAGCCTAAACCAATATCACAGCAATATTTCAATCATTTAGCCTTTACTTCCTGACCTGCCCAACTTAAAAAATGCTGTACTTTTAGGTGATACTGTGTGTTAAGCCATAACATCCTAGTGCTGTATCGGTGTTAAACCTTCATCACTTTTCTGGAATACAAACCCATATAACATTTTGGCCTCTTCTAATGCCTTGTAAACCATTTGTAACCACTAAATTGGCATTTTTGGGATTTTGTACTTATGAACATATCACTTCCATTGCAAGTTTCTCTTTTTGTTTACATATACATCTTTCTTCTGATCCAAAACCCCTAATTAATAACTAGGGATTAGTCCTTGATACTTGCGATAGCTTGATATGATACTTGTATGGTATTGATATTGAACGATACTTCAGAAAATTAACTCGTTACTTTTTTTGATACTTTTGTGGTGATTCTGCAATTTTATTTTAAAATTACAAGATATTATTGCTACAAGTAGAACATTGCAAAGCCCTAGAAATTGCCAGGAATGTGGCATCTGCACAGTAACATTGTTCAAGAGAATGTGTGTCAATTCAGTGCCGGTTACCAGTTTCCAAGAATATCTCGATGGCGATTTGTCACCTCTTTCTGGTGCATTGGATTACTGGAAAACAAATTCAAAATTTCCAGAACTAAAAAATTAGCTGCTATATATTTGTGTATTCCACCTGTAACAGTTATCTCTGAAAGACTATTTAGCACCGCAGGACTCATATGTGACAGAAAAATAAGTGGATTTGACCCCAAAAGATTGAAAGTGCTAGTATTTTTTAACAAAAACTTGTGAAAGTAGACTGTTTTGCTTTTAAATGTCTCATGTAAGTTTAAAAATAAGAACACTGATGGTTTTAAGTTTTGTCTTTTTAAATATGTGCACCTATTTAATTTTTTATTTCTCCTAACATTCTATTTTGTATTGAAACTAGAAGTAGAAATGGTAGTGTCAGGTATCAAAGTATCGGATATTGTGGAAAATATAGTGTATCGGTATTGAGAAAAACTGGTCTTGACCCATCCCTATTAATAATGTTTCTTGTTAAGTCCACATCAGGGCCATATTTCTTCTGAACTTACAGCCTTTCTTGAAGACTATGATATCCAAGTTTTACTTCCTCAGCAATGTACCCAGTATATACAGGAAGTATTGCTGTGCACTCAAAAATTTGAGGTTGAGATTTTAAATCAGATGCATATATTGGGACTTCCTGATTCCAATAAAAACATTTTTTTTTTTTTTAAAAAAAAGGGGATGTGTGTATGAATAGTATAACTCAAAAATGAAAAGTCTTTTAAACACCAATCTTGATATGTCAGTTCTGCATCTTTCAAGGATGTGACATATTTAGTTTGAATGTTATACCTAAAGGGCGGATCAGCATGACTGACCTTGTACTATAGTCTGTTTAGATTGGAACAAAGAGGGTGAGTGCAGATGTAAATAACTGGCATTGCCTGCCATGCTGAACTGGCTGTGTCAAAAGAATTTGAGTGTTAAATGTTTTTATTTTGTTATAGAACATTACCGTTATACATAAATATGTGAACTGAATATTACATAGCATGTGTGTTTGGAGGAATTTAGTAACAGTGACATAAAAATTAATCATAAAAACTATTTGTAGTCGGTTTATTGGCACTCGTCACTTTTTTTATATTATTGAGGGACTAGTTTCAAAGGCCATTGCCTCCATTTTCAACCTCTCTCCAACTGTTGGGGAGAGAGACTACAAATAGTTGTTACGATTATATAGTATGTTCATTGCACTCTACAATAATGTACATGTGAAGGTTGTCAAATGTGAACATTCTCCTTCTCTCACTTAAACATAACTATCTTGCGAAACTCCTTTCCACATTGCAAGACCACATTGCATATGAATAATACGCTACATAGCTGTCTGATACATTTCTTACACCTGTAAGGAGGAGGCTCAGTTTGTTTTTGCAGCAAAGATCTCGTACAGCACACATTATTGAGAAACTAGTATTTTTTTCCAACACATTCTGGAGCTTATTGTACATTTTTTTTGTAATCTCTTCAGCTTTGATTTCCTTAAGTTTTACACACACTTCTTTCACTATGTTTAAAGTGCATAAAACACTGTGTTGTTATGCGGCACACTTTTATTCTTATGCATTTTGACAGTTCCACTCATAACAACACCGGCACGTGCTTCTTCCAAACCACTCTGTTTAACGGTACACCTGCTGCTTTGCCTATTGCATTGGACACCTCGTGTTTTCCATAACACCTTTGCATTTGCAGTAGCAGATGCACTCTGTTAGTGAAGCGAGCCCTCAGGCCTACTGCTGTATATTTCTTTATGCACAGCCTGTACCCAGGGGACACATGCCAAGAGAGTATGCTCCCTGCATCTGTAGCTTGACATCACGGACGGGATCACTCTAATCCGCCCTCTAGTTATAACCATACACTCGTAACAATACACCAGTGCTGCCATGGAATTCCTATCTCTGAGGGAATCTTGTTTACATGAGACCGTAGAGCTACTTCTTGATGACTTATTACTCTTTACATGACAGTTGTTTTCTCAAAAGTAGCTCCAATGATTTATAGTGTAGATATTGTATAGTACCAATATTAAGCATCCCTACATTGTTCTTGCTAGTCTCTCTAGAATGTTACCTTCTACTTAATTTTTTGGTTGCAGTTTTGACATGTTATGCCCAGGTTAATTTTCTATCAAACCTAGATATTTATCATTGACCCAACATTGTACAGGTAGCTTTTTAAACTAGTAAACTAACAAGTAACTAACAAGTAACTAACAAGCAAACTCATTTCATTCAATAAAACTATAAATAGAAGTATTTATAAACAGTGGAGCTTCATCATTTCATTCACCTCCTATTCTTCATGAAATTATTGTACAATTTTTATGGTAAATCTCCTCTTTACTCCTTATAATTGCAATGTTGTACAATGCTGTCTATTCCTAATAACATGAAAAATTCCTTGTTATTCATGCAAAAGGATGTGAAACATCTGCTGAACATCTTGATTTTCCACCAATCTTTCAGGTCATGGAAATGCAAACCATATAAATACCTCCTGTTCTTGGAATAAACTTCAGTTAATGTGGTTGAATAATGTTGCACATAGTCACAATAAGTAACATTTTAAGCTTTTTTTTTTCCTTCTCTTTGATCATTAGTTAACTTGTAAGACTTGAAGCTTTCGCAGCGAGCGTTACTGATTAAGGCTTCACGACTGATCAGCCGTGAAGCCTTAATCATTAGTTAACTTGTTAAAGCTATATCATTGGAAAGTACCTATTGTTTATAGTGAAGAAGTGGTATGGTATCACAACTTTCCTACCTCTTTTTCTGATCCTTGTTTTCAAAGCAAAATATAAGCTACATTTAGGTGCCCATTCCCTTTATATTTGTCCAATTCTTTGTTGTTTAATAAAAGCATATATACTTAACTCCAAAGCATAAACTGTTCCTTAAAAACCAATATTTTGAAGGAGGGGGGGAGGGCATTGAAAAAATGGTTTAACACAATGACAACTGACACTTATTGTGTTAAACCATTTTTTCAATAGATTGGCTTGTATAGCTGAACCTGCTTTGTATGTAACCCAATTCTAAGTAATTCGTATTTATACATAGGTGTAGGCCTCAGAAAAAATGTAATTAAGAAACATGTTAATAGAATCTTATTTATACGTAATGCAGTTATATGTAATTTGCTGATATACATATTAAATTTCAGTGAAATACAGCTTAAGTTTTATGTAATTAAAAGAGCATATGTTATTTTAAAAGAAACTAGAAACTTATCTTCCTCATCACTGCTGACAAAGACACAAGCTGATTGGGTGGCTTTTGGCTGCAGAAACAAAAGACAGAAAGTTTTGTTTGTATATGTCTTTTGGCGCAACAATGACATAGCAATAAATGAGAAGTAAAGATATCAAACAATATGTCAAACATAGGTCAAACTAAAAGAAACCTAAAAACCAGAGTCAAAGACCACTTTAGAAACATCAAATTGAAACAAGAAGATAAGTCAGCAGTAGCATTTCATTTTTGGAACAAAAGCCATGACATTGACCCAAATCCTAAATTACTAAAAGGGGTGATAAACCAAAGCAAACTGACAAGATGGGACAATATATTCATATGGAAAAATAGGGACAGAGCAATGAACTTTGAAATCCCACCAGTGATAATTGACAAAGACGTTCATAGTCCCACCATGAGAGAAGAGAGCACATGACAACAGGTGATAATTGGACCAAGGTTGATAATGGAAGCAATGGCTTCCAAAATTAGTCTCTCAATAATTTAAAAATGTGAGTGACAAAGTATTAAAAATTGATTACAAATAGTTTTTTCAATCATATTTGATGTTTGTGATCAGAATGATAGCAAAGATTTTCATGGAATTACAGGGAAAACAATTTGTAGTGATTCAAATGCTGTGAGTGACATCACAGAGCAGCATTGGAAGCAAGAGGTTCCACCAGGAATCATAAGCAATTACTAGCCCAAAACATCTAACTAATGAGACTGGCCCGTTCTACAATCTTGTTCCTAACAAGGCATTAGCCCAAAAGGGTGATTCATGCCATGGAAGGAAGGAAAGTAAGTTTCTTTTGCTACCAATTCAGATGGATCCATTTCTCCACTTATGATAGGAAAATCCAGGAATCCACAGTGTTTTAAGGGCAAGAAAACAAAACCTATGGAACAGTGTTTAAAGAAACTGGACATTTGAATGAAAAAGAAACAGAAGAAGATCCATCTTTTTATGGATCTATGTGCAGGACATTCACCTCAAATAATTTTGGAAAACATTTGAATGTTATTTTTCCTTTCTAACTGTACCTCGTATATAGCCATTTGATTTAGGCATCATTGCAGATTTAAAGCTCATTATAGAAAAATCCTGATACAGTATTTAATAACACTGAGTGATGCAGGAAATGAAAATCTCCCCGTTAACTTACTATGAGCCGTGGAATTTATTTTGGCTGCTTGGAAGCAGGTGTCATCCTGTACAATCCAACACTGTTTCTTTAAATCTGGTAACTTAAGGATGTTGATGGTACTGGTAATGATGAAATTGTGCTATAAATGAAATAGTTCTATGGGAGGTTGCAAAGTTTGATAATCTATGTGAGTGGAGAACTACAGGATGAGGAGATTACTCTGATGTATGACAAAAAAGAATAGTTGTGATTAAAAAAATGAATGAATTAAAGCGGCTCTGCAATAATGGGAATCAGAATTCAAATCTTGAAATACCTAAAGTGGGTGAAGTGTTAAGTTTAATTAATGTGTATATATGTTACATCAGTGCAAAAAGGTGTAGTGAAAAAGCTGTAAGTCCATTAATATGTTTTGAAAAATGAGTTGTATACATTTAGTGTAATGAAAGCGAAACAAGCCACATTAATTGAATACTTAAAAGCCGGGTCAGTTTCTAAATAGTCTGTGCTTGAACGTATCTTATTTGTTTGTAAAATTTTACACATGCAGGCCCACTATATTACTTAAAAAAATTATATATAATGCATAATCAAAATCTTATTTGTAAGTAATTCTGAGTTACTCTTCCGCTTGATGTATGCATAAATCAGGTTCAACTGCATTTGTATTCCTTTGGGTAGAGAAAGCTCACTTTTAGCTTTAAAGCCCATAAATAAAAATGAAGATGTGATGCAGTCACCCAAATTTTTTTACCAAATACAAATTCACAAATGTTACTATGTAGTATACCTACTGTTAATATAAAATTGCTCTAATCTCACTGTTTATTTATACCTTTTTAGGTAGGAATTATTTCAAATTAAACAAGGTTTAAGATGTGGAAACTGCATTCAAATGTTTTATTTGTGGTTACAATAAGGCTAAATTGCAGTCTTTCATGTATATTCCTAGGTGATAGTGAGATTTTGTCACTAATTGTGTATTATTAACACTGCTACATTTTCTTGCTGCAAGTTTTTATTTATCTTTAAAGATTTCCATATATAAAATCCTGTCACAAGCACAAGAAAGTCAGAATATTCAAGAGTTCCATTTTATTTCTCATATCAATATATTATGTCTTTTTAAAAAAATTGTTAGAACTGCCTGTGAGAAAATAAAAATAACAAGAACTTACCCATGCAAAGAATAATATAGAGGGGAGAATTTTCTTGAAAATATTTGTCACACCCTCAGAAGGTGCTGAACTTAAAATCTAAGTCTGCTGTTTAGTTGAATTTAGTCTTTGAGATTGGTTATTCATCCACACATTCTGCCTGTCTTTAAAATCTTTGGGAGGGGCATTTCAAAATCAATCTCAAAAAGTGTTTCTGGCGAAATATCTGTATAGACTTTTTTAGGGAGTATACTAAAATATGTTATACTGCAGGGTGCAAGGTTGTGGGTATGCGTGCTCTGCAGAATATCTATTACACTGGGGGATTTTCTTGTCACCATTATCCTTCATGATTTAGACATTACTGCCTGTTGCAGTCTACATTATTTTATTGGTTCCACCATTTTCTTGGTCTTCCGGCTTATATTATGCAGACTTTCTGTAATAATGAAATCCCCTGGCCACGTTACTAGCGCTGCACAGGTTAAGCTGGTGAGGGGGCTGCTCTCTCTCTGCCTCCAGCCAGCAGGTACATTCTTTGGCGTATCTACCAAGATGCATTGCTTCCACCAAGCTGACGAGTCACATCTCCCCATTTGGGTCAATCTTAGTTTCCCCTCACCTCTTACCATTCAGCAAGCCAGCTTAGCTCGATCGTCTGGATACTGGGTACTCAGCCCCCCTACTGCGAGACCCTCAGGGGGGAGGGGGGATTTTCTGTTCTAAAAATTTCTATTTCTTACAAGTGATAACAGAATGCACTATAATGAATGCTAACTTTGTTATTGTGTTGAAAATGGTTCTATTTGCATTGAGGTCTTCCGGTATCTTTGGATGAAATATTCATTCACATACAAGTTCTTCTTGTGTAATTTTTATGATTTTTGTTTTTATTATGTTTCCAAATTTTTTCATGGTGTAAGATGTTCCTATAAACTTAATTATGGTTTTTATATATTCTACATAAAACTTACAATAAAATTTTGAATTCTTCAGTAGGCATTTTAGTGTACTTAACAAGATAAGAACAAAACAAACACATAAGATGTTTACCAAAACTTTTACTTTGAGGTGCACAGTGAACAAACTACTCTTTAGAACTCAAACTGAATGCAGAATCTGACAGTGTAGGAGTATAATACAGCTTATAAACACAGGTATGAGTTGGACATTCAATTTGCAGAGAATTAATGAGGTAACTGCATTGAAAGCAAACTATGCATATACCAATCCATAGTTCCACTATAAAACAAAGTGTGGTATTTGTAGGTGGGAGAAAAAATAAAAATTAAGTTTTTGGTTTTGTTGGTTTTGCATCAAACTGTCCATACCATTACCTAATAAAACAACCAAAAATGATACCTAAATGTATATTGTATTAACTAAGTTTAATTACAAATATATTCCTTGATTAACAGATGTACATTAAAGTTTCATTTTAACCATACACTTGACATATGTTTTCAAGATTACAATACAGTAATGGATCTACAGAAGATTGGTATGTCAAGGTACTATTTCATCACACCAGCGTGACAATGTTCGCACAATTGACAGTTTATTTAGAGCAATAGTCACAATCTTTGTTTTGTAGCATTGGAACCAAGAAAGTTTTATTTTTTAAGTAAACTTTTTTTGGTGTGGGGAAGGTGTGTTCAAATATAATAGTTTAATGACATATTGGTTGTGTTATGTTTTATGCAGTTTTTGAAAGAAAGAAAAGTACAGACTGTGAACTACCATTGGCAGAACTAAACATTAATTGTATAGGGAAGAAGAAAGTATTTGTTCTGTCACATAATGTTAATGTACAATATGAGTTTCTTTTAAAAGCTGGTTATTAGCAAATTGGTAGAGTTTTTGTCCATTATTTTAAAGAGATTATATCAAAAGCAGACTTTTATTGCTTATTAATAAAATGTGGAAGCATTTTGCTATTTTGCTCAATTCCCATTTTTTCCCTTCCTTGCTTCCCTCTTTCCTTTTCCCTCTACCTCTATTGGGAGTTTGATTTCATGTTATTTTTCTCTATAAATTGCAACTTGATAAAGAATGTTGAGGGGTGTCCGAGTTTCAGTAATCTTGACCTTGCACATCTCTTGACAGTTGGGTAGTTGTGTGATATTTTAATTGCAGCATTGTAGACTACAATTACTGTTGGTCGGTTCCTGCGCTTGGAAGCACACGTGTGTTTTAATGGTGGATTCTCATGTTGAGGTATTTATTATGAATGGAGGAACCCCTTGCCCCTTATATTCCTGTAAATTTACAGCCCTTCTCAGTGTTGTTTGGTACATCCTGGAAACATTCCAATTTTAACAATTACTTGTGAATATCAGGTAAATACCAATATTTTATTCCTGGGTAATTGTGTGAAGCAGGCAAATAATGTATATTAGCCAGAGTGAATGTAACAAATGTTATGCTTGTAATTATTAGAAAGCAAATTAAAAATATAATATAAACATGTACATATTTTCATCTCTTTTTTT
The DNA here is from genome assembly GCA_030765055.1 of Mantis religiosa. Taxonomy (NCBI): domain Eukaryota; kingdom Metazoa; phylum Arthropoda; class Insecta; order Mantodea; family Mantidae; genus Mantis; species Mantis religiosa. The sequence continues at coordinate 122,678,361 of CM060955.1, read as the reverse complement.
AAATGACACTGCTAAAACCAATTTTTCCAAATGTTTATTTACTGGAGTAACGTTTGATATGCATTGGCTGTATGCACCATTCTTGTTAACCCCTCAGGCCCAAATGACCTAGCAGGCAATGGTTCGTTAAACCTCACATATTCACTCATTAGTTAATTTCTTCATAGACCTTTATCTTAAGATGATAAGAAATTGACCAATATATTATCACAGCAGTTTGGTCGACTATGTTTAGCTGGCAAGCTCACACCTCAGTTGAGCACGCTGTTCATTGCAGGTAAACTCTACTGAATTCACCAGGAAGTAAACCACTTTTTTTTTATTAATTTATAGATGAGTCATTTATTACACATCTGCTTCACTTACGTACCTATGTGTAATAAATACGACTCATCTATAAATTAATAATTATTTCGCTTCACTGTGATGTTCCAATACAGTTAAATCACTTTTTTCTTTTTTTTTTGTCTCCCTCATTTGCTCTCCCACCTTGTTGTTGTGTATACACAGATGCAATGATGGGCCAACCAAATGTTTTAAACAATTGGTTGCAAATAATGGTTTCTGATAACAACTGAATGTTTTCATTTGGTTGGGCACAACATTTGTATAAAAATGCTGAACCATGAACATCTTGGAATATTATGTGTACAGTTGTAGTCGTAGCAATGACCATAAGTTTTCATTTGATATCTGATTGTATGGCTGTTGTCAGTTTTGAATGTGTTACCAGTATTCCCATTGCAGATGTAGATGGTCAACTGGATGTTTTCATTCTCTTTAGCATTCATACAAATATATTGGACTGCACTGTCAAGTAGTGAGTACAGTTTTCATTTAATAATCCTACAAACATTTTATGTTTTTTTTTTTACGGTTGCAACATGCTAGGCATTCCCAAAGTCCTTCATGGTGCTAACACATTGGCCACCTTTCCACTGAGCTCTTCCATGTCCTCAACATGTCCAGTTTTTCAATTTTATTTGATAGTTCCATCTTCATTTCTCCCTTTACACTCTTTATTCCAGAGTGTAACTTGTCCATTCCTAAATGTGTATTCTCCATTTCACTTCATATTCATCACAGAGTCCATTTTCACTGCCATTTTCATTCTGGCCAATAATTTCTCAAGTATTCCTTCAATCCTGACATTTGCATCCCACTTCTGACACCAGTGTAATAAATGGTAACACAAATTGCTGCTTATCACAGTTTTTTTACTTAGGAGCTTAGTGTAGCGTAAGCATACATGTGAGACATTGCTCCAAGTACTCAGAACAAAGCAATTGCTCGAATCACAACCGAATTGAGTCACAGCTACTCAATTCAAGTATCCTGAATTAACTGCTGATGCTAGCCAGCTTTTTATATAGGACCCAAATATAAAGTGAACGTTCTGAAAAGAGAACCTTCTCAAAACAGCCAAAACAGTTTGGAGTTAGGATGTGGCACTGGCATTATTTCTGGTGGAGAACAGCCATTATCTGTATGCCATGGCTTGTTACTTCGGCAGCCAGCAGATGACTTCACTGTCACAGTCACAGTATGTTATTAAAAACATTTGCATGAAAAAGTGCATTATATGTTAATTGGTAGCACCATTGATGACAATGGGGAAAACAACAAAATGAAAACAATTACTGTTTTGAAATGTGGCACTTATAATTGGAAAAGTGAATAAAATATTGAATGCTGACAGAAACTACAAATAATTCTGTTGTACTATTGAATAATTCAATACTTTTCATTCAAATTTTCCAATACTGCATATAGTGGAGGAAAGCAAAAGTAGTCCTATGTTTCTCATGAAATGAAATACATATTGTGACTTTTGCAAAATTTTCAAACTGTCACTTTACTAAGTTTTTGCTGTCAGTAACCTAATTCAACTGTTCAGTATCACTTCACTTTGTTTTCACATTCACTTCACTTTCTTTCACAACGTAGTGGCATAATGAAATATGAATGATAAAGCCTCTTCCTCGGAATGGTTCACTTGCCCGTTAATAGAACACAAAAGGTCTCAAAACTCATGCAGTTATAATGCTCATTGGAAATCTCTATAAACTCTCGAGAACAGCATTTTTCATTGCACAGAAATGCTCTTGCTAACTCGCTGACCTGCTGGCTCATTCCACATCTCACTTTGCCATACTCGCTTTGCAAGAACGCTCATATATATATCATTGAAGGAAGTTTTCACGCAATTCCAGAGCATTAAAGATGAAGACATATTCTAGTTGTCTGGTGATACCCATTTTGTTCTTTATTTTTCATGGTGGGGATTCTGGTACTGCAGTCAATAGCTTATTGTGCGTCACATCTCAGGAGGAAGGATGAGATATAAGTATCCTTCAGGCAACCAGAAATGTTCACAGGCAGCACAACTGTAGTAGGTCCGTAACAGTGTAGACAGTTTCTTTAATTTGACAGAGTTCATGTTGCCATAGAGAGTCCACCAGCAGTCAGGCAGTTCTGGCTGATCAAGCAGGTTAGTCTACTGTAGTGCCTCCTCTTGACTGAATAATGTTTCCAGAGTGCATATTCCATCGCAGCACTGCAGCACCAGCTAATTTGCTGGCTCTTGCCACCTGGAAAGATTGGATTGGATTAGTTTAAGAGAATGAAATAAAAGTGAAGCAGGAGATGTTAGGTAAATATCTTTACCAGCATTTCCCTGGGGACTTGGGAAACCCCCCGAAAAAACCCAAGATCAGGAAGATCGGCTGTGAGAATTGTACTTTGATTTTCCAAACGTGGGCCACAGGCAATACCATCTGAATCAATGGCAATAGCGCTTAATAACTTTGGGTTGAATGAATGCACCTCTTATCTGTTTACAGCTTTGACTGCCCAGTGCTTACCTTCTGCTAATATTGTGCATAGCGATGTCACAATATGTTATTAAATGTAACATGCAATTTTTTTAAAGAAAAGATAAAAAAAAAACAAATAGTTGTAGGAATGTAAAGATGGGATGTGGTAAATGCTTGCTAGAAAAATAGGCTTAACTATTATAGATTTCTATTTCTTTCCTTTCTCATCTACCAATTAAATTTCCATTGAGTCTTAGTCAAGTTAAAAGAAATAGAAATAAAAAAAGGGGATATCTCCATAGCTCTTGAGGAATATGAAGCATAAGCATTATTGCCATGCACAATTATGACTTAAAACTTGGGAATGATCATATGCTACCTGATCCTTACAATTGTGCAATTAATGAATCCTAATTTACATGAAAATATACCAGTTGCACTAAATCCATTCATTGTTTCCTTTATATCTGCATTGTTTTTAGAACATGCTTCAACTCATTCATGTAACACCATGATTGTGTGGATTTTCGTTACATCTTCGATCAGGATATTTAAATCACTGCCTTAAGACATTAAAAACTATGAAGTATGAGACAGACAACTATCAGAATGTATTCACTGACAAAAATGGTTTGGGTGAGATTTAACCATGATAAAATCTTGAATACCTTTTTATCATCATTGATACATCACGAGACTTCATTGCAGTAGTCAGTATTTACCATGGTGAAATCTTGATTGAGAATGGTGCATAGAGCAAACAATTCTATTATGTTTAAGAAAGTGATCAAGTAAGATGCTTGTTTTGAGTTTTGTATCTTGAATATATTCAGCTGAATTTTGTAAATTAGCATTAGTAATCTAATGCCAAAATTGTGGTAAAGGATTTCAAGATGTAATTTTTCTTTTGACAAAGTTTCTAAGTTCTTTCTACAAAAGTATTTGGGGAAAGAATGTAAATTAATGCTCTCTTCACACAAAAATGTATCAAGTATTTATTTCTTCTTTCAACTTATGGAATTGTTTCCAGGACATTTTAGCAGATAAGGGGAATGAAAGGAATACAGGCATCCTTTATTCCCAAGAAATGCAGTTATCAACCAAAATGTTATGTTAAATACCTGTGAAAATTGTTACATAGTTTGCCTGTTTATATGTCTCATTTAAACTGAAACAACAAAAGGTTGTCTCACCTCAGCTATAATATGTATTAATTTCATAGCAAACTGTCCAGGCTGGTAGCATGGAAGCCGTTTGCTCATTATTGGCATTAATTTGCAACAACTTAAGGTGTGCTTTTATGCTAACAAGAGCATTATGTGTTAACAGTACAATAGAAATCTAAATGGATATACGAAGTAGTTATTAAAGTTTAAGTTAATTGATGGAAATTAATTACTTCTCCACACTAGCCATATATAGGCTAAGGTTCTTTTTAGATAGTCAACATGAAAAATTCAATGCCATGTCAGGACGGCATGTTGGCCATGGTAGCTCAAAGGTTAAGAGCGACTGGGCGGAAACCAGGAGATCCGTGGTTCAAATCCCGGCCATGGCATTGAATTTTTCATGTTGACTATCTAATTATTAAAGTAATTTTGCAGATGTAAATTTTAAGAGCAATTCTAAATGTAACATTCCTTGCATTCGGGAAACATTCATTGAATATGAACATTGTTATTTTTTAGTTTTTGCTTATAAGGTTATTACATAAGTAGATTAGATGTGTGCACAAATTATCTTAAAATGCTCCTTAGTGTAAATGTGTAGTGTTGTTGGTTCATCATGAAACTACCTCCCAGCAGATGAGAGTTTTGATTATAAGCAGATGATAAGAAAGTGCAATAGCTTAACAATGGGATTCATTTGAATGAAAATTTGATTTTAAATTTTAATTTTTTTCTACAAATACATAAAATGGAAATTAGTGCAGATCAGAAGTAGATAAAATGCTGATAATACTAAAGGCTCTACAATCTGCAAGACAATAGAGAATTGTGATCAGAAGCTATCAAGTTCTTGATTGTATTGATAATACAAACTATTTTTGAAGTTCATGGCTGCTGCAGATACTTTTAATCTGTTTCTTTAGAAGTGAGCACTTTATGCATGTTTTGTGAACTGTTTTGAGAATGTGCCCACATCTTAGACATCTGTTTGTTTGGGGCAATCATGACCAAGTGGCTAAATGAAACTTTACCACACTTTGATGCTTAGGTGTAAAATGTGCAAACTCAGAATTTAGTATGTTTTGTATTACCAGTCTGCAATTTTTTTTTCTGGAAAACTAAAAATTCATTTGATGGAGTTTTGAATGAAGAGAATATTTATAATCAAAATAATCACATAATTCTGAATGCATAATACAAATAAGAAGAAGCATGATGCAAGTATATTATCTATTTGTTCATATGAAATGCACTGACTTTGATTTAAGGAGGCAGAAATTACCTTACATTACAGTTATGCTACAAAATTCTATACCTAAGAAATTTAATTCAGCAAACTTTTGGTGTCCAAATAATAGAAATTTGAAATTTGTTCTTAAATAGGTAGTTTTATGAGACAAGGAGAAAAATCATAGTGCACATTTTAAAATTGTAAATACTTCCTGGACAAGATGGCAAAGTTTTGCATGGATTGGTGGATCAACAGTTTTATTGTGTCTATTAAATAATGTAATGCCACATGTTTTATTGGACACGTTATAGGAAAAGTATTAAGGCTGATCAGATTAATTATTACAATATGGTGGCAATTACAGCAATAAAAAGGTTTTGATGCAAAAATTCACGTGTGCAATGTTGCCTAATGCACCCAGTCTATGCATATTTAAAAAAGTAAGTGTATGCATGCATGATCAATGTTTGGAATCATTAGTTTTTTAAAGGTTGGATTAATTATAGTTTTGCAAATCTTTTACTAAAGAAGACTAGGTATATGAAACTGTAATGTGATCAAAGGAACTTTTATAGAAAAAATATGTTGAATAATCTGATGCTATAATACTTTATTGTTCACATTGATGCTCATTTATTGTTGTGACTTTTTCCATAAGCACAGGAAAAAATACAGCATTGTTAAAGCATAATGTCATAGTGCTTTGTTGCACTGAATTCATAGTGTCATGCACTTCTGGATGAATGGAATGGATGAAATGCTCAAATGAGCCTGGGGTTCATAGAACTTAGTTCCAACATTCATCTTTCAGGATAAAGGAAGATCCAGGAAAATACCTTAAACAGATAATTCACCCTGATCAAGATTCAAACTCGGGATTTCTTGAATGTGAAGCAGACATGCTACCACCATGTTGCAGAGGTGGGTAATCTCGCTCTTGAGGATTCGAGATAGGCTTATCTCCCCTGGATCAGCTTCATCCTATATTTGAGTTTTAGGTGTCTTATAATTCCTTGGTCGAGAGGCTTAACTTCACTTGTGCAGAGAGCTGGCAAGGACACTACATTTATCTTTCATAGATGAAAGGTGGAGTCCTGTGCCATGGCATATGGGCTGGAACATTGTACAAGGTTTGCTGCCATGAAATGCACCTGTGTTCAATTTCACCCTAGGCTGGTTTGGATTTTAAGTCCCAGGTATAGGACAGGTTTCCACTCAGGATTGTGATAATTTGAAGAACTGCAATAGGCAGCAAATCTCAGTCAAGAATGCAAAATTTCTGGCTGGGTGTGCTGAAATGCTGACCATACCTCCTCCATGTATTGGTTGGATGATTGTCTACATCTGCCTTTTGTATGTGGGCATAAGGCCAGCAGTCAAGTTAGCAAGTTCAGGCCTGATTTGTGCTGTTGTGCTGTGATTTAAATGTAAATGAAACGTGACATTAGCAAATAAAAGAAGAATTGCTTTATTTCTTATGTCCAATTCTGCATCACCCTTTAAATACACAAATTCTTTAAATAGGCATTATCCAGGTGTTTGCTTTGGATGAATATTTGCAAGGGAAGCTTTTTTTCTTTTACAATCCTGTCGTTTTGTCTTTCCATTTATTAATGATACCAGCTTATCTGTTCCACTTTCAATGCTGCAGCATACAACCTATCTTCACTTAATTTTCAACCATGGGACATGTTACTTTTGAACTCCATAATTTTATTAAGTAAAAAGGAGATAGGCCTGTTTGTCAGCTTTAAAATTATTGGGACTGCACTTTTCTATTGTGAAGGGAACTGCAATTACTTCTTCCATGATTCAACAGCATATTCATTCACCTTGCCTCTGCTACCTATGGTATTCCATATAATAAGAATGAGCATTAAATACTACCAAAATGAAAATATGAAGATAAAGAAGCCTTGCCTTAAATTCATATATCTTAGGCTCTGTTGGTTCATAGTCCTTTCAGTTCAACAATTTAATGCTTTAAAATCCAATTGTCCGACTGGAACATTAAAAGGTCTGCTTTAGCATGAATTATAATGCCATCAATTGGAGTATTTGAAGTATTTACTAAAACTGTTATAACAATACGATTTCATATCTGAAAAGTGACCCTTGTGTATTCGTTTATCTTCCAAATTTTCCTTTGAAATCTCCAGTGTTTGCATAATAGTCATCCAACAAGTTTAACTTGCTCAGGTATGTGTTGTTAAATATACAGTTTGTTGAATATTTCTGTCAAATAGTACAATCTATAATAATAATAATAATTATAATAATAATAATAATAATAATAATAATAATAATAATAATAATAATAATAATAATAATAATAATAATACAATGATACTTTTTTAGCAAAAGGCATTTATTACATTCTTATATAAAATAAAGGAACCTATTTGTAACACGATATTGAGTGTGTACTTTGACTGGTTAGAAGAATAGAAAAAAAAAGAAAAAAGAACAGCTATAAACACAGTATATTCATAGAAGAATGATAGACACAACCACAGTCTACTTGTAAGACAAATACTCAAGGCACATCCACTATTGCATTCATTGTAGGTTATTTTGCTCATTTTGTTCTATCATGCAGATAACATTGTCTACAAGTTTCTGGGTCTTTTTTATCATGATGCAGCTCTGTTGGTATTGCAGACGGAGGAGAGTTTGTGCTTTTACTTATTTTAGCAGGAACCATTAGAGTTCTTATTCTTCTTTCAGCTTGCAGTTGAACAAATTCCCATCTCTTCTAGTAACTTACACCCTTTTGTCTGTGTAATATTATATGTATAAATTGTCATTGCATTTATTGAACAGATATTGAGAAGATAGAAGAATAATAGTCTATTACACAAACTCTAATTTTGTCTTTATTGTTTCATTGATTGTTTCAGACTTTTTTGGTCACCAGTGGTTACCTCTATTTTGTCATAATTCTTTTTTTTTTTTTTTTTCTTTTTGCAATTTACGTCCTCCAATGTTAAGTCATATTGGACGATGAGTGACACGGGTGAAATGATGCTCATGAGTCCGGGGTCCATGGAGCTCAGAGTTACACAACATTCGTCTATCAGGATAAGGGAAAAACCCGGAAAAAAAACCTTATCCAGGTAACTCACCCTGACCGAGATTCAAACTCGGGACCTCTTGAACGTGAGGCAGACACGCTACCATGTTTGCTGCCGAGGCGGGTATAATTCATTGTTGATTCATTGTTGATTGTTGACACAAGTGCAGTGCATTTATTTTTTCACTGATAAATGGCAAACAAGGATGTGAAATTTGAGCTGAAACTTTTCTGGCAATGAACATACTGATGTTCTCAGGTTTCCAGTTTATGAATCATCATCAACACTTCAGGACTGTACATTTTTCCCATATCAAGGATGCTGAATGTTTAAAAGGGGCTGTATGGCTTTTACATGTACACTGTTTGTTGTGATGACTAGTGCATTCCTAGCAGAAAACATGAGAGTGTTACCATCTTTGCTGTGGCTAACCTCACAAAAAAAATAGCCTATTTCAACTGCTGATAGGTTTTGTCTATTTTTATGCTTTTCTTTTTTTAGTCCATTTCAATCTTGATGTCTAGTTTCCAAGCAGAACTGAACTGTAGCCCAGCATCTCAGTTCAACATGCTTCTCATGGAGGAAGCATTAATCCCATTAATCATCCACACTTGTCCAACGTATTTTTGATTTGTGGAACATATTTATGTACTCGCTGCAGCAGTCTGCCACCAGAAATGCAACATGGAGGGGGATGAGAATGAAAAAGAATGTGCACTAGTATGTGTTCATATAATCACTGTGGATACTGAAATATGAACACAGTAAGCAGGAGAGGTAAAATACACAAATGGGTAATTTTAGTATTAGGTAAGCAAAGTCAGTGAAACGTACAAAGACTATAACAAAGTGCAAAAGTTAATGTGGACAGAAGTAATTAGTTATTGATAAAATAAGGTAGACCATAATCAAAGGCAAACATTATAAGTAGGAGACCCTTGCCCTGCAGAGGGAAACTATGTGATATCTTTATCTGTAAGCAATCCTTGGCAGGATAATTTCGTGATGTGCGACTGGCCAGCAAAGTTGGTTGCTGTATTAATAGCATGGGCGACAATGTGTGCAGTACATATAGTACAGTTTGTAGCATAAGTTATTTATAACATACAGAAAATAAAACATTTAAAAAAAGAAAGGAAAATTGCTAGTATGTATCAAGGAAGTTGAGGTTGAAATGTCCTCCCTTTGTTATTCATTTTTGGCATCTGCTTAGGTAATTGCCCATTATGCTTTGCGATTCCTTCTGAGAAGAAATGCATCTGTTTCTGAGGAATAAAATTTTTAAATTCTTCTTTATTAAGTGTGGGGGTTTGTTGTGTAAATTTTCTTTTTAATGTTTGCTTTCCTTATGAAAGAGGAGTAAGTATTAAATATGAAATATTTTTCAAAAATACACTCTGATACACATACCAGATAAATCACACGAATAATCAAGAGTATATCTGTATAGTATAATTTAACCAAGTGATTTCAATGTAGTTGAATGTAGTACATTGGAGTCTGGCCATCTGGTAGTGGCTACCATCTTTTGGCATGAATGAATGCATAGGTTACGACAGTATAACTGTAAAAAAATTGTTACTAAATTTTAAAGAAAGAAAGAAAGACATTGTACATAATGTTAAGTTTGCTAATTTCACCACATTATACCATTTGAATGGAATGATTTACTGACGAATCAAAGAATATACTGATCTTTATTTAGTATATCATCTGCAAAATGGTTTGCTTTGCATGTATTTGAGGATTAGCCTAATTGTGGATATTCATCATGATTATAGCACCAAATATTTACAAACTTGTATTAAAAAATAAATGTTAGTATATTTTTAAGTTTAACTATCTGGATAATCACGTTAATAATGCTTTGATCTAGATTTAAGAGAAGGAATTTTCTAGGAACCAAGCTATTGATGCCTTATAATTTGTAATTTATTTCTCATCTTTCCTTTTACATCATCAAATGGAAATACAAAATCAAGATTAGAATTATAAAATCCATATTGGAAAATGTCATATTCCCAAATCCTGAAAATCCTACCATGTTGCTTGCCATTGAATAATATTTCGGTCCCCATACATTTAACTCTAGCTTTTGTGTATTGGAGGCCCTTTACTCCTTTTTACACATTTTGCCATTTCACCTATCCTACTCTACATTTTTTTCTTAATTGTTCTTAGCCATCTATCTTTAACTTTCCCCAAATAATTTCCTATATTTCTCCTGTTCGTTTCCCCTTTCACTGACAAAATTTTTCTAATTACTTCTTTGCTCCCCAAATTGTCCCATTTACTTAGCCAGGCCTGCTCTCTCCATATCTTATGTTTGGCAATATAATATACAATGGAAATCTGCATTCTCTTCACACAATGGACATCTATCTAGCTCCCTCTCTTGACCTATACCTTTCAAGTTTCTCACTCCTGTTCTCGCCCAAGCAAAACTTCCTCGCCCTAACTTATTTCATATGTCTATATATCCTTCCCTCCCCCAGGTTGTTTTTATTTTTCTATATAACCTCAGGGAGCTTTTGACACTTATACTGGCAAAAATGTCTATCAATATCTTCTAATATTAACTTCTTTCCAGAAGCCTCTATACCCATATTCTGCATTTATCCAAGAACGATCCATACCTATCTGCTTCAACACATCATTCATTTTATGTGCCCAAGACCCTCCCCAGCTACTTCTCCTTTGAATATGAAAACTTTCTTTAATAATATTGCCAACTTAGCAATTTTGTATAAATATTTCCTTGCCCTTGACAAGATTTTAATTTTAGTAGAATGCCTGCCCAGTTCCAATTGTGCTGCCCCATTAGGTGATGCTATTGATAATCCCAATATATATTTACGATAGGATCTATGCACTCTTATCAGTGTCTCTCCAAGCCTCATCTACTCCCCATACCTCTGATCCATGTAACATTCTATTTTCTACTACTGCCGTATAAATCCTCTCCAACTATTTGACATTTATATCTGGTGGTTTACTGTAGCATGATCTTATCACCCTCATGGCCATTTTACCTTTTGCCACAGACATCTTTTTTTGTTCTTCCAGCTACCATCTGAACTAAATTTTTTCCCCAAATAATCAAATCTCCTTACCACCTCTATTTCTCTTCTATTAACCTTCCATTTCTCATCCGTACACAACCTGTATCCTTTTTTGAAGACCATAATCTTGGTTTTGATTTCATTCACTTTCAAACCCCATTTATTGCAATAAGAATTGGCTGCCTCAATTGCTCAGCCCTCCACTTGATATGCACTCAACTACTAGGTTGTCTGCAAAGAGTAGCTCCGGGATTTCTTTATTATTAATAACTGGTGAATGTATGCTACAACTTGATATCTCCTTTAAAATACCATCGATATATAGGTTAAATAATACTGGACTAATGCTCACTTTCTTATCGGGCAGCAAGCAAGGTGAAAAGACTTTACATCCCTGCCTTACTCCTATCTTACTTGATATAGAATTAGTTACTTTGTTGCCTGGTATTTTTATACATAACTTGTTCTCATGGTATATCTTCTTAATTACTTCTATAAGTGCATGACCTAACCCTGTACTGCTTAATTTTATCCACAATGCTTCTCTGTTAATACAATCAAATGCCTTCTCTAGATCAATAAATATCATATATATCCTTCCCTTTTTATTGCTCAGATATTTAGCTAATATTTAATAATAAAGATGTCAGATGTTCTCCTGCCCGGTCTAAAACCTGCTTGGAACTCTGATAGTTTATTTTCCTTCTTAACCCAGTTTTGCAACCTATTTGCTAGAATTCCAGTAAAGATCTCATCTAGAATGGACAGTAAACTAATCCCTCTGAAGTTAGCTGGGCTATTTTTATCTCCCTTTCCCTTGTAAATTGGCAACTTGTCCTCCATTTCTTAGGAATTTCCTTTTCTTCCATTATTTTATTGAATAATTTTATCACTATTTTCCTCCTAGTTTTGTCGAGTGCCCAAGCCTTCCAAAATTCTCCTGGTATACCATCAATACCACTGGCTTTGTTAGCTTTTAACAAATTCAATATCCAGGATATATCTAATTCATTATTTGCAGACCCCCTAACAAAGACTCTGCCTATATCCTTGTCTCTCCGCACATCTTTATACAGTCCTCTTACTATCGACCAGATTTTCTTAGTATCATGTATTCTTGCTGCTTCATTTAGCATTCTGCCTACTTTCTCACCCCATTCCCTCTTTTTGTTCCATTAGGCACCAGTATGCCCATTTCAGGGACAGGACATTTTCCCTTTCCTCTTTTTCCGCTGATTGCCGCCAGTTCTTTAATTCCTGTGCTACTCTTGCCTTTGCCTCCTAGCAATCCTTGTCAAATCACTGCCTACTGATGCCTTTAAAATCCCCCATTTTCATACTGGCTCCTGCCCATTTAACAATATATTCCAGTGCTTCTAGGGCTTGCTCTATTTTATTCTCAGTTAAGCTTTGTACAGTCACTTGTAAGATTTTACTATTCTCTGAATTCAGTTCATTAACAAATATTTTATGCATCTCTTTTTGCCACCTACACACTTCCACCACACTGAGACATCCTTCATCAAGCTTCTTCATACACCTGTTGCCTTCCCCTAACTCTAATCTTAGTGGAAAGTGACAGCTTGATGTTAAAACATTTATAACTTCAAAATCTAGGATCCATTCATCAATTCCTACAGAATACATTAAAATTTCTGCCACACTTTGGCCATTTTTATTAACAAATGTGAATTCCCTTTGTCACCCACTTTCAGGCCATTACAGATCATAAGATTATTTTCCTCACAGAAATCTAAAAGTTTCCTCCTACTATTATTAGTAACCTTGTCTTTACTATGCCTGTTCTTTATTTCAAGTTCCTCCTTGCCTTCATCATTTGGATTAATCCAGTTAACCTGGTGTTCCCCTATTCTTGCATTTAAATCACCTACAATTAGTATTTCAACTTTTCCATACTTATCTTCCAGCATTTCTATACCCCAACTTAGTTTCCTAAACACATTTGGATCATAGAACTCTTGATACAGTAGGTGTATTATACACTGTAGAAATACAGTTTCCCCATTTTGATACATGCATCCTATGGAGATCCATAACATTGATCTGCTTGATAGTTTTTTTTCTTCTTTCACCTTAAGGCATTTATCGTTCTTTATAAAACAGCCTAAACACTTATGCTATGAAAGTCAAATCCTGGAATTATTACACTAGTTTTATTTTCTACACAGGTTTCCACAACCATTAACATATCACCAGTTTTTAGCATATAGATATCCCCACTGCACACTTTCTTCCTCCACATTCCAACCCTCAGTGGATAATGCGAATCCCTATACTTCATCTTTCCTTTTGAATCTCCACCTTTCTAAGTTCATCTGACCCCTGGTACGTACATGGTCTTTTAACATTCCCTGATGGCATTAACACCAGTTGTAAGTGATACCTTATAAGTTATTCACAGAAAATTCAAATGTACATTTTATTCATTATGCCAATGTCTTAAACATATATATATTTTTTAAACCTTGAAAGCCATTTTTTAAAAGAGACTACTAGAGAATCTTTCTTGTTGAAGGTTTTCTGGAGGTAGAGAAACTTATGAGAATATTTGGTTTGTGTCCATAAAAGATAAAATTTAATACAAAGTATGGTGTTAAATTAACTATTTTCACTTACATTCTTTCTTCATCTTTTTCTTTTTCTGGTTTAGGTTGACACAGTGAAACCTAGTAAGATTTTCTTTATCAGATATTGTACTTAGATTACCAGTAAAGAAAGTAAAATGAAAAGCTTATTCCAATGTGTAAGGACTATGATACAATGAAGCACAAAATTAATATAGTTTTGAGTCGAACTAATACTCAATGCTCCGCTTATTGCTAGTATTTACCTAGAACGCATTTCGTTAGGATCTTCCTAACATCATCAGCTGTTGTCGACTAATGGATATTGCTTTGGTGAACTCATTGGAGGCGATATGTGCGTCTCTGTCGGTAATTTGATGAACTTGAAGTTTGGGTTTTCTTCAAAGGTAGTGTCGAAATTAAACAATTTTCTTTCATATTTCTTTATGAAGATTTTTTCCCACGGGGTTAATGCAGCTGGACCTTGAACACTTTTTAATAAGTGGATTTCCACTTATGCCTGGTATGAGAGCGAGAGAAGTAGATGACAGAATGAGGGCGAAATGAATGAAAGAAAAGGTGATAGCGGAGCAGTTGGTGGAATGATAGCAGGGGAAACATGAGATCCTGGAGAAAACTGCCCCTGTTTTGTGTTGTTTACTGCAAATCCCACAAATGGTTGCCTGGGATCGAACCTGAGCCACCTTGGTGAGAATTAAGGAGTCTAACCACTCAGCCATGGCGTGGCCATCAATTAAATATATATAATACTAAAAGAAGTTACTATAGTACTAAGACAGCATTGCATTTGTTTAAGGCTTCCTATGTATATAAATTTAAATTATCCTATATAATCCCAACAAGTTTTCATTATACAAAGAAAAAGTTAACAAGACAGATTAAATTGACACTTTAGTTCTAAAAGCTTTTTATACAATAATATGCACACCTCAATGTTGTTTGTGCAATATATCTTGAAATTTTGAATTTTATCAGAAAGGTAAAACTTGTTCTAGTTATGTAAGTTTTTAGGAGGTTTTTAAATACAAAACTTCTAACTTATAGTTATGATCCAAATTGTTGAAAAAGTATCTACTCTACTGTAAGTGTTCATTGATCTAATAAACTAATAAACAGTAAAGTGACATTTGGAATTAGAGAATGGTATTGTTATAAATACAATTCTAAATTCGGCATAAAGTAATTTACAGATTTCTGCTTTATGAATCCATTATTCAATGTAGACATTTTTAAAAACCTCATAATTGGATATATGGTATACATGAAAACAAAGGTTTAGTAGCCCTAAAGCTAGTAGAACCGGTGTATTAACCAGTAAGAAAAGCTATATGTAAATTAAAATCATCAAAGATTATAATAAAGTACAGTTTGCTATGAAATTTTAGCTGACGTGCGTTCAACATTTCAGCAATATGCATGAAGAGTCCACCCAAAAGTTACAAAATGCATGCTCATGATAGTGATTTTATTCTTACCTCTTTACAGCATTGTAATCCAAGGGAAGAGTTCCCAACATATTGGATGTGAAGACAGAAATGTAAGATTGATTACTTCTGAAATCTCCAACACACCTAGAGGAGAAATGTACATCTGGAACCAAGATTATCAGTAAGAGGAATGGCAGAGCATCCAAGCCTTCCATGTCAAGGTGACTCCTAGTATTTTTAAGTCTTAATAATGTTTGTAGATAGAAACTAACTAAAATATTTTGATGTAACAAAATCACTTTTTAAAAACACATTCCTTGATGTCTTTGTTCTTAAAATTATAACCATAGAATGAAAAGAAATAAGAGCTGCTTTTTTAATAGTTGCAATGAAGTGTTTTTTTCAAAAGCAATTTGCACGAAGCTCTGGATTTCTGTAATTACATCACGGTATTGGGAAAATATTTAAACAGCCAATTTATTTGATATTAAATTTGGAAACATGACCTCATATGTTATGACACAGAAATGGCTGACAAATTTTTTTCCAGTACTTTGTAAAATATTGTTTTGTTGTATTTTTGAAAATAAAAGAATGTTAACAAACATAACGTGGTGTATGACATTGATACAACTTTACATCAGGATTATCTGCAAATACAAGAAAAGATATTCACAGCAGTAGTGGAAAGTAGTTGGAAGGCTCTACCAGAGGAAAGAGATCTGCTTTAAATAAGGTATGTGTCTAATTCTTAAACAGCGAAGGAGTCGAGGTGCTTTCATTGATTTGGTTCATTATGGAGGTTCTTACAGGGTTAAAATGACATGAAAATTTTTTTTCTCTTTGTTTCATATTAATTTTTAAGTTTATAAATTTGCAGTTTTATACACTATTGTAGTAAAATATGATAAGGGGAGAGTGTGAGTGCTCATGTGTGCATATGTATATAAATATGTTTTTGTAACCAAATACTTGATTTTCGTGCCTTGATGGGTTATAGGCTCTGGGATGGCAATTACTTAATACAGTTTGCACACAAGGCAGCAAATCTAAATGCAAAGAAATAAAGACCCACACATGTACAAAACATCAAATATTGCTAGAGGTCAAACCAGTGAAACAAGAATTGTTTAATTTTCACGTACATTAAATAGAAATGATTGAACATTTTGTTGGCTCATTATAATAGTTAACCACAAGTTTGTAAATAAAAAACTTTAAATTCTTGTATCACTGTGTAATGTTTTAATTTCCTGTTACTTTGATTTGTTACCTTATAGTAGATTAAATAGATTATCAGCATGTGTGTCTTTCTTAAGAATTCTGTATGGTCATTTAATACAACAAATAAACTTATTTGGTTTATCATAATGGCAGTTTTATTTGCAGTGTTTGTCCATATCCCACAAGAACAATAGAAGTAATGCTACAATTTTACTGTACCTGCACCACTGAGCTCATGTGCTCAACAGTGAATATCCTAATCATATGCTTGCTACTTTGATATTTTTGATATTTATTTGTACATAAAAAAATAATTTACAAATGTGTTACAGAGAACCTTTTTGTTTACATACTATCCTTAACCTTTGTACAAGAATTGAGTGACTACTGTCTTTCACCCCTCAGCCAGCTTGGCATAACTGCCTTATGCTTCACTGAGGGGTTACCTGTGTCCCTTACTTTTCCCTGCAAAATCCTTCCTTACCCCTTTTTCCTTCCCCCCTTCATAGCTTTTGTTTCTAACTATCCCCCCCCCCACATAATTCAAATATTCCTACCTCACTCCACCTTAATCCTTTCATGAATATTGCACCTGTTCTCATCCATGCTAATCCCTCCCTTTCAGTCCTACTACAGTTGTCTATATAACCTTCTCTTCCCCAGTCCCTTTTCAAAATCCTGTAAATTCATGAACTTTTGTTTTCCATGATTCCCCATATCTCTTTCCTTTCTATGTCTTCCATTCTTGTCCTTACCTTTTTCCAAAATCCTCTCTCATTTCCTGCACCTGCCCTCCATATATCCCCCAATCCTATTTTGTCCATATTTCTCTCACCACTTTCCACCAACTATTCTTATTGACTGCTGTTCCATGCATACCTTTAAAATATTTCCATTCTCCTTACTCAAACAACTAAACCAAAATTTCACTATTCTCTCCAAGATTATTCCTTTTCTCAAAAATGAAGTCAGTTAAATACCAACTTGGGGCTGCAAAAAGGTAATTGTTATCTAAAAGAGGCTTTTAGGAACCAATCTGGACAATTACCTAAGGTCCCATTCGTATCCTTCTCGTGGTGCAGCTGTTAGTATGCATGTTGAACTAAACGAAGAGGCTGCTCATTAAATGGAATTAGTCAGCCTGATGAGTTTAATGACTGTATCTCTTATTCTTCCTTTTCCTTACCAGATTCCCTCTTTCCACTTTCCTATCCAGTCTCTGTTGACTGAAATTTTTCTATTTTCGACCCTGATGGTATTAGAGTATTCGAGGCCTAGGGAATCATTTCATACCTTTTCTAAATTTTACCTAACAAAATCAATATAGTGCTGGCTCATCACGGCATTTAAACGTGTCACAATTGGTAACTGAAGAAAGCTAGTGGATAAATATCCTCCTAACTAGGTCCGGTGGACCACGAGTGTGGTCCTCCATTCATATTGTGGGTTACATGTAGATGATGTAATCGCCATAATGTAAAAGACTAATGTCTGCAACAAAACGATTACAAACTGCTCATTATATAACAAACATGACTACATATCTCAAAACAAAATATTCTGGAGTTAAAACTGTCCCCAAATCGGATCTCCGATTGGGGACTGCCTTGAGTTTTAATTATATCTAATCTTTTCTAAAAACTTGTATAATAAGATTGTTTCCAAGATTACAAAACTAATGCATTCTGTTCTTGTTCTAAAACAATATAGGAATAAAAATCAGTAACTGCTTCCCATTTTACTCTTCCTTGCTTAGAGTTTTACTATTTTGAGATGTTAAACTGTGACGTCCATTATATGGAAGAAACTGGAAACAGTGATGTGTTAAGATGTATTTGCCCAAGATGACTGTATACTAGTAACACTAACTTTTTTAAATCTCTTAACATGTGTTGGGAACATGTTAACGGAGATTAAAAAAAGTAATGGTTTATAGTAGTTATTCATCTTAAGCAAATAAGTATATATATATATATATATATATATATATATATATATATATATATATATAGGTGCTATTTTATCATTTGCAAGTTCGGTTCTATATACAGTTTGCTGTACACGCTGTAAACATATATGTTGAAATATGAATTCATTAATAACACTAGCTAGTCTACAAATTTGAACTTTAAAAAATGTGCAGAAATGAAAGAAGCTGGATCTTAATGAATGTGATGCGCTGAATTCAAAACTGCCATCAGTTTTTCTTTGTCACCCTCAGATCGTTTGCAATTCCTACTATGATAAATTGTAAAAATCAAAATCAGCTCTGCAGTTCCAAGATTGTGTATTCTAATAAAGAAATCGTGAAAAGCTCTCAAATTCTGTTAATATGGTTATTTATTTTAGTGGAAAATATCTTAAAATAAAATGGCTGATCACATATGATGGAAGGGAATGATATTTTCAGACTTTTCCTTTTATGTGTCATATCCTCTCGTATTAGGAACCAGCAACAGTCACTCAACATTGATGCATCCCATCTGCCTTTATAACATTGTTCAATTTGCAAGATGACTTAATGAAAATGTTCACCTTGTTCATCACTTATTGTGCCTAAATTTTCCGTAAAAAATCCAAATGGGAATTTATGAAGTGAATTTTGAGAGACATCCTACACCCCAATTTCTGATATGTTTGAAGAAGATTCTGTACCAGCTGTTTATAGTTTGCATCTTTTTGGTTACCAAAGAAGCTGTGAACAACACCTTTAAATGATTATGCTGCAAGTTCCTTTGCATTTAATTTTGTATCAAAATTTTTTGTCACTGATCACTTTTCTGATTTGAGGTCCAACGAATATTTCTTCTTTTAATTTGGTGTCTCTCAGACCAGGGAAAACAGTTCTAAAATGTTTGAAAACCTCACTTTTGTTGTCCATGGCTTTCACAAAGTTCTTCATCAGGCCTAATTTAATGTGCAAACGTGGAAGAAACACCTTCTGTGCGCAAACCAATGGTTTACATTTTACATTTTGTTGCCCCGGAATGAATTTGTCTCTTCCTATCCACTCCTTAACTTTATAGTGCTTTTCCCTATCACGACTGTCCCATAGGCAGAGGAAACAACGGAAATTTGGTAAATCCACTTTGCATTCCCATTAAAAGACCAATTACTTTAAGGTGCCCGCAAATACACCAGCAGTGATTTTCATAATTCCTTTCTTGGAAGTGTTGAAAAAAGTGTTGTAATAAATTCAATTTAAAGGGAGTCAATTAATGACACTAAACAACACTTTTAAATTTTCCCGGAACATGTTTCAGAGACTACGTGCCTCCATCGTCAACTGCACATTGAGTGGTTCTCAGTGGTGTAGCTGGCAATATTTTGTCACAAGTCTCCTCTGGTGGCGGTTCGAGGAACTTGCTGAACAAATCTTTCTGGGGGATGTCTAAATTGAATACTTTGTTCCTATTTTTTGAAATGAAGATTTGTTCCCATGTGGACAATTCTTGTTTTATAACTAAGAGTTATATTGACTCGGGCCGTGAAAGCCTACACTCTCTTAATTATTGTTTTCCTGATGTATGTTTTAGTAGTTTTGGTACTGGGCTTATGTTGTGGTTTTTTTTCCAAAAATGCGTGGCTGATTTTTCTAATTGTTTGTATTTTTTGTTCCTAAAGTGTTCCTTTGCTCTTGTTTCTAAATTTCTTTTGTTTTTTCCAATATAAATTTGACTACAGTCACAGCATTCAATTTGATATATACCAGATTTTTTGTTAGATGGAATGGCATCTTTGATGTTTGAGCAAATTAGGGTTTTTAAAGAGTAATGGTTGACTGGTGCTAGTTGAATGTTTTGATTTTGAAGACTTTTTTGAATTTATCAAAGGCTTATGGATGGTAAGTGAATTTTTTGAAAATCATATTAGTTTCTGTAGCTGAACGGGTTGTGGTTTCCTTTATTCGCTTCTTCTTTGTTTTGTTTTGTTTTTTTTTGTTGCTAAGTTCACTTTTTTGTCTACCAATGATTTGGGAAAGTCATTTATTTTGTGCCATTTCAATAATTTTGTTGTATTCTGTTTTGTATTCTTCTACTGTGAGAGGAATGTTGACCAGTCTGTGTGTTAAACTATTGAAGATTGCCTGTTTGTGGGATCTTGGATTGTAGCAATTAGCTTTTATGTAGTTGTCTCTCTGTTGGTTTTCTGTAAATGCCAAAGTTTATTCTATTTTTATTTTTGATTATTTTTAGATCCAAAAATGGTAAATACTCGTCTTTTTCTATTTCTACAGTGAACTTGATGCTTTTTTCTTGATATTTAAAAGTTTTAATACATCACTGATGTGTTTTTTTGGTACTATTGCAAAGATGTCATCTACATATCATTGCCAGAGTTTGAACATCCAAGGGAAACCTTTGGTGATCCTTATTTCTAATGCACTCATGTACAGATCAGTCAGGAAGGGTGATTGGGGTTTGCCCATTGCTAAACTAGAAGTTTGGTGGAAATATTTTGTTTGAAACTGGAAGAAATTTTGTGGTATGCATAATTTGGTTAGTTCAATGTAATCTGATTTCAGGTGATGACATTCCAAGTGATCTGAGCCATTTTTCTATCAGTGGTGGGAGTTGTTTCTGGTATGCTGGGAAACAGTGATTTAACATCAAACGAGACTAGTGTGTCCTCTTCTTTTAGTTCAGTATCCTTAATGTGTTCTATAAGTTCATAGGTGTTTTTTATGCTTAGGCTATCGAATTTTGGAAATGTGTTGAATTTATTTATTAGCCACTTTGCAAGTTTGTATGTTGGTGAATTTATACTGCTAACTATAGATGGTGGCCGTGGACTATTTCACCAAGTGGCCGGAGGTGTATGCCATCCCAAACCAGGAGGCCAAGACCATCACAGAGTGCCTCATGGAACAAGTGTTCTGCTGTTTTGGGGTGCCGTTAGAGCTCCATAGTGACCAGGGCACCAATTTTGAGTCTAACCTGATGAAGGAGGCACTGGAAAGACTTGGGGTGAAAAAGACCCGCACAACACCTCTACACCCGCAGTCGGACGGCATATTCGAGAGGTACATCGAGACCCTAGAAGAACATCTGAGGAAGGGAGTGGCCAGCCATCAGCGAGAATGGGATGTCAAGGTGCTACTTTTCCTGCTGACCTACCGCTTGTCGACACATGACGCCACTGGGATCACGCTAGCCAGCTTAATGTTTGGCCGAGAGTTACGTCTCCCTGGTGACTTAGCGTTTGGGAGCCCCCTGGAAGCGAAACAGCCAGCAACCAAGTATGTGGAGAACTTAGTGTACCGTCTCCAAGACTTGCACGAGATGGCTCGTCAGAACATCCAGATGGCGAGTGACTGCATGAAGACCTGATACGACAGGCAAGCCAACAGCCAAGGGTTCCAGCAAGGTGACTTGGTCTGGTTGTACCGCCCTACCCGGACCAAGGGACACTGCCCGAAGCTTAAGCAGCCATGGCAAGGACCGTACCAGGTAGTGAAGAGGATTAACAACGTGGTCTACCGCATCCAGAAGGTGCCCCGAGGAAAGATGTTGGTGGTACAC
Source organism: Mantis religiosa (assembly GCA_030765055.1). Taxonomy (NCBI): domain Eukaryota; kingdom Metazoa; phylum Arthropoda; class Insecta; order Mantodea; family Mantidae; genus Mantis; species Mantis religiosa. The sequence continues at coordinate 122,656,230 of CM060955.1, read as the reverse complement.
CTGGATCGTCTGGCCCGATACGATGGTGCTGTTCGGGATGACCAGCCTTGAGGAGGGAGCAGTGTCGCGAGCGCATTGTTGATCGAGTCGGTGCGGGCGACTAGTTCAAAGAGATGGGCAGTGCAGTATGGGGGGGGGGGGGGGGGGGGGAAGTAGACGGATTTCTCGAGAGTTCGTCTTTGTCGTAGTGCGGTCTTGATTGTTGGAGAACATTCTGGAATGTGAATAATGTATAAAACGGGAGCCAGCCCGCCACAGTGAGTCAGTTGTTAATTGAACTCGCGTGTGTGAACAGCTGTGTTGTGGTCGTTGACCTTGCAAGTTGTATTGTGTATGTGACGTAATTCTGGTCTGTAAAAGTTGATGAGTGTTTCTATGTAAATAAAGAACAAATTTTGTGTTTGGAGCCTGGACTTATAATTTCACGAACCCACAAAGGCACAATATGAATTGAAAATATGTCTTTAATGTATAAAAATATGAGTACTACTCTGAAATTCACAAAAAGTAGTATGGTATTTTGTGTTGTAACTGTCTTCTTTCATAGCTGCCTCTAATGAACAGATTCTTTACTAATAATACCTTTAAAAATCCTTTCATGGAAGTGTTGAAAACAGTGTTGTATAAATTAAATTTATTGGGAGTCGATTAATGACACTAAACACCACTTACTTTTAAATTTTCCCGGAACTAGTTTCAGAGGCCTTCCCTCTATCTTCAGCTGGACATCGACTGGTTCTCCTTGGTGTAGTTGGCAATATTTTGTCATCAGTCTCCTTTGGTGGCAGTTCGAGGAACTTGCTGAACAAATCTTTCTGGGGGATGTCGAAATTGAATACTTTGTTCCTATTTTTTGAAATAAAGATTTGTTCCCATGTGGACAGTTCTTGTTTTCCTGTTGTATGTTTTAGTAATTTTGGTTCTGGATTTATGTTGTGGTTTTTTTCCAGTTTACATCGAACTAACCAAATTATGCATACAACAGAATTTCTTCCAGTTTCAAACAAAATATTTCCATCAAACTTCTGGTTTAGCAATGGGCAACCCCTTATCACCCTTCCTGGCTGATCTGTACATGAGTGCACTAGAAATAAGGATCACTAAAGGTTTCCCATGGATGTTCAAACTCTGGCAAAGATATGTAGATGACATATTTGCCATAGTGCAAGAAAAAAGCATCAAGTTCACTGTAGAAGTTGAAAAAGATGAGTATTTACCATTTTTAGATCTAAAAATAATCAGAAATAAAAATAGAATAAACTTTGGCATTTACAGAAAACCAACACAGACAACTACATAAAAGCTAAGGGCTGCAATCCAAGATCCCACAAACAGGCAATCTTTAATAGTTTAGCACACAGACTGGTCAATATCCCTCTCACAGCAGAAGAATACAAAATAGAATACAACAAAATTATTGAAATAGCACAGAGAAATGACTTTCCCAAATCACTAGTAGACAAAAAAGTGAACTTAACAAAAAAGAAGAAACTACTAAAGGAAACCACAACCCTCTCAGCTACAGAAACTAAAATGATCTTCAAAAAATTCACTTACCATCCATGGGCCTTTGATAAATTCAAAAAAGTCTTCAAAAAACAAAGCATTCAACTAGCACCAGTGAACCATTACTCCTTAAAAAACCTAATTTGCTCAAACATCAAAGATGCCATTCCATCTAACATAAAATCTGGTATATATCAAATTGAATGCTGTGACTGTAGTCAAATTTATATTGGAAAAACCAAAAGAAATTTAGAAACAAGAGCAAAGGAACACTTTAGGAACATAAAATACAAACAATTAGAAAAATCAGCAGTTGCCACGCATTTTTGGGGAAAAAAACACAACATAAATCCAGAACCAAAATTACTAAAACATACAACAGGAAATCAAGAACTGTCCACATGGGAAGAAATCTTTATTTCAAAAAATAGGAACAAACTATTCAATTTCGAGATCCCCCAGAAAGATTTGTTCAGCAAGTTCCTCGAACTGCCACCAGAGGAGACTGATGATAAAATATTGCCAGCTACACCAAGGAGAACCAGTCGATATCTGGCTGAAGATAGAGGGAAGGCCTCTGAAACTAGTTCCGGGAAAATTTAAAAGTAAGTGTTGTTTAGTGTCATTAATCGACTCCCAATAAATTTAATAAATATTACCTTTGTTACTGCACTTGTGGATGGCATCTTGTACTAGATCTTGACTGATTTATGAACTTTTTTTCTGATGGAGAGGATAAATTCAAATAAGGGTCAAGTTGAACAGGCATATCCATCTTGCATTTAGAGTAACATGAACTTTAGGACATCTTAATGTTTTTGTAGGACAGAAATATTTGCAGCAGAATATTGCTGTTATTCTCCACAAATGGTATAGAAAATACAAAGCAGATGTTCTATATTCGTCTGAAGTGAAATTTAAATTACCCTCTCAATCAAACTATATTTATTCAAAAAGTTTGACAGCTCTGAATTTGATGCATTGTAAGTCATACAGGTTAGACCACCAATATAATAATGAAAGTAAAGATTTGCTTTTAATTGAAGGGCAAAGTCATAATATGTATGTGTTAGTTCACAGAATGGCAGTTTTAATAAGAACTAAAATGATTTTTACCTTCTTGATCACATTTTTTTTTTTTTTTTTTTTCTGTATACAGGAGTCTTTTTTGAAAACTCTTGATGAATCATCAGAAGAATTCAACACTATTTGTGCTATTTTTTCATCTTTAGTTTGCTATTGTTTTAACTATTTTAAACCGTAATAGAAGAACAAGCATAGAAAGTTCTAAGCTTAAAGCCAGGATGAAGGGAAATAAATTTGAACTGTTACTGTACTTAAAGTAAGGGACTGTGTAGGTAACAAACCACTCATCCATCCCTATTGCCAACCGCCTTGGTAGCATAGATGGTAGCATGTCTGCCTCTTGTTCAAGAGGTCCCAAAGTCGAATCTCTGTCAGGGAAAGTTACCTGATAAGGTTTTTTCTGAGGTTCTCCCTTATCCTGAAAAACAAATGTTGAATAACTCTAATCTCTTTGGACCCTGGGCTCATTTGTTCATCATTTCACCTACTTTATTTGTTGTCCGATGACTTAACATTGGAGGACGTAAATAATAATAATAAAAATAATATCCAATTCCTGTTTGCATACAGTACTCACCAGACTGTCTGTTTGCCTATCCATGAGTAACCCTTGGCTGTCCTGGTTTTCATTTTTTGTACCCACATGTTTGGTCATGAATAATTTGAACTCAATTGCTTGAGAATTCCTGTCTCTCTTACAGAAAGGCTTTTTCAACTGCACATCACAGTGTGTCATGGTGTATTCCTAATTATTTCTTTGACGTGTGGTGTGTCTCCCTAAATGAAGCTGGAATATTGCTTATACTGGTCAAACTAGGCTTAAGCATAGAGCAGATTATGCCTTGCTAAGAATCTTATTGTTTTACTACTTCCCTATAACAAGTATACCTCGGCCGTTCTATCTGCGGCTCTGACATTTCTCGAGAGGGGGAAGCGTGCTGTTGCCAGTTCTTGAGCGGGAATTTCAAGCAGAGGAACAATGCGTATTTTAAATATTTCATGTATTTGCATATTTCACGAACCAGTAGCCATATTATTATAATAGCGATAATAATAGGACTTACGAACACTAAACATCGGAGTTCACGCACGAAAATTATACCAAAGAAAGTTCACCAGCGCAAGCCTCTATTAGGCCACGTGGCTCAAACAAATTTAAGCTGGCAACACGGTGTTGGGTTCGGGAGCCACGCCTACCAGCGACAACGCTGATTGGCGCTAGCAGACAGTTTTAGCTTCCTGACCACGACACCGGATGTACAGACTCCCAGTATCACCAACAGAAGCAGTTGGTGTGCATGAAAGGTGTGAACGAAATATTTGAATGGAGTGATGCTGTAAAGAATATCTTGCATGATAATGAAATTACAAGTTGTATTTCAATGTTTTGAAGCTAATAGATTCCTATACTCTCATTATAAAGATAATTCTGACGATATGTTTTCAATTACTCATTATTATATGTTGGTACTAGTAACCTTCCCCCTCCACCTCCTGCAGCCACTAAATGTCAGAGCCGAAGATACAGCGGCCGGACAGTAGTATTCCCTTCCACTCAAAAATTTGATTCCATTGAAAATATGTTTTGAGAGACTTTCTGAATGCAACAAAAAAAAAAAAGTTTTTTTAGAAAAAGGTCTGTATCAAAAGTTGGTTAGATACAAAATTTGTATTTTTTAAACAAGACAAATGTAGGGGTTTCACAAAAATGGAGGAATTGGAAAAACGAGCAGTGATTAAATACTTCAATTTGAAAGGCTTAAAGAAATCTAAAGGAAATGGAGAGACTCTGCCCCTTCATATATAATGATTAAAAGGTGAGTTGCAGAATTTAAAATGGGATGTATGAGCACTAGTGATGAGCCTCTATCTGAATGCCCTGTGGAACTCACAACTCCTGAGACCAACGAAAAAATTCATTGTTTAGCAAAGGAAGATCGCCGATTAAAGTTGTTAGAGGCAGCAGAGGCTGTGAACATATAAAAATACCTACTAAAAAACCAATCCACATTCTCATGCAATGCAAACCAAATCATCCCTTTCCACCTTACTGGTCTATGTCGATAATAGCTTAAGCCTCATTTTCAGGGAGGTGTTTCCTAAGTCATCTTTCTTGTGAAATTATGCATAGAGTGGAATGTCAAAGTCAGCATAATAGTGATTCACTGTTTTGATTTTAGCTTCAGCCTCCTATACTTGTACCTGCAACAATGTGTAATGAAACCATTTCTGGAAACATGTTTATCTCAATTAAGTTAACCTGAAAGAAAAAATAAGCATTTGTCAGAACAGTTTGCAGAAGAAATATATTAAATGATAGTGAATAATGAAAGCCAGGTGAATATCACACTCACAAATTATCATTAAAACAAGCATGAAAAAAAAAGTGTAATTTTTCAATATCTTAATAAATCTTACCCCCCACCCCCTCTTACATCGCATACCAGTGTAAGGGGATAGATTCCACTAGGCTGGAAAGTTGAGGCGAGGGAAACAGAAGCACTGAAACTGATAGAGGACCACAGATGAGGGGCAACCAATACCTATAAATCTTAATGCTTATAATTTTGGAAAATATCAGTGATAGAAAATGTTGGTGGTTGTCTTCAAATGAAAATGAATGATTTTCAATTAGTTTCAAGTTTAAATTTAAGAATTACAAGTACAACAAAGTTAATTTTACTGATTTCATTATAAGATCTGTCCATGAGCTCTACTCAAATCCTTCTGTTAGTCATGGTCATCATTGTGTTGATATTGGAGAAGAAAAAACTTAAAACTTTTTAGGAAGTTCTCCATGTTATACTGTTCGATAATCTAGGAAGTGATCAGCATTTTGTATGGAGAGAGAAGTGGCATTGCAGCTTATTGCTGTCATGTGGAGAGTGCATTAAGGTTATGTGTATGAAGGTGATTCGGTTGTGACAGCAGTAGGTATTATTATGTATAATACTATACATGAAGACAATAGTAAAGTCCAAATATAATTTTATTTGGTTCCCAAGCAAGTTCAGGTTTTCGTTTCTCTGTGCTACCTTTGTCACTATTTTTAGACTTTATTTAACCATTAACGAGTTAGGAGTGAACAAAATGTCTGAAGCTATGTGAGTTGAAGACTTGAAAGTTTTGGAAAGTTCACCATGTTAACACCACCATTATTCTTTATTATTATAAGAACAATGATAATATATCAGTATAATTAGTTTTTTCATCTGTGTAGCGTAGATGGTAGCATGTCTGCCTCATGTTCAACAGGTCCCAAGTTCGAATTTCAGCCTGAGTGAGTTATTTGGATAAGGTTTTTCCTTATCCTAAAATATCAATGTAGGGTAACTAAGCTCTTTGGACCCTGGGCTCATTTGAGCATTTCACCCATTTCATTCTCTGATATGACTTAACATTGGAGGACACAAATTAAAAAACACACACACATAATAAAAATGCATGTCTAAATATGCAAAATTAAGACATTATAACACTGCAATTAAATCACAGTGCCTCTATGGGCAGAAACATTAATTTTGAACAGAAAAGCAGATATCAAAAATATAGAAAAAGAGTGTAAAATTATTAGAAAAATTTTAGGTTCACAAATGAAGGTGAAGATTACAGACTTACAAGTAAAAAGGAAATAAAACAATATAAGACATCCATAGTGATATTAGGAAAAGAGGGTTAAAATTTTATGGACATATTAAATGATTAACTTCAAATAGAATCATGAAACAAATTAGGAATTTTACAAAAATAGGAGTAAAGCACAACTAGACACTATGAAATGGATTGGTAAAGTAAAAAAATGATTTAAAATTGACAGGAATCACTCAAGATGATATTGTAGACAGGGACATCTTCAGAATGAAGGTGCATAACTGGCAAGATGATTAAGAGGACAAACCAAAGAAGAAGGCTGGAACAATGTGGACAGACAAGAGAAAGCCCACAGCCAAAGAATGAGAGAACTTTGGAATCATAGAAGGGTTAAGAAACGCTCTTATGTACTTTGCACAGTCCTACATGGGTTCAATCCCCCCCCCCCCCCAAAATGCAATTCTACAAGAAAAATCAGATGTTTGCACTCACATGACTTTCTCCCTCTTGTAATACTATTCTTAATTCATGTTAATTGGGATAAACTTCTGAAGAAATTGTTTTATTTCATATTTCTTTGAAGTACAATTAAATTAGGGGAATGCAGTAGACTTAAGCTATAGTCAAATCTTAAAGAACTGTTACTATGTATTTTTGTCATTTGTCCCTCATTCTCTGGATAACCCAGATTTTTGTTAACTTGAATCGGCCCTGGTCCTAGTTGATTGGGGTAAACGAGGTTCTGGTGAATATTCAAACAAATAAAAATGTCTCGGAAATGGTTCCCTCCAAAATAGATATTAAGTTGTGTTTTAATAACACGTAGTATGCAGTATGATGGAAACCACACTACTTAATATACAGGTTGTGGTTGAACATTAATAAGCATTTTCATACTCCTCCCAGTCGAAAGAATAATAACCCTAAGGAGAACATGAGGAATATCCTGAGGTAACCAATTAAAAAAGAGCAATTTCCAATAAACATTAAGGATGGCTCTTGTTGAAGAATGGAACCAAAAACCAATCACAGAGATTAAACAACTTGTCCATTAATTCGAAAAGGTAAATTGGAATTAACACTGTGAAGTAGTGCAACAATTAAAATAAAACTTTGAGTCGACTGAGATACTGTACTTCTCATACATTTAAAAGATACTGTACTTCTCATACATTTAAAGAAAATTTGTAGTATGTGAACTACAGTCTCATTCAACTCATAGTATAATTTTAACTTGTCCATTCTCTATTAAGAATATTAGAGGATATAATTAAAGCTAAAGGGTACCCTATGAAATAAGGAATGACAACACTGTTGTAATAATTACACAGAAAATTAAGCTATTTACAGTGGAGTAACAAACACTACACAAATAAAAATATTTAGTAAATATTCTCCACTTAAGAAGCCGATGACAATACTTCAATTATGTTTTTGTGAGATTAATTTCATGGACACTTGCCCACATCTTCAGTCAACACAATTCATTGTCAAGGATACCATCTGTGGATTCTATGCATTTATTTATCGCGTAATGAATTTTGACATACCGGCAATTGATTCTGTTTTTAGGTTTGTTTCGTCTTCAGATGTTGGTAATACGTAAATGCATAGTATCCACAGATGGTATCCTTGACAACGAATTGTGTTGACTGAAGATGTGGGCAAGTCTCCATGAAATTAATCTCACAAAAACATAATTGAAGTATTGTCATCGGCTTCTTAAGTTAGTGGTGAATATTTACTAAATATTTTTATTTGTCTACTGTTGTAATAGTTTGCATTATTTTTGGGGTCTACTTTTTTGCCTTAGTAATGTGCAAATTAGCCTTATTTTTATAGCAGTGACATTTTGTGCATTATTTTTGTGTTCACAGAAAAACTTAAAACTTATTGAAGTTGCCTTTTGTTAATCCTTTAGCTAATCTTCAGAATACTGATTTTCATTGAATATTTAATAATGTACGAATACTTGTTCTGATTGTATAGTTTTTCAATGGATTCCATTCCACTGTGCAATTTCTGAGAAATGAGCAAATGGATATGTTGGCTAAGAAGGATTCCAAAATTTTCTAAACAACAAAAGTTAAAACATGAATTAAAAACATTTTTACAACCAATTATGAGAAATGTTATTTCCTCTTAAAACTTATTTAGAAGAATCTCCAAAATAAACTTAAAACAATTGCAGATTTACCTAGAAAATATTCTGTTAGTGTTCATATTTAATCTTTTTCCCACAGTGCTTTTTATGTAGTAAAGATGACTAAATGAACATTAAGAACTATGTGGAATTCTCTTAAATACTGGGAAGCAAGAACAAGAATGATTTTATTTTAGTTAATTGATGGAAATTAATCATTTCTTCACACTAGCCATATATAGGCTAAGGTCGTTGACAGTCAACATGAAAAATTCAATGCCTTGGCAGGGATTTGAACCACGGATCTCCTGGTTTCCATCCAGTCGCTCTAACCCATTGAGTTACCATGCCAACGTGCCGTCCTGACATTAAATTCTCCATTTCTCAAATACTGAGAATTAGACACACTTTTCACCAATCAGCTGAGAATACGACTGGGATGCTCCCAAAAATGTGCCTGTTTAATAGTTAACACAAGTGAAGTCTTAATAAAATATGACTCAATAATATAGAATAAAAAGAGTCTTTTAATACAAAATTTGGTATTTACCGGACTTGAGTTATGCTGTTTACACATACTTGTTTTGGGGGGGAGAGGGGGGTTTGGATTTCAGGGAATCTAGAAACATGTATTTCCAGTGAAATCTTAACATCAATTTTCGAGTGGAATACAATACCTCCTTTACCACATAGTAGAGAAATAACTTCTTAATTATTGCAATATGAAACATAGTAAGAATCCTGCTTAAATGTTTTGATCAGTACCTCTAATTATTTTACGTGGTTTATAGCTATATAGAATTGTTAAAGTAATAAAGAATTAAAGCAATTCCTTTCTTGGAAGTGTTGAAAACAGTGTTGTTATGATAAATTAACTTTAAAGAGAGTCGATTAAAGACACTAGACAACACTTACTTTTAAATTTTTCCGGAACATGTTTCTGAGGCTTTGCCTCTATCATCGGCCGGCTCTCGACTGGTTCTCGTTGGTGTAGCTGACGGTATTTTGTCACCGGTCTCCTCTGGTGGCGGTTCAAGGAACTTGCTGAACATATCTTTCTGGGGGATGTCGAAATTGAATACTTTGTTCCTATTTTTTGAAATAAAGATTTTTTCCCATGTGGATAGTTCTTGTTTTCCTGATGTATATTTTAGTAGTTTTGGTTCTGGATTTATGTTGTGGTTTTTTTCCCAAAAATCTGTGGCAACTGCTGATTTTTCTAATTGTTTATATTTTATGTTTCTAAAGTGTTCTAGAAGAAGAGGACACACTAGTCTCATTTGATGTTAAATCACTGTTTCCCAGCATACCAGTTAATCAACTCCCACCGTTGATAGAAAAATGGCTCAAATCACTTGGAATGGCATCATCTGAAATTTCAGACTACATTGAACTAACCAAATTATGCATAGAACAAAATTTCTTCCAGTTTCAAACAAAATATTATCACCAAACTTCAGGGTTAGCAATGGGCAACCCCCTATCACCCTTCCTGGCCGATCTGTACATGAGTGCATTAGAAATAAAGATCAACAAAGGTTTTCCTTGGATGTTCAAACTCTGGCAACGATATGTAGATGACATCTTTGCAATAGTACCAAAAAAACACATCAGTGATGCACTAAAACTTTTAAATATCCAAGAAAAAAGCATCAAATTCACTGTAGAAATAGAAAAAGATGAGCATTTACCATTTTTGGGTCTAAAAATAATGAGGAATAAAAACAGACTAAACTTTGGCATTTACAGAAAACCAACACAGACAGACAACTACATAAAAGCTAATGGCTACAACCCAAGATCCCACAAACAGGCAATCTTCAATAGTTTAGCACACAGACTGGTAAACATCCCTCTCACAGCAGAAGAATACAAAACAGAATACAACAAAATAATTGAAATAGCACAAAAAAATAACTTTCCCAAATCATTAGTGGACAAAAAAGTGAGCTTAGCAAAAAAGAAGAAGCTACTAAAGGAAACCACAACTCTCTCAGCTACAGAAACTAATATGATTTTCAAAAAATTCACTTACCATCCATGGGCCTATGATAAATTCAAAAAAGTCTTCAAAAAACAACAAAAAATCTGGTATATATCAAATTGAATGCAATGACTGTAGTCAAATTTATATTGGAAAAACAAAAAGAAATTTAGAAACAAGAGCAAAGGAACACTTTAGAAACATAAAATATAAACAATTAGAAAAATCAGCAGTTGCCACACATTTTTGGGAAAAAAACCACAACATAAATCCAGAACCAAAACTACTAAAACATACATCAGGAAAACAAGAACTATCCACATGGGGAAAAAATCTTTATTTCAAAAAATAGGAACAAAGTATTCAATTTCGACATCCCCCAGAAAGATATGTTCAGCAAGTTCCTTGAACTGCCACCAGAGGAGACCGGTGACAAAATATCGTCAGCTACACCGAGAACCAGTCGAGAGCCGGCCGATGATAGAGGCAAAGCCTCAGAAACATGTTCCGGAAAAATTTAAAAGTAAGTGTTGTCTAGTGTCTTTAATCGACTCTCTTTAAAGTTAAAGAATTAAAGATTTTTTCTGGTAAAGATGCATTAGGATGGCGCACGGATATGGTGGCTCTGACATCATAGCTCGAGCACTGCCATCTTCCACAGCATGCTATCACGGAAAATACCAACATTACATGAGCAAACCAGCGGTACTGTGATATGCAAAGAAACTGACGGATCAGTGGATCACTGCCAGAGTTGTTGATGAAGTAGAAGTGGGGCTGGAGATTTTTCTCTGACAAAGATAATTCGCCATCTTCCCCAGAGTCTGGAAGTATGAATGAGAGTGCGAATGAGTGTGTCATCTAATGATTAAAACCCAATGAATACGAGTTAACACCTTCATTGTGTTCCAAAGGAGAACAGCCGCCAATATGACCATAGCAGTTAAAGGTGAGGTATAAATGGAACAAATAAATAATAAAAAAAAGTAGAAAAATGGCTTTTTTAATTTACATCCTCCAAATTTAAGTCATATCGGATGTTGAATGGAATGGGTGGAATGATGCTTAATGAGTCCAGGGTCCACAGAGCTTAGAGTTACCCGACATTCGTTTTTCAGGATAAGCGAAAACTGCCGAATAAACCTTATTCAGGTAATAGCCTGACTGAGATTCGAATTCGGCATCTGTTGAACGTGAGGCTGACATGCTACCATCTACGCTGCCGAGGCGGGCAGTGATAATACTTATGATAATGTTAATAATAGTAATAACAACAATGGGAAACAATGAAACTGTTTCGGGCTTAAAAATAGTGAATTTACGTGTATTTCCATCTGCTAAATTCAAAAATCACCATAAAAATGAATAGATTAGCTCTTGTTTTGAAGATAAAGTGACATTTCAATTTTAGAGTGAAGATTTTAAATTTGGGGGAACTTTTTTTTTGGGAGTTGGCACACCTGTCAAATAACAAAACACAATCAGTGAAATTTTGGAAATTAAGTGATGCAAAAGTTAAGGAAGGCATTTTTGTTGGACCACAAATAAGAGAACTTGTAAAGGATCCTGCATTTGACCAAATTTTGGAGGAGAAAGAAAAGGTAGCTTGGGAAGCTTTTAAGGGGTGTTGTTCATGGATTTTTAGGCAACAAAAGAGACGACAACTACAAGCATTTGGTGACGGAGCTCCTACAAAAATAATGTAACCTTGGATGCAACATGTCCCTTAAGATTCATTTTCTCCACTCCCACCTAGACTTTTTCCCTCCTAGCTGTGGAGCTGTTAGTGATGAACATGGGGAGAGATTCCATCAGGACATTTCTGTTATAGAACAAAGATATCAGGGCCATTGGAATGTATTTGTATTTATTTCATCCCTTGGAACGTAATACATATGTTATAGGACAAGTCAGTTCAAGATACAAAGATAAATATAAAAAGTTACATAAGACTAAAAACTGTAACAGATACAGGATCCAACAAAAGTCTAAAGTAGAAAAAGCAAATAAATACAAACTATATAAAGACCACAGAGAAATTGTGGATTACTGTTAGTCTTTGTATAGGGATTCTGCGGAAATCCATCACGAGAGGCAAGCTAAAAGACGAAGTCAATAGGCCACCACATTCTCTTCAGACACGACTATCTGCAAAGTATTTTTCCAGCAGTTTAGAACTCTTAACATGTAATTACCAGTTAAAAAAACAAATGCACTTTCATTGTTGTTAGCATGTATGTAATTAAAATGTATCCTTTTCTCTCAATCCATTAATATGTAATACTTCCACCTTGTGTATATCATAGAAACTAGAGCTAATAAAAATTTTTCATTGTCATATTTGTTTTTCTAAACCCAAAGTTAGTAAGAATTGCCTCATGAAGTGCTCGAAACCTTCAAAAATTATTTTTTTGTTGTCCAGTGTAATTAGGCTTACTACGCAAAAATTCCGTTACAGTATCGCTAGTTTATAAGAAAAAGAAAATGATCATGAAGGATCACCAAAGGTTTTCCTTGGATGTTCAAACTCTGGCAACGATATGTAGACGTCACCTTTGCAATAGAACAAAAAAAACACATTAGTGATGCACTAAAACTTTTAAATATCCAAGAAAAAAGCATCAAGTTCACGGTAGAAATAGAAAAAGACAAGTTATTTACCATTTTTTTATCTAAAAATAATGAGAAATACAAACAGAATAAACTTCGGCATTTACAGAAAACCAACACAGACAGACTACATAAAAGCTAATGGCAACAACCCAAGATTCCGCAGACAGGCACTTACAGAAAACCAACTACACAGACAACTACATAAAAGCTAATGGCTACAACCCAAGATCCCACAAACAGGCAATCTTCAATAGTTTAAAACATAGACTGGTCAACATCCCTCTCACAGCAGGATACAACAAAATTATTGAAATAGCACAAAATAAATGACTTTCCCAAATCATTAGTAGACAAACAAGTAAACTTAGCAAAAAAGAAGAAGCTAATAAAGCATACCACAACCCTCTCAGCTACAGAAACTAATATGATTTTCAAAAAATTCACTTACCATCCATGGGCCTTTGATAAATTCAAAAGTCTTAAAAAAACAAAACATTCAACTAGCACCAGTCAACCATTACTCCTTAAAAAACATAATTTCCTCAGACATCAAAGATGCCATTTCATGTAACGAAAAATCTGGTATATATCAAATTGAATGTTATGACTGTAGGCATATTTATATTGGAAAAGCCAAAAGAAATTTAGAAACGAGCAAAGGAACACTTTAGGAACATAAAATACAAACAATTAGAAAAATCAGCAGTTGCCACGCATTTTTGGGAAGAAAACCACAACATAAATCCAGAACCAAAACTACTAAAACATACATCAGGAAAACAAGAATTGTCCACATGGGAACAAATCTTCATTTCAAAAAATAGGAACAAAGTATTCAATTTCGACATCCCCCCAGAAAGATTTGTTCAGCAAGTTCCTCGAATCGCCACCAGAGGAGACCTATGACAGAATATCGCCAGCTACACCACTAAGAACCAGTCGATATCTGGTTGACGATGGAGGCAAAGTCTCTGAAACATGTTCTGGGAAAATTTAAAAGTGTTGTTTAGTGTCATTAATTGATTCCCTTTAAATTTAAAAGAAAATGTGTTGGCAACATTCCTCTGTATTCGCATATGTCAGAGCTCTGCAGTTGGCAACAACTTCTTTCCGTGACATCATTCCGTACCAACATAACTGTTATGCCGTCCTAATTCATTTTTACCTTTTTTCTTTCCTTCATCCACATAAAGATATTATTGTACTTTCAGCCAAAACAATAAGGACGTTTACCATTATTTTATTATAATAAAAAATTAAATGTTTGTGTGATATGCGAGAACAGATTGCAAAAACTTTTGTGGAAACTCTGGAAAACTATGTAACCAGCATTGCTCTCACTTGAAAAGCAACATTTGGTACATTACTGATAAGATTCTCTTGTTCCGGAAAATCAAGGTAATTCTAGTAACATTAAAAGTTCAAAGTCCTTTACTTATTAATGGCTCTACAATACATTAGTCTGGATATGATATTCACATCAGTTTTCCAAAAGTGATGGTATAAATATTCCATTTAAAATACATTTGCTAGAAGATATGCCTTCCCTGAAGGCAGTCACTACAGTGCCTTTAAAGCAGCACTGTTAAATTGCCTTGCCATCTATATGATGGATCAGTTTTTCTGTCATTACTTATCACTTAGCAGACCAAAAAACCTTCCAATTCATTAACTCCAGCAACATTTTCAACTAGAGTACAATTCTGTCTTCAGTTTGAAACACCACTATATGTAATGTATATCAGTAATAAAGCTCCTCCAATGCAAATATTTTGGATTTAACAGTATCAACATTCATTTATCCCAAGATATTAAATTTCTTTTCACTATTTTGCTTGTTCACCTATTTAATTATAAAATCAAAATGATCAAAAGAGATATACTTAGCACTCATCCTGCAGTGCTAACTATATGATGACTTATTATAATGCACATAACACAGATAATGCAACACTTTTATTTCACTTCTGAAACACTGTATTAATCTTCTCCAGCCCAGGCTTTGCTCTTTGCTACAGTTTGTGCAGCACCAAGTCTTGATGGATCTTGTGAAGGATAATGAATCACCGCTTGCTTAACCGATGGTGTAGGCAAAGTTCCTGGAGGTACGAGTGGTGCTGGATTGGGAGGAATCTGAGGAAGTGCAGGAGTTGTACCTGGAGGGAATATTGGTGGTTGCGATATATTGAATGTTGGTGCCCTTAACCCTGTAGGTGGACGTATTGGAGGACGCATGTGTGGAGGAAAGAAGAAAGGTGGTGGTCCAGGGGGACGTATTCCAGGGGGAGGGCGAAGCATAGGTGGAGGAATCAACATATGTGGAGGCATAGGTGGTGGAGGTGGCATAGGAGTGGCAGCTGTGCTTGTCTGTACTGCTGCATTAGCAGCCACTGCAGCAGCAGCAGCCGCAGCTGCTGCTGCAGCTGCAGAACTCTCATCTGTTTCAGTCAGATTGAAAAAATTATTCTGCAACTCTGTTGGTGGTAGTGGTAGTGCTCCTGGAAGACCAGGAACTGGCTCTAGATCTTCAACCATGCCATCAAATCCTTCTCCGCGTGCTGAAGTTCCTTGACGTGCTTGTGATCTTCCCCATTTAATGGTCAACCGTCGTCCTCCAAGTATGAGTTTATTGAATGTTCTTTCTGCTGCTTGCTCAGCAGCAATACGATGTGTAAACTGTATAAATGCACACTGCTGTCTAGCAACAAGTGTAATTGATCGAATCTCACCATACTGGTAAAAGTGATCCCTTAGCTCTTTCTCGCCTAGTTTATCACCAAGGTTGCCTACATATAACGTGGTTATACTTTTATCTTCTGGCGGTTCCAATTTTGGCATTGCTGACGCACGACGCATAAGTTTTTCTGCTACAGGATCATTGATTCCATAATACCTATCTTTGATATTTTGATCTGCTAGAGGATCATCAGGATCAGTGGGTTTTTCATGACGGTAAGGACATTCCTCTCCTCGCTTACATTCCCCTTTTACCCAGAAGGAGCATATATGAGGTCTATTTCTCTTATAATATGGACTAGTTCTAGCTAGTTTCATCAGCAAGTCACTTGCAGCCTGTGACTTTCCAACTGCTCCAGCAGGTGTAGTAGCATCTACCTTACCTAACTCCTTGTCCATATTTTGAATATAATATTCCTTGTTTATATCCGAGCGTGGAAGATCGTCCTTTATACGAAGTGCTGCATCACGTACCTGTATAGGTAAACCATATTCCAAGTCTAATAAGCATGTCTGACATACGTTCTTCAAACGGCTACATGTCTGACATACCTCTGTTTTCTTAAATCTCATTCTTGCGCCAGGACACCACCGAAAAACAGTAAATGGTCTGGAACAAATTTTGCATTCTTTCCCGTATCTTTCTTTCGTCATTCTAATGTACGGGTTATCTCCCAAACATGTTTGGCAGAGAATTGGAAATTCGGCATCTTCCCAATTTTGGCGATTATATGTATTGGTTGTCTTTGAAGTTGCCATTTTAAAATTAAACTATAACTTTAATGGAACCACTAACAGCACTACAAATTATAAAGAACACAATACGCCATCTTCTTTACAGTACTTTAAAAACACAAGACTGCCAACTACGGCTGCCAACATAGAGGCGCGAAGCAGGAGATTTATAAAATGAAACAATTTTATATGCACATTAATTGCGTCTAGCTTCTTTACATCGTTCCACAATAATAACGTGTTATTAGTGCATCATTATTCAATCCTGTAAATAATAATAATTATATTTTATGCATATTTACCAAAACATTTAAGCTTATGTGAAGGACTATTTAAGTATAATAAGGTGAAAATTTACCGCATTATTATTTAACTTCATGCACTTCATGGCAAAAACTAGCAGAAGCAATGGTGGTGTTGTGGAGGTTAAAATTTGAGATGAAGCAGATAAAAAGTAAATGCCAGTTACTTTTTAGCCGTTTAGGTAAGGGTAACATTCTTGCAACCGTCTGATGATTAATGTTAAAGATACGATTCAACATATGGCCGTAAATTAATTATGTAACATCAAACTAATAACTAATTGCAGTATTTAATTGAGCAGACGATGCTGAAATAGCTTTCGATCATTTAAAGTAGTTAAATGTTAATAAATAATTCAAATAGGAAGTAGAATTAAGGGTTAAATTAACACTAATGTGGACCGACACTGTAGAAATGTTTGAATTTAAGCCTTGATAGTTTTTATGCATTGAAAATGTAGACAGGTTACTGACAAAACTTTTAAGAAATAAAAAATCAATTAGTCTTGTTTCTGCTCAACAGATTAAAATGGTCGAAGAAGAAATTGAGGAACAGGCATGTTGCCTAGAAGAGCAAATTTGGATTTGCTTTGGCGAATGAGTAGAAGATCATGGGCAGTAGTCCTGTTGCTGTGTTCTGCAGTTCTGTATGTTTCGTATTCGTACAACTCGTGTCTTATAACAAACTTGAACAGAGTGTTTAGACAGGTACGAAACATAGTACAATAGTTTTAATATGTTTTGGCTTTATCAGCAGTTTTTTTTTTTCCTTTGTGAGATAATTCAGCAGATTTCTGGGATATTGAATGTAGCAGACTGCTAACAAATTTCAACAATGTTATTACTGCACTTTTTTTTTCTCCGTTAGAAATACAATCGTCAAAAATGTGAATCAATAAAAGAGTATTCTTATCTCATAACTCTGACTTACTTTTTTGCCAGTAGAGGGCAGTTTGTGGCATTGCTGTTTAAAACATTTATTGCTAATAACGCTTGCTACTTCGATCAAAATGAGCTAGAGGCTAAGTTAGGTAGTTGGGTTAACTCTGCTTGGTTTTATAATTAGGCCACTAAGGAATTAAATGATGCTCACTATGCTTGCCTAGTTTATTTGCAATTTCTTTATAATTTAAATACATTTTCATTCTTTAAATTACCTTTCTTCTACATGTACTTTATGGGCTATACATTAAACTTTTAACCTAAATGAGAAATAACATTTCACTTTTTTAATCCCAAAAACTTTCTAAGAGTGTAATGAATATATTCATTTGTGAAACTAGTCACATTTCAACATCTGAAAAATCACAGTAGACTGAAAATGTTTGTTATTATTAGTTTGAATTTTCAAATACCTATCTTAAACCTCTTTTATGTGCTAAATTTGTTCTTTGTCTGCTTCTAATGACCATTTGGGAGTAGAATTTCAAAGTCAGTGTATAGCGAACCACCTTTTTGCAGATTTGACATATTTCTGCAAAAGTTCAGTTCAGTTAGCATGAAGTAGATAAAAAGAGCAGCTTTTATAAATCTATACATAGAGGATTATGTACAGCAACTCGGGTTACTGCAGAAGAAACAAGTATAAGTTTGTGAATAATAACAAGAGGAAGCTTTGAGAACCATTAATTAATAGTATTGGCATGAACTACTGTACCCAGGAGGGGAAAATGGACTGTAATATAAGTTAGTAGCATTAATGACAGTACCTAAATGCAGATGTATTATTATATCTTGACAGAAATCCGGTGCGGTAGGGTGGGGATTGTGCACCTTTTACCACAATGCATCACACACATAAGATTACATGAGCGGAGTACGCTGCACAAGCTGTCTAAAAACAAATCTCACTCTCGAAGTTAGTATTGCAGCTGTTATAAATAAAGTTGTAATTCTTACTATCGTAGTAATATCCATGCTTTTGTTGGGTCTTAAATAGCATATAGGCATTTGGAACAAAACCCTGTTCTCCATTATGCATGATAACTAACTGTTGGCCTTTTGACATCGCTGCAAAGTGTCCCTGTAGCGAGATTCACTCCGGACATATGGCCTAATGTGTGCTGCATTAAGTTTCATCCATATAAACTATATAAACTTCATTGCGATGTCTCTTAATATTTTGTAAATACTTAAGCCTTTTTGTCCGCATGGTATGATGTTCCATTAAAACTTGTCTGTCACACTTGGTTTTCTTCCATATAAATCCTAGCTTCAAAAGAACTCTTCTTTATTTTCAGACACTGCCTTGGAAGTAAATAGAATTTTGAAGCTTTATAATTACTTTCTTCAGAGTTGGTCTTTGTTTTCTGTGTTGTAAAAATTATTCACGGTTTGCCTACTTGTGAATTAAAACCATCCAAATTAGATTTTGTGCATGTTCTTAATCTTTGTTTACTGGGCATAGAGAAGGACATTGTTGCACTAGTACCAATGATTTTTCTTTCCTTAATAGCTCTCCTAAATCGCTTTCAGACATCACAGTTGCCTCAGATATCCTTTCCCAGATTTTCATAGTGAATCCAGACCATTGTTCCTTTTTCATAAATCTATAGACATTGGCTATTACTTCTCATGTTTTTAAATGTAGCACCTTATTTCCTAATGTGCTGCTAGGAGGCGCCATTCCTAAATGCTCTCTTGGAACCAGGAGACACGCACATTTTGAAACAAGTTGTAGTATTACTCAGTAGCTCTGCACTTATTTACTTGCTTGCAACTGATAAGCAACAAACCTGCACTCCCTCAAGTTTCAGCCATTCTGAAGTGTGCTCGTCCAGATACCACTGCGCATTACTCTCCATCTGTCAAGATATAAAAATACATGTATACTTCAGGAGATGTTACCACATCAGAATCTTGTTACTAATCCATTTGCCCTATTTAGGAGGCTTTCTTTCAAAGCAAAATTATTGCATAAAGACTAGAACATGTCATGTTGATGATATTGCATGTGGAGATGAGTGCCAAGCCAAGGATAAAAGTTAAATCTGCTAGTTTTATAAGATATTTGGGTTTTAGCTTCACAGAGGCATGCTTTGATGTCACATCACGGTTATGGCCTTTGGCTGCAGTTGCATCAGACCTCTTGTAAAAAATCTCTTGGCTATGCTTTGTGGTTTAGGGCCTTTAAATAAGTCGCTATTAGTGTAAGGGTGCCATGATTTATTAGTTTCATGTTAGCAATTTCCAGTGGAGTGCTATAACAACTTGTTAGAGTGTTGGAAGATTCAAAGACAGCCACTGGTTGACATCACAAGCCAAAGAACATGCTTCATTGTTGCACTGTACTTACATTTTTCATGCCAATTTTGGCAGATCTAGAAGACTGGATATCAACATTGTTCCACCATTTGTTTGATTCAAGAGGTTTCAGTTTCCAGAACATTTCTTCTATAAAAAGAGGGTGAAAAAGCCAGCCTTGGGGATTTGTTAAGTTACCAGTGAGTATTAGAGTGGTAAAGCAGTTGTCAGTCGTAAGCAGAGCAGTGTAAAAGTGAATATTGGTCTGCAAGCAGTGAATGTTAAGTGGGTGCATGCAACAGAGACTTAGAGAAACAAGACTGAAATGCTTGATCTGTGCACTTGTAGAAAATAAAAGTGAGTTTAGTACAACTTATGCATGATTGGAGGAATTTAATAACAGTGATATCTAAATTAATCCAAAAAAGTACTTGTAGTCGGTTTATTGACACTTTGTCACTTACATTCTTATATTATCGAGGTACTAGTTTCAGAAGCCATTGCTTCCATCCTCAACCTATCTCCAACTAGCGTCTGTTGTCGTATGCTCTCTTCTAATGTATTCTCTCTAATGTATTCTCTCTGGCAGTGGAACTACGAACTTCTTTGTCAAATTATCTACTTGACAAGGAAGTTCATAGTTCCACTGCCAGAGAGAAGAGAGCAGAAGACAGCAGATGCTAGTTGGAGATAGGTTGAGGATGGAAGCAATTGCTTCCGAAACTAGTAACTCGATAATATAAAAATGTAAGTGACGAAGTGTCAATAAACCGACTGCAAATAGTTTTTTTGATTAGTACAACTTTTCATTTTTTCACAATAACATTTAAATAGCTGATGGACCAAGCATTTTTATTTTCTTTCATTGGGTACAATAGCTTGTTGTGGTAATGTTGCAAGCATGATAAAATTATTAATACTTAACATTGTATATACAAAATTTTTGGAGCACTATAATTGCTGAAATTTATAACCAAATCATAGCTGTGTTGTTGCCTTTATGGAAATATTTTTTGAGCTTTTTGGAATATAAACACTAATTGATGAGTGAGTAGCTGAAAAGCAAAGTAATGCAAGTGACATTCAGATAATGTATTTGAGTTCAAAAGAAACAGAAAAGTTATAAGTGGAGCAATTTTTCTATTTCCTTTCTAATTCAAAAACTACTTAGGCATTCTAATTGCCACCATCATTTTGCTCCTCCACACATGAAACACAAATTAAGGAAGTGGAGAATCATTTATCTTGTGTACCAGGAGGTTTTGGCTCCTTGTTCATACTTAAATTTTTTAATATGAAAGGATGCATTGAAGTTCAAATATGAAAACTCTACAGCCAAAAGGATATTATTATAACTTTTCCTTCTGTAATAATATGTCCTCAGTGACAATACAATCAACATTTGTTCTGTTTGCTCTTCAGATCACTTCAGAATTGTATTTAATATGCCCATTTGTGTAGCAAACTAAAGCTCAACGAGCCAAAACAAATAGGAATAAAATCAGAAATAACTTATATTCCTTTCTTGGAAGTGTTGAAAACAGTGTTGTTATGATAAATTAAATTTAAAGGGAGTCGATTAATGACACTAAACAACACTTTTAAATTTTTCCAGAACATGTTTCAGAGACTTTGCCTCTATCCAGGCCGGCCATCGACTGGTTCTCATTGGTGTAGTTGACAATATTTTGTCACAGGTCTCCTCTGGTGGTGGTTCAAGGAACTTGCTGAACAAATCTTTCTGGAGGATGTCGAAATTGAATACTTTGTTCCTATTTTTTGAAATGAAGATTTGTTCCCATGTGGATAGTTCTTGTTTGCTGATGTATGTTTTAGTAGTTTTGGTTCTGGATTTATGTTGTGCTGTGTAATGGCTACAACCCAAGATTCCACAAACAGGTAATCTTCAATAGTTTAGCACACAGACTGGTAAACATCCCTCTCACTCCAGAAGTATACAAAACAGAATACAACAAAATAATTGAAATAGCACAAAAAAATAACTTTCCCAAGTCATTAGTAGACAAAAAAGTGAACTTAGCAAAAAAGAAGAAGCTAATAAAGGAAACCACAACCCTCTCAGCTACAGAAAGTAATATGATTTTAAAAAAATTCACTTACCATCCATGGGCCTATGATAAATTCAAAAAAGTCCTCAAAAAACAAAATATTCAACTAGCACCAGTCAATCATTTCTCCTTAAAAAACCTAATTGCTCAAACATCAAAGATGCCATTCCATCTAACAAAAAATCTGGTATATATCAAATTGAATGCAGTGACTGTAGTCAAATTTATATTTGAAAAAAACAAAATAAATTTAGAAACAAGAGCAAAGGAACACTTTAGAAACATAAAATATAAACAATTAGAAAAATCAGCAGTTGCCACACATTTTTGGGAAAAAAACCACAACATAAATCCAGAACCAAAACTAAAACATACATCAGGAAAACAAGAACTATCCACATGGGAACAAATATCCATTTAAAAAAATGGAAACAAAGTATTCAATTTCGACATCCCCAAGAAAGATTTGTTCAGCAAGTTCCTTGAACCGCCACCAGAGGAGACCTATGACAAAATATCGTCAACTACGCCAATGAGAACCAGTCGATGGCCGGCTGAGGATAGAGGCAAAGTCTCTGAAACATGTTCCGGAAAAATTTAAAAGTAAGTGTCGTTTAGTGTCATTAATCGACTCCCTTTAAATTTAATAATTTATGTCCTATTAGTTTGATTCTATAATGAGGAAATTTTTTATTTCCATTCTAATTAAAAAATCACTCAGGTGTTAGAAAGTGTCATTTGCTCCTTCACATATCAAAAATGAACTGCAGAAATGAAAAATCATTTATCTACTACCTCAGGGATATTAAGGATGTCAAGAAATGCCTTAATTAGTCATATATTTCAGCTAAATTACGAAGCAAATTTATAAGTTTCTAACTAGTTATATATCATTATTTTCATTACGTCTTCCAGTGTAGACCATGTCATATAATTATTGGCTGCCAACATTTCACAGGTCATATGGCCTGCTTCTTCTCAGACTGTGTCCAGTAATGGACACCAGCTGTGGAAGCCGTTGTAAATATTTAGTTATATATCAATTCATACTATGGAACGTTATGCAGTTTTATATGATATTTGCAAAATATTCAAATACAATGTGCGTTGAATTTCTGAAACTGCTGTAGGTTGAACATTTTACGCAAATTTTGTAAACTGTAAAGAAGATAAAAACATGTGATGAATTAGTTATACAAGTACAATATCAAAGATGAATGAATTCACAAAGACTGAATTATGTAATAGAGGGCATATAGATTTATGTTTTACCCAGCAAAGTGCAGTTTTCTTATTGTTAAAGTATGTCTGGTTATTCACTAAATTTTTTGATATATATGTTGCTGATAATACATATTCTGACAACACAAGACAAGACTAAAATCATCTTAAACTCCTTTATTTGTCATTAAAATTGTTAGCCCAATGCTAACATACAATCATTATCTCTTATACACAAATATACAGCTTTAGCATGTCTTTTTTTAAAATTAATTTCCTCCAATGTTAACTCATACTGACACGAATGAAATGGTTGAAATGATGGTCAAATGAGTCTAGGGTCCATAGAGCTTAAAGTTTCCTGATATTCATCTTTCAGGATTAGGAAAATGCTGGAAAAAGCCTTAAACAGATAACTCACCCTGATCGAGATTTGAATTTGGGACCTCTTGAACTGGAGGCAGACACATTACCACCTATGCTACAGAGATGGGCCACAGAGCTTGAACTCATTGTTTTCTTGAACTGCTTCACTGCTAGATTCAACTGCATACCAACTTCTCACCACAGAACTTGAAACGTACCACACTGCTCTGTCAAATCCTACAAGTCAACTTATATTCAAAGCTCGAAACGTACCAAGCTTATGACCACACTATTGCTTACTAGGCCTTGCATCAGCTCTTATATAGTCCTGCCAGGGAGGCAAGAAGATTCTCCAACTAGAGACTTCTCAAATTACATATTAGAATAGTCTCTAACAGTATTTATGCACTAATAATACGTCTTGCTTTTTGCTTTGTGACGTCAGCTAGTGGCCACCCACTGAAAGCTGTGACCCTCCCATTAGCAGACAACAAAGGTGGAGCAATTCCCCTACTCTTACTTAACTCCATGGCAGCGCTCAGTCTGTCAACATGATAGAATGTTACACATTTGTAACTTTGTTGTGAATTCAAGTTGATGTTGAGTGTGAAATCTCTTAAGAGAAAAAAAGGTGGTAATGTATATTAGAATTAAAATTTTCTGGTCATGAAGGAAATCCCATCATAGTGCTCCATGAAAAACTCTAGAATTTTTGCCATTTCTAATAGAAGTTGTGTGCTTTTCCTATTTTTATACCTGTCTTAAATATTAATAAAAACTTTGAAAATAGAATGCTTTGAAATGCTGTAAAGGGTAAATACACAGATATCTATAGGACATAACACGCTAGCAGTTTATCAATCATTGAACCTCAACAAGCCTGTGGCATTTTTTAGAATATCCAAGGATTAGTTAAACAAAAGAGTTAATTGTGCATTTATTTAAATAAAAGGTAATTTCAACAGTCTTACCAAACATTTGTTACAGTAAATAGTCATTCAAACAATATATGTCCAAAACCAGTTTGTAACACTTCAGCATAAAATATGAAAAGCTTTTACATCTGGTCATAGAACATATGTTTGACACAAGTTATCAGTCTTCTAAGGACATCAAATGAAAAGAAAAATATGCATGTAGTAAAAATGTTTTTTAGTCTATTTTGTTAATTTATTTGTTAAATAAAAATGCTCATTTTGTTTCCATTAAATGTTTGTATTAAAACATTAAGTTTCTTTGCATTTGATAGTTAAAAGGTGCTGTACTAATTTTATTTTTGCTTTAAGTACATGTGATTAAATGTCAGTATGTTTAAATTAAATTAATAATAATAAATATTATTATTATTATTATTATTATTATTATTATTATTATTATTATTATTATTATTATTATTATTATTATTATTATTATTATTATTATTATTATTATTATTATTATTATTATTATTAATATTATTATTATTATTATTATTATTATTATTATTATTATTATTATTATTATTATTATTATTATTATTATTATCATCATCATCATCATTATCATTATCATTATTATCATCATCATCATCATTATTATATGTTTCCCCCATTCAGAGATGCAGTTTTACTTGGTTTTAGCTGGTTTGAATATATGCAAAAGATACTGTTATAAATGTGTGAAAGAATCATCAGTAGTTTGTCTCAGCTGCAGGGAATTACAATGGTCACTCCAAAAGTAATGCACACTATTTTTTAAAAAATACTGTTTTCATTCTACATCTTTGAAATTTTTATAGGTCTAAATACGTCTTTCCCACTTGTGTTCAATTTATTTCAAGCTGCTCCTATGAGTGACGCTGTCACAGCATGACTTCAAGATTGCTGCTACACTTGACATTCATCAGAAACAACATGTCTTTAGAATTCCTGTGCTGTGAAAATAAGAGACAGTGGAAGCATCCACAAGAGGCTGAAAAAAGTGTACAGAGATGCTGCTGTTGATTGCAGTACAGTTAGTTGGTGGGCAAGCAGATTATGTGATGAATGCTGCCAAACAGTGGCTCAGACATGCTGGTCCAGACTTTTACCGTGCGGGTATACAGGTGCTTGTTCCAAGATGGCATAAGGCAGTTGAGAAGGATAGGGATTATGTGGAAAAATGAAATGTTTCTAAAGGATGTATCTTCACACTGTAAAAATTTCAAAGATGTAAAGCAAAAACTGTATTTTTAAAAAAGTAGTGTGCATTTCTTTTACAGTGACCCTTGTGGTAAGTTGCAAACTGTCAATATCTCTCTCTGTGTCTCTTTTTTTAAGTTAGTTCTGCCTGACAAGATTATTGATATGTAAAATATGAAGCTATTAACAGTGAAGCAAACAAATATATACAAATATAATTTGTAACTTGAAACTTCACTTATCTTATAAGAAATGATAATTCTTATAAATTTTCCAGGATCACGATTTCATGTAGGTATATTTATACACATCTTCAACTGAACAAAGCTGTCGCCATTGTTACTATACACTATGTTCTTGCTAGTATTACCAAAATCTGAAAATGAAACAATTTAAAAACAGAATCGACTGCTGGTTTTTCAAAATTCATTATGCAATGTTTGTTTTTTAAAATAAATATCTTTTCCCAAACCATTAAATCTATCGGACCATTTAATTGTTTTAACTTCTGGATTTATTTCATGGTTAAATGACCAAAAATGATCTGCTATGGCCGATTTATCATTTTGTTTATACTTAATGTTACGAAAATGTTCTTTCGTTCTGGTTTCTAAATTACGTTTTGTCTTTCAAATTTAAACTTTATCACAATCGAAACAATTAAGCTGATAAGTACCAGATTTTTTATTATTTTATCTTTTATAGAGAAATGCAATACATTTTTAATACTATATTTTGAGGAACTAAGGTTATACCAAACTCTTTAAAAATTTTTTGGAAATGCTTATTAACCCAAGGATGGTAAGTGAATTTGTTAAAATTATAATCGTCTTCTAGTTTTCTAATGGTAGAAATATCATTAACAGCTTTTTAATATTTGAATTTTTCAACTTTTTTATTTATAAAGTCTTTATTAAAGCCATTAATTAAAGCAGTATTAATAATATGTTTATATTCTTTATTAAATTCATCTTTATTCAGGGGTATATTTATTAATCTATAAATCAAACTATTGAAAACAGAAAATTTATGTGAAAAAGGGTTAAAACTTTTATTTTTTATGTAATTATCATTATGAGCAGACTTCCTATAAATACCATAGTTTAATTTATTATTATTTTGTATTATCTTTAGATCTAGAAAAGGAAGAAATCCATTAATTTTAGTTTCTGATACGAATTTTATAGCTTTATCTTGTAAATTTAGCAATTTTAAAGCATCGTTTATTTATCAGGAACAATAGCAAAAATATCAACATATCTATATCATGTTTTAAAAATAAAAGGAAAAGCTTTAGTGACTTGAATTTTGAAAAAAAAAAAATCATAAAAAGATCAGCAAGAAAAGGTGAAAGAGGTTTACGCATTGCTAAGCCAGAAGTTTGTTGTAAACATTCACCATTAAAAGTGATAAAAATTTGATCTAAACAAAATTCAGTAAGTTTAACAAAACAACTATTAAGTCCTCATGTAAATCTATTGAATTCAACCACTTTTTTAAATAAATTAAATGTTTTTCTCAAGGAATTCTAGGAAATAAGCAGTTACATCAAAAGAAACAAGTTTATCAGTTTTAGATAATACAACATTGTCAATTTTTTTTAACTAATTCAAAAGAATTTTTAATACTTAAACTCTCAAATTTATCAAAATTACTAAATTTTTTTATGTAACCATTTAGCTAAATTATAAGTTGGTGAATTTATACAATTTACAATAGGTCTCATTTTATTTTATTTCCAGGTTTATGAATTCTTATAAGATAAGTGAGTTTTAAGCTACAAATTATATTTGTATATAAAGATTATTGATGTGTGGTTTTGTTTTCAATATCCCCGAGCATTACTCACATTGGGATTTAAAGAACAAAAGCAAATATTTTTCATTATTAATTTGTACTTTTTTGGATATAAACATTTAAATACATTAGTATGGAACCTCAAAGTTATTTATTTACATTCTATGTTTTATAGTCTTATTGCTTCTTTCTTTTAAGACACACCTTGTACCTGACACCCAGGCCCATTGGTTTTAGTAAAGCCCTTATTCTTTCCTACATCTCTGGTTCTTGCTTTCTCTTGTTCTCCTTCCGCTTGACCATTCTACTCCTCTCCCCTTATGATTTTTTCTTTTTTTAACCATTATTCTGTGGCCATTTCTTGAAAACTCCTCAGTGGTCCAGCTCCCCCCCCCCCCCCTTTAATTGTTTACAATTTTATGGCTACCCTTTTCTTCCCATTTTATCCTATTTCAAACTGAAACATCCCATCTTCACTTCCCTAATTCTTTGTATTCTGCTAAGTAATGTTTCTTACTTTTCTCCAGATATAACACACGTTTATGGCACTCCCTCTTAACCCTCCTCCTGGACTGTACTTGTCAACAAACCCTATCTCCCCAATCTATTATTAATTTTTAGATGAGTCGTATTTATTACACATCTGCTTCACTTTCGTACCTATTTTGAGGACATGTTTTGCAAATCATCGTTTGCATCTGCTGCTCTTATGCGACTAAAGCTTGATCCAGTGGTGTGGGTAATTCTGGAGTTGCTGCTGCCATCTGTTGATTTAGTGATGAACTTAAATGTGGGATTCTCTTCTGGCGGGATTTCAAAGTTCAGTAGTTGGTTTTTATGTTTTTCTATGTATATTCTCTCCCATATGACGAGTTCACTATGTTTTTGTACGTATTTTAGTAATTCTGTGCTATCTTCAATTTCATGATTTTCAGACCAGAAATGAGCTGCTATTGCGGACTTATCAATATTTTTGTATCTTAAGTGCCTGAAGTGTTCTTTCTTTCTAGTGCCTATGTTTCTTTTTGTCCTCCCTATGTAAATTTTTTCACAGTCTTTACACTTAATCTTGTAAATGCCTGACTTTTCCTCTGGTTTTATCTTATCAGTATTATTACTGTGAAGTAGGTTTTTAATGTTGTAATTGTTTTTTGATGCCAATGTTATATTGTATTTCTTGAATATTATTTGGCAAATTTAATTTCTTGTTTTATTGGTGTAAGAGCTGTGATCTGTTTTAATCTCTTTTGAAGTTTGAATGATTTTAGTTTTTTATCTACAAGGTTTTTTCCATATCCATTTTTAATTGCAGTTTTTAAGATTTGATGGTATTCGTTTTGATATTCTTGCTGGCTGAGGGGTAGATTTACTAATCTGTGTGTGAGACTGTTGATGGCTAAAGCCTTCCCTCATATTTATAAAACATGGTACAGATATGTAGATGACATCTTTGTAATAGTGCCCTACAAACAAATAGATGATGCTTTGAAACTACTCAACCTGCAACAACCCAGCATACAATTCACAGTGGAAACTGAAGAGGACTGTACTCTACCTTTTTTGGACCTTAAAATCACAAAAAGCAATGAAAAACTAGAATTTGGTATCCATAGAAAAGCAACACACACAGATAATTACATCAAAGCAAATAGTTTCAACCCAATTCCACACAAACATGCCACCATCAACAGTCTCACACACAGATTAGTAAATCTACCCCTCAGCCAGCAAGAATATCAAAACGAATACCATCAAATCTTAAAAACTGCAATTAAAAATGGATATGGAAAAAACCTTGTAGATAAAAAACTAAAATCATTCAAACTTCAAAAGAGATTAAAACAGATCACAGCTCTCACACCAATAAAACAAGAAATTAAATTTGCCAAATAATATTCAAGAAATACAATATAACATTGGCATCAAAAAACAATTACAACATTAAAAACCTACTTCACAGTAATAATACTGATAAGATAAAACCAGAGGAAAAGTCAGGCATTTACAAGATTAAGTGTAAAGACTGTGAAAAAATTTACATAGGGAGGACAAAAAGAAACATAGGCACTAGAAAGAAAGAATGTAATGTGTAGTGTTTAACGCCTGCTTTTACTACATACCGCACCACAGGCGATGACACTGATGATGCATGAGATGAAGATGGAGCACCGGTGGAATGAGATGGCGGGGGAAACCGGAGGTCCCGGAGAAAACCCGCCCCAACGCCGTGTTGTCCACCACAAATCTCACTTTGCGGTCGCCTGGGATCGAACCCGGGCCGCCTTGGTGAGAGCCAAGCGGTCTAACCACTGAGCCACGGCGTGGCCTTAGAAAGAAAGAACACTTCAGGCACTTAAGATACAAAAATATTGATAAGTCCGCAATAGCAGCTCATTTCTGGTCTGAAAATCATGAAATTGAAGATAGCACAGAATTACTAAAATACGTACAAAAACATAGTGAACTCGTCATATGGGAGAGAATATACATAGAAAAACATAAAAACCAACTACTGAACTTTGAAATCCCGCCAGAAGAGAATCCCACATTTAAGTTCATCACTAAATCAACAGATGGCAGCAGCAACTCCAGAATTACCCACACCACTGGATCAAGCTTTAGTCGCATAAGAGCAGAAGATGCAAACGATGATTTGCGAAACATGTCCTCAAAATAGGTACGAAAGTGAAGCAGATGTGTAATAAATACGACTCATCTAAAAATTAATAATTATTTCGCTTCACTGTGGTGTTCCAATACAGTTAAATCCCCAATCTATGTTTTTATTATTTTATATAAACTTAGGAATTTTTATTTTTCCCTGCATTTCTCATTTCTTATGTCTTATATTCTACTTCTCACTACTTTCCAGTTCTGTCATAATTTTTTCTGTCTAGTTGCCACATGTTTTGCAATCCTTTGTCCTCCAAAGTCTCCATAGTTCTTCCTATCCCTGTCCACCAGATATTGTTGTTGTAAGTTATCTTCTGTTGATTAACACAAATCTTTAATATATTCATATACTGCTATCTCTTTGTGCATACTTGTACCCATATTTTAAGATTCTTCCCATAATCTTTCCTTTACTCTATTCTTTCTAATTCTACCAATGCTTCCTTTCATGGTGCTGACCTGAGCATTCCAGAAAGTTGTTTGCAGAATATTTTGTATGAAGAAACAACTGTGAAAATAATGAATGAGTTGAATATGAAGATAGGAATGCAAGGAAAATTTTTTTGTCAAACAAGTCAGTTATAAATGCTGTGCAATCTGTTCTTTTCACTGTGTTTCATGAACTTAAATTTGTCTTTTTCTAGCATCAAACAAGGGGATTGTTAGCATATGCTTCAACACCAAGACCAAACAGTGGTAGCAATGATGAGACTATAGTCAGAGTTGTTCCTTTAATGTGGTCTACCAATGAATCAGCTACTGTTATAGATGGAGCCCCAAAATATAGATTTCTAAGGCAACAGGGCCTGCGTCCTAGTCGCAAATTACCTGATGCTCTTATTATTGGTGTAAAAAAAGGAGGTACAAGGGCTCTGTTGGAATTCATTAGACTCCATCCTGATGTGCGAGCTGCAGGATCAGAAGTGCACTTTTTTGATCGCTTCTACAACAAGGGATTCTCTTGGTATAGGTAAATATGTGCATTTTTTTATATGGTTTTAAATAACAAAGGCATGTTATTAAAGACTTATCCATAAAATCATTTCATATTTTCAATGTATAACTTCTCAAATTATTAATTTCTATGAAACTGTAAAGAAAGTGATTGTAAAGAAATATAATTTTATTACAACACTTTTTATTCACATTTCAACTTAAAAAAATAAGGGTGCGGCTTATATGCGCTACCTACACTTTTACATACCATGTTCTGTTTTAAATCTACCTATGCATAACTAATTGTGACTAAGTTAAACTGGTGGCATTTCATAAAACAACAATTCAAACCTTTGTTTTGCTTTAAAATTGTGTATTGTTTTGTAAACTTGAATTCAGTAAGAAGTTAGACACTGATGAAATAAATTAAATTAATTGGGAGTCGATTAATGACACTAAACAACACTTACTTTTAAATTTTCCCGGAACTAGTTTCTGAGGCCTTCCCTCTATCTTCAGCCGGACCTAATTTGCTCAAACATCAAAGATGCCATTCCATCTAACAAAAAATCTGGTATATATCAAATTGAATGCTGTGACTGTAGTCAAATTTATATTGGAAAAACCAAAAGAAATTTAGAAACAAGAGCAAAGGAACACTTTAGGAACATAAAATACAAACAATTAGAAAAATCATCAGTTGCCACGCATTTTTGGGAAAAAACCACAACATAAATCCAGAACCAAAATTACTAAAACATACAACAGGAAAAGAAGAACTGTCCACATGGGAACAAATCTTTATTTCAAAAAATAGGAACAAAGTATTCAATTTCGACATCCCCCAGAAAGATTTGTTCAGCAAGTTCTTTGAACCGCCACCAGAGGAGACCGATGACAAAATATTGCCAGCTACACCAATGAGAACCAGTCGATGTCCGGCTGAAGATAGAGGGAAACTAGTTCCGGGAAAACTTAAAAGTAAGTGTTGTTTAGTGTCATTAATCGACTCCCAATTAATTTAATTTATACAACAACACTGTTTTCAACACTTCCATGAAAGGACTGATGAAATAGCCTGTTTAATGCAGAAATGAGTGACAATTTAGAATGAAAAGTGTCATCAAGCCAAGGTATCTGGCAAAGTTATAATGCAAGTTCCAAACTTGCAGTTGTGCATTATGCCAAAACCAGTACCAACAGATAGGCTGGCAGAAAGTACAGTTTGAATGAATCTAATGTGTGAAGTTTGCTTCAGAAGAAAAATGGAAGAAAGCAGTATCAACAAAAAATCGTAATGGGACTGAAACATGGTAAATACCTAGAATTTGAAGTTAGGATTCTTTCTTACTGCAAGATAACAGGAAGATGTGATACCTATTTCGCGAGAAATAATCCAACTGAAGACCATGGATATTTCAAAGTCTTAGACACACCACAAATGGAATTCTATGCAAATATGGATTGATGCCATCCCTTTATGTGGAGATATGGCCTTGCTCTGTGACGAAGTACTGCACTAGTAAAGATACCAGCAGATTTTGAGGAGAAACTGGGTAATTTTCAGTGGTATGTCATTGAAATGCAACTGCATCATTCATATCCATTTCATCAGATTGCTAATGCAGATGAAACCCCATATATTTTGACATGCTGAGCAATACCACAGTAGACATGAAAGGGGCAAGAAGTATCCCATTAAGGTAAACCATTAACGAGAAGGGTATAATAATGGTGAAGTTGGCTTTTACAGCCAATGAGGGAAAGCTACCCGCTTATGTGATTCTCAAGGGAAAAACTATGCCTAAGGAAAATTTGCTAAAGGCATAGTGATTTACAATTCCTTTCTTGGAAGTGTTGAAAACAGTGTTGTTATATAAAATTAAATTTAAAGGGAGTCGATTAATGACACTAAACAACACTTACTTTTAACTTTTTTTCTGGAACATGTTTCAGAGACTTTGCCTCCATCCTCCATGGCCAGTTGAGGATGGAGGAAAAGTCTCTGAAACATGTTCCGGAAAAAAATTTAAAAGTAAGGGTTGTTTAGTGTCATTAATCGACTCCCTTTAAATTTAAGCATAGTGATTTGTTGCCAGGAAAAAGGTTGGATGACAACTGAGCTGATGGTTGACTGGCTGACTACTGTATGGAATCGCAGAACTCGAGTACTGCTTGCTAAGTGAGCCATGCTGGTTTTTTATGCTTTTAAGGAATATGTAGGTGCTGATGTGAAGAAGAATCTTCCTCTACAAAAGACAGATCTTATTGTAATAGCTGGAGACATGACTTCGAAACTACAGATGCAATAAACAAACCTTTTAAAGATTATCTCGGGAAACGGTATTCATATTGATACCTGGAAGCAGATCATTTATTACACCATCTGGTAAGATTAAGAAACCTTCAGTTACCCTTCTGTGAGAGTGAATTCTTGCATCATGGTCCATCATCGAGGGGTTCAATGTGTTGGATGCCATCGAGGAGGATGAAGAAAGGAAGGAGAATGAAGAAAATAGAGTGATATTGATGAGGTGAATACTGGGAGTGACAATAGTATTGGCGTATAAACTTAGGCTTTCACGGCCGGCATCTAGATTAATAAAGCTACTTCTATTTGCCAGGCTTGTAGGCCATGGTCTAGGAGGCATCGAAGATACCGACGTTTCACCAAGTACTGCCTTGGCATCCTCAGGGTAAAGTGATCCGTAGTCTCACATAAAGCGATCTGTGGTGAAAAAGGGTTAAAACATTTATTTTTTATGTAATTATCAATATGAGTAGACTTCCTATAAATTCCAAAATCTAATTTGTTATTATTTCTTATTATCTTCGAATCTAGAAAAGGAAGAAATCCATTAATTTCACTAAAATTAGGCAAGTGAGTCAACCTTGTATATACTTTTATCTGCTTTGGTGAAAATTAAATCTTTTTGATTTAATGATTTAATATGTTTATTATTATTATTATTATTATTATTATTATTATTATTATTATTATTATTATTATTATTATTATTATTATTATTATTATTATTATTATTAATTTCTCTTAGGTTGGTATTCAGAAAGAAAGAAGTATTAACACATATTTCTTAAGATAAGTGAAGCCTTTGTAACAAATATTTATATTTGTGTAATTCTTTCACCATGTTTTGCCTCTGCTTGAAGGCATTGTCAAGATGTCAACTGACTCTTTATATAAATGTTCTCCCATGTGCTTAATTTGTAATTCATGTGAACTAGTTTTCGCAGTTGAGTTTTCTGTTCTTATGTTGTGGTGGTGATCCCAGAAATGTGCTGCTACTGCAGACTTATCTGCTAATTCCTTGATATTCCTAAAGTGTTCTTTTACTCTGGTTCCAGTGTTACATTTCGTCTTTCCAATGTATATCTTACTGCAGTCTGAGCAATTAGTTCTTTGAATGTCAGATTTATTTTCCAGGGGAATTTTGTATGTTTTTGGTTTTATGATGAGGTTTCTGAAATTGAGTTTCTTACTGGTGCCAGAGTGATGTTAAATTCACTGAAGATCCTTTGAAATTTTGTGCTTGCTCATGGGTGTGCTTGCTTTTTGTATGTTTTTTCCCCCCCTAAAAGCTTTTAGGGTGGTGATTTCAATCAGCTATTTTGGTCTACTAAGCATTTTTATTTTCTTCTCGACCAATTTTTTGCTGAAACTGTTATTTTGGTATATTCGGTCATATATTCCTTTTCATTCATCGGTACATAAATCAGTCTGTGTGTTAGTCTATTAATGACTGCTTGTTTGTAAGGTCTAGGGTTGAAACTATTGGCTTTAATGTAGTTGTCTGCATGTGTGTCCTTTCTGTAAATTTCAAACTTAAGCTTACCATTATCTTTGATTATTTTTAGTCCCAGAAGAGAAAACTTGTTGGATTTTATTTCCTTTGTGAAATTGATGGTAGGTTCTTGTAAATTTAATAGTTTGAGGGTATCAGTGCTGTGTTTTTTGTCCACTGAATCAAATAACTCAGAAATACTTGTTGCCTACAAAGATAAAAAATAAAGCAATTTAATAAGTAACTAATGTTTGGAGGAAGTGAGTAACAGTAATGTCCAAATTAATTAATATTTTATAGACAATTTTTTTTCACACTGCATTATTTACTTTGTAATTTTTGAGGGAATAGTTTTGGGAGCCATTTCTTACTTTTTCAATCTTAAAAGTGCAACTGTCATTGGTAGAAGTTGCCTATATATGCCAGTCATACTTTTGAGGTTGAAAATGGAAGCAATGATTCCCGCAACTAGTTCCTCAAAAATTAAAAAGAAATTGATTAATGTGGGGGGAAAAAATACAAAATTTTAATAATCAATTCAATTATGTTTGTATATGAAACAGTCAAATATTAACATACATCCCATTTATAAATACTAATCTTTGATATTAAGAAAGTGTGTATGTTATTATCCAGTAGCAAAAGCCTTTTTGGCATTGTTCCCCTACTTAATCATCTGACTTTGTAGTAATAGGAGAAATCTAAATGTTCTTAATGAAGATCATTCAAAACTCAAGGAATCACCTTTGATACAATGAATGCAACTAATGGAATTTACTGCTGCAACCCACAGTTCATAGTCTTAATGCGAAAACATTGACCTTTCGAGCACCTTTTAGCACAAAAACCGTTATTGCAGCTCTGCCCTTCTACTCAGTAATATACGATCCAGCATTAATACTTACAGCCTTGAATGAGGACCAAGAAGTTTAAATAAACAGTTTTTCATACATATAATACTAGCAAGGTGATAAACGAATGCTTTCCCAATGAGCAACAGAATACGTGGTAGCTGTTTGAGATGATTAGCTGTTTTATGTAATTTAACATCCTCCAACTTTGTCATATTGGACAATGAATGGAATTTGATGAAATGATGCTCAAATGAGCCCAGGGCCCATAGAGCTCAGAGTTACCCGACATTCATCTTTCAGGATAAGGGAAAATCCTGGAAAAAACTTTATCCAGGTAACTCACCCTGACCGAGATTCGAACTCGGGACCTCTTGAAAGTAAGGCAGACACGCTACCATCTACGCTACCGAGGTGGGCTATGATTAGCTGTGGGCAGATGGTGCTGCAAAGGCTAGATTCAAAACGACATCACATTATTTTGGTTTATTTTTCTTTTCTCCTAGTATTTATTTTCTGTATTTTAGTTACTAAAATAGAAACAAAAAATAAACAAAATAGACAATAAAATTGTTTATTGTTGCTATTGGTTCTCTTGTAAGCCAAAGACACAAGAATAACAATTCGATATATCGAGATTTAACTGTATTGGAACACCACAGTGAAGCGAAAATTTAATAACAATTCGATAATTAGGAATCATGCTTAGCTTTGTGACCATTTATAATCTGTACTGTATCTGGTGTTGTAAGCCTTATTATGTGTTAGCTTTCATTTTTAGGAACATTAAATGTTTCATGCTTAAATCTTATGTTTCACTTCTACTGACAAAGGAGCTGTGAACGTGTTAACTTCTCTGTTAGACAAAAAATAAATAGAAATTAATTGTTCTTTCACACTAGCCATGTGTAGGACGCACTATGAAATGGTAGAGCCAGAATGAAAAATTCAATGCCATAGCCGGGATTTGAACCACGGATCTTCCGGTTTCCGTCCAGCCACTCTAACCATTTGAGCTACTATGGCCAACGGACCAACATGGCATTAAATTCTCCAACTGACTCGTGTTTCTCCCAGTAAACCACTAGGAGTTCTCATAAACACATGAGACAACTACCTTAATGGCGACTTACTATGCTGTAAGTACTTTAAGGCCTGGGCTTTATAGTTCGGACCACTATTAGGTACAATTAATGGAAATTAATTGTTCTTTCACACTAGCCATGTGTAGGACGCACTATGAAAGGGTAGAGTCAGAATAAATAGTCAAATTGTGGATTTCATCAAGGCAGTAAATGTTCAAAATGACGACCCCCGACTGTATTTGAGAGGTTTCAAATACTGAATACCTACATAGATAATGAAGCACTCATTTATGCCAAACATTGATGCAGGCGCAAGTAGCTGAAGCCACTTTACATTTATGAAGTGTTTGAAACTTGTTTGAATGGATCAAGCACAATACTGACTATAATATCTACTATGAACTATAAATTTATATCTATCTGCCAGTGGAAAACATGGTAATTATTATATTGTATAAACATGTATAATGTTATGAAAATGCCATTTGTATCATAATATCAAATTATAGGCCACAAGAGGTAAAACAAAGGGTAATAAAACTTCTGAGTTGAACACGAAGGATTGGAATTTAACTGGTAGAGTGGCAAGATAACCTGTGTAATACCATTTAGCCAACGCTAACTTGCGAGCTGAGGTTTCTATATGAATATGTAACCTCAAATTCCCACCTCAAAATTTTACATGCTTTTTACAGCTTCATACAGTGTTTTGGGCAGCACTTTTTGACATGGCTGTGCAGATGTATTTTTTAGACGTGGCGCATGACCTTGTTTTAATGTGCAGATCTCTGCTTTCACCAGTAGATTGCTGATAAAGCTAGTGGGTTAGATGGCAGATTACTAATCGGACACTCCTTTTTCTTCCAAATAAACAAGTTGACTCTTACCATAAACTACTGCGCAAAATTACGTCATACACCACATCTAAAAAAGTACATCTGTACAACGAAAACACGTTGGTTGAAGATTTAAATCCAGTTGGTCCCACTGTAGATCTGCTATTTTGTGTTCCAAAGTTATTGTCAACTGATGCATGTGATAGGTTGTTCCATCAGGGCCATGTTTAAAGGTGTGTGTGAATGTACACTAATGAATAAAAGTTTGCAAACTGGTCTAAAATTGCTACTGGAGCTCTCTGTGTTTGGATATGATGATTTTGGAATAATATACATATTGATTGCTTTCTGTCCCATACAATACTTTTGTACTGAGTTTATCTATCCTTTCTCTATAAACTGCTCTGCAAATCTCCATTAGAAGGCATTCAAGAAAGTCACATAAGTCGCTTAGCATGTTGCATAATTTAAAAATAAATAGGGACAGATGACTCTCCTGGTATGTATAGATTTTTTTCACTGCTTTATTCATTCATCATCCTGATCATGGGAGTGATATACACTCCCAAAATGTCAGTGGCTATTCATCAACACATCCGGCTTGAAGCACAAGAGCATCTAGAATATATCAATTTTCTAAGTAATGTAAACATGTGTGGTATAGGTTTGATTTTGGAATGATTAATAGTGTACAGCTTAAAAGTAAAATCATTTTCAAAAATTTTGTTA
Source organism: Mantis religiosa (assembly GCA_030765055.1). Taxonomy (NCBI): domain Eukaryota; kingdom Metazoa; phylum Arthropoda; class Insecta; order Mantodea; family Mantidae; genus Mantis; species Mantis religiosa. The sequence goes on along the minus strand of CM060955.1, from coordinate 122,617,766 downwards.
TAATGTCAAGTTTTCTGCATATTGCAATAACCTACTGAATTCAACTAAATGAAAGCGAATTGTGCACCATAATAATTTACATTTACTGTTCTAAGTAGACATGAAAGTATAGTCGTGCTGCTGGAACAGTTACCATGGATTTATCTTTAACAGAAATCTCTCAGATAACACACTGATTATTCTTGTAAGAGTGAGCGGGGTACTTACGCACCTCCCGTTCTGTGCTAAGCACCAATGAATGCATCACTTCAGCCAATGGAATTTGCAGGAATCACAAAAGACAGACGGATGTCTACTCCACATGGAGTAATGAGTGCATTATCGAGAGGTATCTATTACCAAAGATAAATCCATGGTAACTGTTTGAACAGCGTGACTATACCTAGAAGTACATGAACTATTCTGCTGCTCGCTTTCTCTCAATGAGATAGAATTTAAGTCCCACATAATGTGAAACAATCACATTTATTTTATGCTGAATAATAGTTTATTGCTTTTTTTGTGGTAAAAAATACAAGTATAGTGATGTATTTGATTCTTACATTAACAGGCATCATATGCCTCCAACATTGGAAGGGCAGGTGACCATGGAAAAGACGCCTAGTTATTTTGTAACAAGAGAAGTTCCTCAGAGGGTGCGGCAGATGAATTCCAATACTAAGCTTCTGGTTGTGGTACGAGATCCTGTTACAAGAGCCATTTCTGATTATACACAGGCAGCTAGGTATGTTAATACACCTGTAACATAAGAGACCAAGGTATAGGAATTTATGTTCTAGGAGAATTAGGCTTTTTAGAAATCACAAATTCAGATAAGTATGAGGTTGAACTTATTCAACGTATTATGGCACTATTTTTTGTATCCTGTAATTCTAAAAGCAAATCCTATAATTGTAAAGAAACCATTTTGTCATATTTTTAAGGTAATTCTTTAATTATTGCTAATATTTCAGAAAAAGTTAAATATTCATACAGTACAATTCCTTTCTTGGAAGTGTTGAAAACAGTTTTGTTGTAATAAATTAAATTTAAAGGGAGTCAATGACACTAAACAAAAATTTAAAAGTAAGTGTTGTTTAGTGTCATTAATCGACTCCCTTTAATTTTAATTCATACAGTGTTTCTATTTTCTGACAGTCACCAGCTCTTAACATGGTGTGCAAATTTAGGAGCTTCAGTATATGCCAAATTCTCAAACTTGGCTATTGGATGCTTTTGGCTTTTATGGTTCAAGTCACATTACTTGATTAATGCAAAACCAGGAACCTAAAGAGAGTTTTATGAGCTATTTTGTTATATAACTTCCTGTTAAGGATGTACGTACTGTTACAAAATTATATATCAAGAATTCATATGAGACATTGCTTTAGGTAGCTTTTAAAAAGAACCAGAGTTGCATAGAAAATTGAACTTGAAAAAATTCAATGTTGTGTTGAAATCTTGACTTCGCTATTACATTTTTAAAGTCCATTCAAGTTTTTCATCTTTTGCAAACACACTCTATGAATAAGAAAAAGTTTTACTTGTGTGAAAATTGTAATGTTTTACAGTTTTTTGAGATTTGCTTCTGATATAATGCATACATTTGTTGCAGTAAAAAGGCAGGAATGCATCGATTTGAAGAATTAGCATTTTTGAATGGTAGTAGTGGAGGACTGGTTGATACTTCTTGGGGACCTGTCAAAATTGGGGTTTATGCACGACATCTGGAACGTTGGCTGCGTTTCTTCCCTTTGCAACAGCTACTGTTTGTCAGTGGAGAACGACTTATTGTAGATCCAGCTACCGAATTAGCCAGGGTTCAGGTGCATATCTTTACAAAAATCTACTGTGTTTTTAAGTGTGTCTAACGTAATGGATATGTTGTTAATTTAAAAAACATTAAACTTTATTACTAAAATAAAGCCTTTGTTACAGGACTTTTTAGGACTAAAACGAGTAGTGACAGAGAAACATTTCTATTTTAATTCAACCAAAGGTTTCCCATGTTTAATGAAATCAGAAGGTCGGTCTAGTCCACATTGTCTAGGCAAAACAAAAGGAAGAAATCATCCTCATATTGATTCTGCTGCAATCCAGCGTCTTAGAGAATTCTACCGACCTTTCAATGCTCGATTCTACCAGCTGACTGGTATTGACTTTGGTTGGCCATGAAGGTGCTCAAGGTATAGTAACATTTTTATTAAACCTCACAATATCCTAGTTTAGTCAGTTTAAATATTTACTTTTGAAATATTTATTCATTCTTTTATTTCTCATCAGCTCATTCTAAGAGTATGCAATATAAAGGCGTATTGTATTGTTAGTACTTCCTCCCCATAGCCCTTCTGTGTGTTTACATATAAAATTAAGCTTTTGTAAAACAGTTTGTAGAACAGCTATGTAAATAAGTGATACAGAAATGGCATAAGTTTGCTGCACAGATGTGTTTTGTTTTTCGCTGTGTAAGCTCATGACAAACAAACCCCAGTGTGATAACTAATTATTATACATGTAAGTCCTCATCATTAATTTGAAGCCATTTTTAGGAAAAATATTTGTTACTTTAACATAAAATGGATAGAAGCATGAAGTTTTGTATATAACACAGGGCTGTCCACAGGGAAAATAATGGTGCAAGCTGTGCCATCAAAAAAATTAGGGAGGGGGGGGGGATAGAAAAAAATTGAGTATTTATAAAATAATGTGACAAAATATGACAAAAAAAGTTTGCCTCAAACTGCTTTAATTTGTCATTAAAATCGTTAGCTTAGTGCTAACGTACAGTCAGTCCTTCTTTTACACAAATACAACTCCTCAAAACAGTTAACAATATCTGTTTGTCTTTTTAGCATGCAACCTTTGTGCTGCCAATAATCCTTCTGACATACATGCATTTCACCTCCTACACAAAGCCACACACTGATTCACAATACAACTCCGATATTCACATGTAAACTGCTTTGCTGCGGTTCCACAGCTCAGCGATGTCTCACCTGGAGCCACACTTATTGATCTGTGACCTGCTTCTGCAATGTTCCATGTTCCATGTTCCATGGAGCTTGGAACATACCATCCTCAGCTCGAAGTACCACACTGCTCACACTACTATTCACTGTATTATTCTACTCATTCTCTTTGACTGCCTCTCGGCCTTGCATGAGCTTTTATATACCTTCCAGGCAAGGTAAACCTTTTTTGAAATGGATCCTTCTCGAAACATCATCGAATCCTTGTTTCACATAAGCTTGCTCCATATCTCTTAACGGTCACATGACCTAATCCCCTCTCATTGGCTGCTGTTGTGGTATAGACTGTTGTGCAGTAAAAATTAGTTTGTTATTTAACATGGTGATATATCTATATATGTTGGAAGAGAATTGTCAAATGTATATTTTCATAACTGAATTAAATATATTATGCAACAGAATTAATTTATCTGAAATGCATGTTAATTCTTAAATGAAGTAAAGAGGAGGTTCTTTTGCTTTCAAACCCGCCATTCAGATGACTGATAGCAAATGCTTTAGCGGGTTTATATGACTTTTATCACTGACCTTGTTTTGAACTTTGTCATTCCAAAGTGTGCTATGCCAAGTGCAAGAGCTAAATTATTTTATTGATTGTTTATTGTGCGTATACTTATTACATGTATAATGGCAGAGTCTACCACCAGTTTTTCACTGAAGCATCGCAAGAGTAGACCTTTACAAAGTGGCAAAAAAAGAATTGTGGTACATGTGTTTAATGCAGTCACAGAGAAGAATCCGTCTTTGTCAGTGAGAAAAGTCAAACAACTGTGGTCTGAATTTACAGGTGTGAGTGTTAGATCCGTAGGAACATCGTGACGTGAAATTGAGACAACAGGAAAACTTACCATTCCAGGCAAAAGCAGGAATAAACAAAAGCATGTGCTCAGAGAATGTGATGAGTTCGTGAAAAGTTCTGTGCTTCGTCATGTGCATAGTTTTTTCTTTAGAAACAAACTCCTAACATAAATAAAATTTTGTCTGCTGTAAATGAGGATGCAGATTTACCAAATTTCAGCAGATCTAGTCTGTATAGATTGCTCATACAGCTGGGGTTTGTGAATGAATAAAGGGGCAAGAAAAATGTGCTAAGAGACAGGCGATATTGCTTTGTGGCGAAGATGTTATTTAAGGACAATCAAACTGTACTGGGATACAAATTGCAAAATATACTACTTTGACGAGACTTGGGTGAATGAAGGACACACAAGTAAAGTATGTCGTGACACGACTATTAAGACTAAAAGACAAGCATTTTTGCAAGGTATGTGTGCTGGCTTAAAAAATCCCAATGGAAAAGGTCAAAGACTGATTGTCATTCATATAGGAAGTGATAGTGGTTTTGTGGAAGGTGGTCTACTGCAGTTTGAGTCAAAGAAAACTGGTAACCACCATGAGGATATGAATGGAGATGTGTTTCAGCAGTGGTATGCGAGTATGTTGACAAAACTGGAACCAAGCAGCATAATTGTGATGGACAATGCTCCTTACCACAGCGTTCGTGTCGAAAAGAAACCAAATACATCCTGGAAGAAAAAAGACATTATTGAGTGGCTGTGTGCAAAAATGAAGTTGTAAATGAATCCCTTATTAAGGCACAACTACTGGAACTGGTAGTAAAGCATGCCAGCGATTGTGATAAATGAAAATGGCAGGACCAGCTGGTCATGAGGTACTCAGGCTTCCACCTTATCACTGGATTTGAAATCCAGTTGAGCTTATTTGGAGCCAAATTAAAACATTCGTAGCGAGAAACAATAGTACATTTAAATTACACGGTATTAGGCCATTGCTTACCACAGCATTGTCGGAGATCAGTGACGAAACATGAAAAAAGGCAATTCATCATGTGCTCAAAGAAGAAAAGAAAATGTGGGAGCTGGATGACATCATCGACAGCTACTCTTTCGCTCCAAAATAGCTTCGTATTTGCGAAAGTGGCAGTAAAAATTTTAGATAAGTATTATAATTATAAAAGCAATTGTTTAAAAATTGTACATAAATTAAAAGAAACTAGCACATATTGCATTACTCCTGATTCAAGACATGAGTAAGAGTGAAATGTGTGAACATGTGTCATTCAAATTGTTTAACTAGATTTACCTCAGGGTGCAGTACTTAGCACCACTCTATTCAACATCTATGGAAATGATCTGCCCAAACAATTCTTAAAAAACATGCATCGACACTGCTTTGTATGCAGATGACTTACTAATTTGGAAATCAATGAAATCAGATGCATATCACTACAGTGTAGGTAGTAGTGTTTCTGCCTCATTTTCAAGAGGTCCTGAGTTCGAATATCGGTCAGGGTGACTTATCTTGATAGTTTTTTTTTTTCCCCCACGTTTTTTCCTTATCCTGAAAGATGAATGTTAGCTCTTTGGACCCTAGGCTTAAAACCTTATCGAAGTAAACAAAAAAGAAACAAACCAATATTGCCTTAAATTATAATAATATGCAACTAACCAGAACAGAAATTGCTCATATTTGGAGTATTGTTGGACAGAAAATTAACCTAGAAAATTCATTTTGAAAAAATTCAAGACAAAATAGCCAAATATTTTAAGATATTAAAAAGACTTGTAGGATCTAATTGGGGTTAATAAAGGTTTAAGTGAATGCTACACTTTATATATATGGATGTTTATATATATGAAATCACTAAACTCAAAAACCATTCAAACAATCATCATGAAAATTGATATGCATATATATTTTTTCCATGGAAACATCCCCATTGTTGTACATCTTTTTTGTAATTTACGTCCAACGTTAAGTCATATGGGACAGTGTCATCATTAGATGGTGCCACAGCATGCCAACTTCTATACTATTCAACTGATCGATATGAAAGTTGATATAAACAGATATAGCATGAAGGATTATCACTTGAGGCGGTAATCGGTGGATATAAAGGATCCTATTGGGGTAGGATGCAATCAGGGAAAGACCTATTATGCTCTGGACTAGCGAATTTCTCTCGGTTGTCAGTACAGGTGAGCAACTCTGTCCCAGGGTCTGGTGTTTAAAAGCAGATACACTAGGCTTCCTTCACTTTAACCACCAGTTTATTTATAGGACATTAGATCACAGCTTGCTCACCAACACACTTGCACATCACTTTACGCCACCTTACCCCGAACGACGCACGATGAAGTGTCCCAGCCTTTCCTGGTCTTTCACCTCCTCCTATATCTAGGCAAGTTTTTTTTTTTTTTTTTTTTTTTTTTTTTTTTTTTTTTTTTTTTTTTTTTTTTTTTTTTTTTTTTGTTCCACCAGGTTTTGACCCTCGGGGTCATGGGAAGAAATATTCTGAGTTTTTCTCACAGTTGCTTATAGCCTCATGTTTCCGTGTCACACTTTATCCAATGTTGTAACTTTGTTGCCACCAGAATCTACTGCAACATATCAAACCTATATACTGTTTAACCAATTGATATGAAAATTTATATTATATAGATTTTTGAGCATGGAGAAACTTTTTCCCTTATCACCAGTGTTCATAAAATTATAAATATTGTTAGACTGCATTAAACTATATGTAATAGTAAATTATTTTAAATTATTTTGTAATGAATTTTTATCTCTAAAAGAAACAGTATATCAGAATGTTATCTTTTACCTATACTAATAATACATTATTGTTAACTCATCTATAATTTAAACTTTTTTAGTTTAGAAAATACATTTTTTATTCTAAATTTGTTTTATTTGTTATTTATTTACACTGAATATAATACTTTTATTATTTATTCACTAATTTGGCATTTAGTGAATTAAGTATTGCCAATCAATGAAAAATCTAATTTTCATCAAAGATACAATTGAGAGACATTATAGCTCTTTGATTATGAAGATATATTCTCATTTAATATTTAACATGGAAAAATGTATAACTATTTAATAGGTATTAAATTAATTTATTAATTTATTCTTCTTGAATAAAAGAAGAGCTACACATAAAAAAAGTAGCTATATCCAACGGTTTCAACCCAAATTTAGTAGACAAAACTGTTAACAGACTCAACAAAGCTAAGAAAATAAAAGAAACCACCACCATAGAACCTACAGGAGAAAAAGAGAAAAAACTTTTTAAAATATTCACCTTCCACCCATCAGCCTATAACAAATTCCAAAAAATCTTCTCAAAACACAACATAACTCTTGCACCTCAAAATAGGTTTAATATCAGAAATTTGTTAAAAGGCCCTCCCAAAAATTCAATCACTACCAAAGAAAAACCAGGAATCTATGAGATCAAATGTGAAACTTGCCCTAAAATTTATATAGGAAAAACAAAAAGAAATATTAACATCAGAACTAAAGAACATATGAGAAACATTAAAAATGGTGAAACAGAAAAATCAGCAGTGGCTTTTCATTTTTTGAATACTAGACATGACATCAATTTGGAAACATCTCTAATAAAATACGTTAATCACCCCATAGACCTTTCCGTATGGGAAAAATTCTTCATTAACAAAAATCGTCATAGAGTCATGAATTTTGAAACTCCACCACCGGACATCTTTGACAAGTACATCACGCCATCTATTGACAATACGGAGAAAGAAGAAACCACTACAACTTGCACTAGTCGAGTATCAGCTGAGGATAGGAGCAAGAGCTCTTGAAACATGTCCTGTGAATAAACAGTGTGAGTGAAGCAATGTGTCAATATATTCTTGATTCAATTTTGTACTAATTTGTGCTTCACTGTCCCTACGCTTCTTTCAAGTTTATACTTTGATCGTTAAACACGTTAATATTATTCTTTTTCCTTCATTTCTTCCTATTCTATCACAAGTTTACCTTTGTTTCTTAATCTCATTCACTTTCCATTTTCACTGATTTTTCTTGAATATAAATATTTTAATCTCTAAATAACATTTTCAAATAAATAAGTAATATTTATTTTTTTGGGCCAAATTAAAACAATGTTACACATGAGTGTACACAAAATAATCTCTTACATTCATTAGTGGGGCTATTAAAACTACTCCTATAATGACTTCATAAGCATTTACCTATAATGGCAGGTTTAGAAATGCAAGCCCTTTTAACATAAAATGATCTTGGGACTTCCAGAGAGTAAAAAGGTGGTAAATCACCATAGAAACCTTCATTTTGAAAACTTAATTAGGCTTCATATGGAAAGTTCAACAGCTAAGAAATTAACTATATTACCCATCCAAAATAGAACCTCTCATTAATACGTAAAAAGCATAAGCTAACAACAGTAAAGGAACAAATATTACAATAAAATATAATTATTTGTCACAAACTTCACTTATCTTTTTAAGAAAATTGATGAACTTTCCACAGAATTCAAAAGATTAGTTTTGCGAAAACTTTTCCGCATCTTCAGTCATTTTAGTTTTTGCTATTGCCATTTTTACTGCCATTAGGTGTTGTATTATTTTTGTTTTTATTACTATACTCTGAAAATGAAACAAATTAAAAGACAGAATCGATTGGCAGTATTTCAAATACCTCTCATAGCACTTAACACACTGAGCATCATTGAACTGGAATAAAACCTTAATTTAATTGCAGAATTTTAAAAAGAAAGAAAATTCATCTATAGAAGCTAAAACATATGCCCTCAAAACCATAAATGAAAGATATCCAGATGATGAATGGACTCGCATCTATACAGATGGCTCTCTTTACAACTAAGAAGTTGGAGCAGGAGCTACCGGTAAATTCTTTTCTTTCTATAAGCATGTTGGAAATTATGTGTAATTGGAGGAATTTAGTAACAGTGACATCAAAATTAATTGAAAAAGCTATTTGTAGTTGGTTTTTAACACTTTGTCACTTACATTTTTATATTATTGAGGGTCTAATTTTGGAAGCCATTACATCCATTTGCAACGTCGAAGGTCAGACTATTGTCTGTTGTCTGCTCTCTTCTCCTTGGTGGTGGATCTTTGAACTTCTTGTTAAAAACTAATTACAAATAGTTTTCTCAATGTTGGAAATTATTTCATTAGCTTTGATGGAGAAATTAATACAAGGTATACTTTCTTACAATATTTGATAAGATAAGATAAGATAAGATGCTTTATTGTCACATACGCTTACAGATAGTGAGTAAAAACTCAGTAAACAGTTGACTCGTCAACAGTAGAAAATTTAAAATAATAATAATAATTACACAAAATAATTTAAAATAATAATAATTTAAATAAAATGTTCACCTGGACAGTAAAATTAAGCTTTCCAACAAAGTTTTCTTATCAGATTCAAAAGTAGCTATTCAAGCTTTTTCAACTGATTGCCCTAAAATGGAAAAAATAAATGAAATTCATAATATGACTAAGCATCTCCAAAAATTAAGTAAACATATAAGTTTTCCAATGGATTCCATCCTACTGTGAAATTTCTGAGATGAGCAGACAGATTTGTGGGCCGAGAAGGCTCAAACAACAAAGCAAAATATCCCTAATGAAACAATTCAAATATTAATTGAAAACATTTTTACAACCAATTATGACAAATATCTCACTTCCTCTGAAAAGCTTGATTGGACGGATCTTCAAAATAACTTAAAATTATTCCAGATTTACCTTGAAATTCATCTGTTGCAATGTTGAGATTAATCACAGCTGTTGCAATGTTTAGATTAATTACAGGCTATGATTGAGTTCAAGAATGGATTAATTACTTCCCCACAGTGCTTTTTATATAATAAAGATGACCCAGTAAACAATGATCACCTAACTGTATGTGAAATTCTCTAAATACTGGGAGGCAAACCGATATGACCATAGCAGTTAAAGGCGGGGTATAAATGGAATGGATGGGAGGCAAGAAGAAGAATGATTTTATGATCAAATTCTAAGCATTAGAGAAAGAGACACACTCGCGTGCACACACACACACACACACACACACACACACACACACACACACGCACACACACACACACACACACACACTCTCTCTCGCTCTCGCTCTCGCACTCGCACTCGCACTCGCTCTCGCTCTCGCACTCGCTCTCGCACTCGCATACGCTCTCGCGCGCTCGCTCTCTCGCTCGCGCTCACACTCGCGCTCACACGCTCGCGCTCTCTCGCTCGCTCTCTCTCGCTCTCTCTCGCTCGCTCACTCTGTCGCTCGCTCACTCTGTCGCTCCCTCACTGTCGCTCCCTCACTGTCGCTCACTCACTGTCGCTCACTCTCTGTCGCTCACTCTCTGTCGCTCACTCACTGTCGCTCACTCTGTCGCTCACTCACTGTCGCTCACTCGCTCGCTCACTCACTGTCGCTCACTCGCTCTCTCACTCACTGTCGCTCACTCGCTCTCTCACCTACTGTCGCTCACTCGCTCTCTCACTCACTGTCGCTCACTCGCTCTCTCACTCGCTCTCTCACTCGCACTCTCACTCGCACTCTCACTCTCACTCGCACTCTCACTCGCACTCTCACTCGCACTCGCACTCTCACTCTCACTCGCACTCTCACTAGCACTCGCACTCTCTCTCACTCGCACTCTCACTCGCACTCTCACTCGCACTCGCACTCGCACTCGCACTCTCACTAGCACTCGCACTCTCACTCGCACTCGCACTCTCACTCTCACTCGCACTCTCACTCGCACTCTCACTCGCTCACTCACTCTCACTCGCACACTCTCACTCGCACACTCTCACTCACTCTCTCTCACTCACTCTCTCTCACTCTCACTCACTCTCTCTCACTCACTCTCACTCACGCTCACACTGACGCTCGCTCTGACGCTCGCTCGCTCTGTCGCTCGCTCGCTCTGACACTCGCTCGCTCTGACACTCGCTCGCTCTGACACTCGCTCGCTCTGACACTCGCTCGCTCTGACACTCGCTCGCTCTGACACTCACTCACTCTCACTCTGACACTCACTCACTCTCACTCTGACACTCACTCACTCTCACTCTGGCACTCACTCACTCTCACTCTGACACTCTCACACTCACTCTGACACTCACGCTCACTCTGACACTCACGCTCACTCTGACACTCACTCTCACACTCACTCTGACACTCACTCTCACACTCACACACACTCTCACACTCACACACACTCTCACACTCACACACACTCTCACACTCACACACTCTCACACTCACACTCACTCTCACACTCACACTCACTCTCACACTCATACTCACTCTCACACTCACTCTCACACTCACACTCACTCTCACACTCACACTCACTCTCACACTCACTCTCACTCACTCTGTCACTCACTCTCACTCACTCTGTCACTCACTCTCACTCACTCTGTCACTCACTCTGTCACTCACTGTCACTCACTCTGTCACTCACTCTGTCACTCACTCTGTCGCTCACTCTGTCACTCACTCTGTCGCTCACTCTGTCGCGCACTCTGTCGCTCACTCACTCACTCTGTCGCTCACTCACTCACTCTGTCACTCACTCACTCACTCTGACTGACACTCTGACTGACACTCTGACTGACACTCTGACTCTCACTCTGACTCTCACTCTGACTGACACTCTGACTCTCACTCTGACTCTCACACTCACTCTCACTCTGACTGACACTCTGACTCTCACTCTCTCTCACTCTCACTCACTCTCACTCTCTCTCACTCTCACACTCTCACTCTCACTCACTCTCACTCTCTCACACTCACACTCACTCTGACGCTCGCTCTGACTCTCGCTCTGTCACTCGCTCGCTCTGTCACTCGCTCACTCTGTCACTCGCTCGCTCTGTCACTTGCTCGCTCTGTCACTCGCTCGCTCTGTCACTCGCTCGCTCTGTCACTCACCCTGTCACTCACTCTGTCACTCACTCTGTCACCCACTCTGTCACTCACTCACTCTCACTCACTCACTCTCACTCTCACTCTGACTGACACTCTGACTCTCACTCTCACACTCACTCTCACTCACTCTCACACACTCTGACTCTCACTCACTCTCACTCACTCTCTCTCTCTCACTCACACTCACTCTCTCTCTCACTCTCTCTCACACACACTTCTGTGAGCAGTTAGCTTTGATGGAAGTGATATGGTGGGTCAGAAAATGCACAGGGCTACAATGTATGTATGGTTCATTTAATGAAGTAAAGTTTTTTGTGCTCTGAGAATGCCCAAAAGGATGTTATATTTGGTGGTTTTCTTATAGATTTTCCTTTGTTGAGAAATCAATGGATATTTGTCCTTAAATAAGGAACATGTTCTCTATCTTACACAAGTTGTGTGTTTTCATGTTGGAACATGAAAGAATCATACGTTTACATTAAAGTTGAACAAAACACCAAGATTAAAAGGAGGTGTTTGTAAAGAATGCAAACAACTAGAGTGCCTGTCACAAACAATGGCGGTTTCACAGTAGACAAATCCAACAATGCCATAGTCATGTTCTTTCTAGCCAGTCAAGCATAGTCTGTTTTAGAAATCGTGTGAAAGAATTTGTCTACTGCTTAGCAGCGAAATTAAACAATTCCGAGCTATAAATTTGACAACTCTATTTTCAAATTAATTAAGAATTTTAGCATCTAAATGCCTTTTAAAGTCTGTTTTAGAAACTTTTGTACCCACAATTTCTTCCATTTTTATCTTAAAACTATATTGCATACATTTCATTACAGATTGCAGATAGTGTGGAACTCTTCATGGAATGGAATTGTTCATTGTGTGAATGTGTACCAAAGTTTCAGCACTTCTTTGAAAATGTCCAGTGACCTTCCAGAACCAAGTCTGGTGGACTTCTACACTTTTTATTATTGGTTACTGCTCTTATCTCAGTGAAATAAAGTTCCATATCATCATAAACTTGGAAGTGAGTATTTGTACTGGTGCTGTGTAAGTATAAAACTGCAACAGCAAATCCAAAATAAGCTTTAAATGTGATACTATGTAGGCAGCTTTGATTTGGTTTTGTTGTGGACAAAAGGGCAAGGAAGTATCTTCTCTGAAACATGATTCCCTAAATACATTGCTAAAAGTATGTAGTAAGAATGTATGAAGTAAATGTTGCTCAGTCACTTGAATTATTATTGTGATGGTCAGCGAACATAAATATGCTGTAATACATACATTCTTATTTCACCACACCACAGAGATTGACTAATTCATATTATTAGTGTTTTGTTTATATATGTACAAGAGAAAGTATTAGCAGTTTACACCAAATTACAATGGTGAAAAAAGTGCATCTATTTGCAAATGTGCATAGTTTCCTCATACACAGCCAATTGTGAAAAATTGTTATTTTTCCGTAACTACTAACCATACCAATTACAAAAGAAAACAGTAATCCAAAATGACAATTAAGTGTGACCATGAGCATTTGTACATAACTATAACAGCAAAACAGTCTTGGTATACTGTTACTTAATTAAAATTGTACTATGAGTCGACTGAGACACTGTACTTCACATAACCAAAAATTTTCTTTCAGAATGTTTCACCTCCCTTTGAAGACATTATCAAGAAATTGTCTATTCTTGTGCTGATTATAATAACTGCTCTTTACATTTTCCCATCATTTATGAAATTTTTTTGATCTCAGATTTCTCTTATTCGCAATGTGTTAAAATCCTCAGGTTTATGTTTTTGAAATATATTCTCACCATTTATGCATGCCAGGCAGTTCCACTTACCCTGCTATTTTACATAGAGAAAGAGGCAGTGCTGCTTATCACAACTATATTATGTCCAACGAGAGAATAAAATACACATAAACAATACACTGGTTTGTATCACTCTCCATCCACGTGTGTTCGGAGTGACAGTACTGTTACTGCTTTGTTAAGTATAATATTAATATGAATTTTTGGACACTAAAAGCACATTTATTCGAACTAAGTATTATGCAGCACACTATCAATAGTCATGAAAATTAACTGCTACTTACATCAACCACATTCCTCTAATGTGAGCTGAAAATGGGTTCAATGCCCTCCAGGTGCGACGTCTCCTTGACGCTTGATCCACCATCCCCTAGATGTATCACACATTTTTCCACAACAGTCAATAATGCCCTCCAAGTCCTGAGCTTTTGTTCCTCACAAATCTCATGCTGGACACAGGCATTCCAGTTATCTAGTATTACAACACAGAATGCTGTGTTACTAGCAGCGTAAGCACATCTTGCAGTTTGAAGGTTGTGCTATTTCTGACAACATAACCTTTCACCTGACTCCACTCCATCTCTATTGGCTCCAAGTTACAATAATAAGGTGGCAGCTGGAACACAGTGTCGCCATTTCATCAATTATGTATTTTTCATATTCTTTAACACGAGACTTGACCGTTGCCAGCAATTGTGCCCTAACATGAACCTCGTGGAAAACTCTATTTTTACTCTGTAGCCATGTTACGATGTCACTTTTTTCCAAGATTTGTTTGGTATGCGTTCTAACCTCACACTGTGGTAGGGGACATTGTCCATCATGATAACACATTTCAGTTGTAATTTGGGGAGAATCTTTTTAAACCAGGATTTGAAAATGTCGCCATTAATTTCTTCATGATAGTCTCCCGTTGTTTTGGAGAAGAACACAAGCTCACCACCATCGACAAGGCCATCTTCACTTCCTATGTGCAAAACTATAAGGTGCTTACCTCTCCCCATAGAATTTCTAAGCCCTGCACTTAAAGCAGATTGAAATGCCTGCTTTCTTGATTTTACAGTGGTGTCAGTCCATACTTTGCTTGTCGCATGTGCCTCATTAACCCATGTCTTGTCTAAATAGTAAACTTTGTGTTTTACGGAGTTCCTTTATTTTGCAGAGAAAATCTCTTCGCCTTAAAATAATATCATTTTTGTTCACAAACACACACTTTCTTTTTCTGTTCACAAAATCAAAACCAATTTCCAGCTGCAGTTTGTGGAGGGAAAATCATTTAAAGTCTGGAAGCTCAGGATCAGAGTTAACCGACATCACTTTGTTTAAGGTGGGAAGTTCATTGTTAACAAAGAATTGATTAACTTTTTGGCAGATTGTTGACCTCTCAAACTCATCACAGACATCCAACACTGATCTGTCACATGATCTCTTCTTACCGGGAGTTGAAACTTCAACGAATGTGGCTTTTTCCTTGTGTGCACTATACATGCTGGAAACCGACACACTGGTAAACTCAGATGTTAACTTCACCTCTTTGATAGCAAGTTCTGGATATTTTTCACAGAACATGTTAAATAATTTAATATTATTATATTTTTACCACTTCATAAGGCTTCCTGCGCTTATGTTTAACAGTACTTGCCAGTTCCACCATGATTCACAACTTTTTGCCTTTTTGAATATGCCTCTCAGCTTCAATATGCGTGCACTGCATGATTTACTTTAATTACAAATTATCTTAACTGTCTATTAGTATATTTTTTTTTATAGTTGAAATATGCTTAGTAATATAGTTGAAATATGCTTATGCTCACTTACTTGCACTTTAGCAAAACGGACTAAGATTCCACACCTCAGTAGCATATTTTTTCAAGGGACTACTTACAGGATGGAAGTATCATTGAAATTGTGAAGAAGGTGTGCTGCAATTAATGTGCACGTGGTTTTGTTAACATCTATTTTATTCTCCTGTTGGACAAAGCATACATGGGAAGCACTTTTTCAGATACTGTTTTATTAGGTTTGCAAGTATGCACAGTTTTTTGTTTGGCTGTGATATCTTTGTTATTATTTTTGGACATAGTTAAATATTCATTAAAAGTGTTAAAACATCTGCAAATGCTAATAAAACAACATAGGTATCATGGCAAATAACTGGCCGCTCGCTTTGGATAACAGTGTTCGTAAAATCAACAAGTAAAACATTAAAAATAAATGTAACAAATAATAATTAATGTAACAAAACTAAATTAATGGACCATCAAAAAATAACTTCAGCTGCAGCAACAAAATCAGTAATGGAGTATGCAAAACATTTTAGTGCAGTGAATGCAGATTTTACTTATTAATCTCACATCAATGCACCAATTGGCTAGAATTAAGAAAGAGATTGACAATTTGTTATCTACATGACAAAATAAATGGGAGGGGAGGGATATGTCATTGTAGTCCTTTACAATGAGTAGGACATTTAGAGCTAAGATATTTCCATAGCAAAGGCAAATACAAGGAATCATTATAGGTGAATAATTTCATGATCACCACTGAGGAAAGAAATGTGGAGCAGTTCGTCATGGAATGAAACCATCCTCATCATTAGTGATGAAGAGGAAGAATGTGAAAATGAATTGATAGTTACCATGCTAAGGCATGTGCAGTGGTAAATGTTTTGCATATATATTTATCATCTGTTGCAGGGAAGGGATGAAAATAATTGGGACAGGCTATACGAGCTTGAAAAACAAATAGAAAATGTAACAAATAAAAGATTCAAACAGAAATCTATTTTGGATATTTTGGTATGAGGCGGTAATTGTTTTCATTGTGATATAAAAGCTTATTTATAGTTACATAATTAAAATTTATATGTTATATGGAGAGAAAAATTATTCATTACATCTTAGATAATTCCTTATCCATGGTATGAAAATAACCAAATTAAAAGAATGTAGGTATTCTGCAATATTTAGCTGCCCATTTCTTACTGAATAAGTTGAATTACAAAGGCAGAGTAGTATCAGCAATTAGTTTAAACTCTAGATATTTTAGATAGGCACTAGAAATACAAACAAAATGATCTGTAATATTAACAATGTGCATTTGGGAAATGTTAACTACTTTTAGCAGGCATTTTTACCTATACAAGTGATTTTCCATAATTTTCATTGTCGTTTTGTTCGCACCTACATATATTCCTCTGATCTCTTGAAATGTGTAAAAGAGTGGTAATACTTTATTCCGAAATAACATTTGGATATTTTGTTGCAGTTATGATGCAAAAGATAAATAGCTAATTAAGTTTGCCAGAAGGTTTCTAATGGATATTTTCAGGTATTTGAACTTGGAAGAAGGAATATTTTAAGGTCTTGCATATTCATACTTCTTTTATACTGTAAAATAAATTGTTCTTTATAATCAGAGTGTTACATTAAGAACGTTACAAAAGTACTAAAATGATCACATTAGTGCAAATTTGGAGGACTGTTATTTTGGAATGGTATAATTGCAACTATGCTTATTCTCCCCTATCTGATACAAGGACTTCTTTCATTAACCAAATTACCTAGTAGTTGCTTTTAAATATAACCTGTTTAAGAGTAAACATCTTATGTGCCCCCACAGAATAAAATTGTTTGTAACTATTTGGAAAGCAGTTAAGTGAAGGCATTTTTCCTGGTGTAATGCTTTGTCATATACTAATACATCCTTATAATACAAATAAAATATTTAGTGATTCTTTTCCACTTATCTTAAGAAGTTGATGACAATACTTCTATCTTTTCTAATTGAAATTAATTTCGCAGACATTTGCCCACATCTTCAGTCAAACACACTTCGTTGTCAAGGATACCATGTATTTACGCATTATCAACATCTGAAGACGAAACAAACTTAAAAACAGAATCAATTGCCAGTATGTCAAAATTCATTACGCGATTTTTATTTTTTAGAATAAATATTTTTTCCCAAACCATTAAATCTATGGGAACATTTAATTGTTTTAATAATTTAACTTTGTGATTTATTTCATGGTTAAATGACCAAAAATGATCTGCCACGGCCGATTTATCAATTTGTTTATATCTAATGTTACAAAAATGTTCTTTCTTTCTGGTTTCCAAACTACGTTTCGTCTTTCCAATATAAATCTGATCACCTGATCAGATGTTGGTAATATGTAAATACATGGTATCCTTGACAATGAAGTGTGTTTGACTGAAGATGTGGGCAAATGTCTACTAAATTAATTTCAATTAGAAAAGATAGAAGTATTGTCATCAACTTCTTAAGATAAGTGGAAAAGAATCACTTAATATTTTATTATATTTATTATTCCACTGTAACTAGCTTCATTTTCTGTGTAATACATCCTTGTCAACTGTTTCAACAAATGGTATAACAAGAAAGACAATACAATTAATATATTTCTATAGCGTGAGTGTGTGGTGTTTTAGGGTCCGTCGACAGTGAGGTCATTAGGGCCCGTATATTTCTATAGCTGCCATACATATCTGTAATACAGATTTTCACATAAAGCATGGATTTGTTGTTGCACATAATACTTGGAAATGCTAAGAATAATTCCTGCCTGCTCTATAAATGTATGTGTAATTTCCTACATAAAGTGCCACTTACGGATATTAGGAAAATAGCTCTAAACTTTGTTTCTGATTAATGAGAACATTAAATATATTGGTAAGTACCATACTTTTTGTGGTTACAAAATTATGTAAAGCTATCTGCCTTCCTGAATACTATCTTTATATTACTGAATTTTATTAAGTACATCAGTGTTTCTTATCTATTTAAATATTTATTGAGTCCTTTTTCAGAAAGTATGGATAATGCTTAAAAATGTAACACTTAATTGAACACCAAATGGTGTTCTTACTTCTCCAATCAGTTTTGACTTCTTCATTTTTTAACCTGTTTAATTTTGGGAAATCCAAATAAGAATGGAAAAGGTTGAACTGCTAAGTAGAAGATGCATTGCAGTTAAAAGGGAATCTTTTTAAAAACGTATAAGACAATTATGCATGTTTGGAGGAATTAGTAACAGTAATGATTCTCTAACTTTGGTTTTTGTGTGAGGAGCAGTCCTAATGTTTCCCAACTCACATTACTTTTATAATTGCTTGCAACAGGTGTAATTCTTGGAAACATTCCTGCATGTAGAGAGCTTATTCTAGGAAGATATTGCATTTTGCAGTATTAAAATATTGAGAGAGAAAATGTTTTCAGTAGATTCCTTTTGTTTTGTGGGATTTCCCCCCTGATATTTTAAGATTTCAGAAATGAAATTGCTCTTAAATTACAATCATAAGAGCTATAATAATTCTGTTACTTGTTCTGTTGCTTCCTAGGTGGAGCTCTCAAGCAATACAAGTAAAATGAAATAAAATATTCTGCACTAAGCAAAGTATCGTGGAAACTAATGCTCTGATTTTTATTTAAGTGCTGATCTAATTCTTAAATATACTTTCCTTCCTGTGAGTAAGGACTATGATACAATGAAGCACAAAATTATATTTATACTTTCCTTCTTTTATTTGTATTTTATATGAGCTGTTTCTTTAAGTATCTCACTAAATAATATTCAGCACATCAAAATGAAGTTTCTGAAAAGCAATAGAGGTAGAGTTTAAGGATACTGTATATATAATAAATCATGTACCTGCAGTATATGACCATATGAAAGGGTTTCACATCTGCATAAACTTGTTTTGACTTAAACAGAAAGTATTATAAGAATAAGGATGTTTTAAATGTTTTTAAAATGAATCTACATTAGGTGTTAAGCATATAAATGTACTTTTTAAAGAGAATTCTTTTAATTTTAAGAAAAGCATGTAGAGCAAATGTAAGGACATGGAAGGCAGGTAAAGCTATGTTTACATATGAGCTGCCAGTGTTGTAAAAATTGCTTCTCTAGGCCAGTGCTTCAAAATGAGTTGTAATAGAATGTGTATATTGCTAGTGGACATAATAGCATATAGTGTTGTGATAAGAATAATACCATGAACATATCATAATTAAGAATATAGCAGGAGAATTTGGTATATATTTCTATTTATTAATAAAATGGAAATTATTAGAACATCTAAAAGAAAAGTGACAAAATAATATAACTCAGATTGGTAGCAGTGCAGATAAATACATTAGCGAAGAATGAAAGTTTAAAGTTTTTTAAATATTCAGTAATATTGTTTTTACGATGATAAAAGACTTGAGAAATATTAAGTGAGGATATATTGTCAGCTCTTCTTTCCAGTACATTCCCCAAACCTTTTTTCTTTCAATTTTTACTTGCAGTATTGCAGCCTTTAACAAGTCACAGATATCATCAGAATATAACGAAAACATTTTAAATACTCTCTAAACCTTCAAAAATATATTTATTCATTGAAATAAAACTAATAAAATTTAAGTCTAAATGTACTTACTGCATGCACTGGTTGCTGCCAACATTGCTCCCACAATCACCACATTCTTTGTTGCCAGCATTAAAAAAGTGAATACACTAGTGAATAAATGAACTGGTGTAAGTTTTCACTGATGAAAAGTATAACTAAACTAATGTTAACTAAACAACAGTAATTTGCCCAGATGTCCTTAATCAGCTCTTGAAATGGATTGGTTTTCCAGTTTTTGCAGTCTTGACACCACAGGTACTCTGCTAAATGTACATTCATTTTATTGTGTTGGATATTGCCTCTTGAGAGGTGATACCAGAGAGATTACCAGTGTAACTCAATTTTGTTAGTCTAGACATTTCTTCTTGGGTCCACAAAATGCAGATGATAATTTGGTAGGCTGCAAAAGACTAACCATTAAGCCATTATATCCTTCCCAGCAGTCGGTGTGGATTGTGCTGGCCAGCTCCACATGCTCTTTAATTAAAGTAATGCAGGTGGCATTGGGGCATACTTTTCTACTTCATTAGTGACCACATTGATCAACCCGAGGATTCATTGTGAGCACAATGATACTCCCTCTCTCAAATTTTACGTTCATTCGCCTATTTTGCCCCTCTTGTATTCGTTGTCTATTGAAGATATGCAGACCTCCCAATTATAGCCAAACCAATCAGATATTGTTCTGTGGTTTATATTTGTGTCTCTGATGGAACAGTGGGTAACAGTTTGTATGTAAGGGAAAGCGTGGCCATAGCTGAGGTAACTAGGAGCAGTGGCAACCTAGAGTTCTCGAACCAAACATTCTTTGCCCTGGAATCTTAGAACTTTTCATGCCCTCACTTACACGAAAATGTCTTACATCTCCAATCCCGTTTCCTAACAGGGTGAAGGGCAACATCACACTCCTGACATATCATTCATGTTCTTCAACTTTCATCCTATAGGAATTACATGCATTGTTGCTCATCGTGACACAATTGTGTGAGATCAATAATATTAATTAATCTAGCCATAGCAGTGAAATACAACTTGGACCAACAAAGTTTATTTATGGAGTGGCGATTTAATTTACATTAAAAATGTGTACACAATTAAAAATTTACAATTATAATTGTATATGTTAGATTTTGTTACATTGATGTGCACTAATAATAAAACAAATTGAACAGTGTTATAGTAACTGAGTGATTATACTGATGCTCTTGTAGCTTCAAAATATAATTATCTAGCTTCAATCTAAACTTTAATGATGAAATACTTTTTACAAAAAATAGCATTGAAAAAGCATCTTAATGCTTCAAAGCCTAAGAGTGCTACTGAAACAAGAATTTAAAACAGATATTGAATACTGAAAACTACACTTTCTTGCATCTAAGGGATACCTGTAAAATGCTTGCTTTGTTAACCAATTACTTGAAATACACGGAAGATGTTTTTAAAGTATGTTACAGCAGTACCTATATATCCCAATTCTTCATCTATATTTCTATTCATCGCCATGAACAGATTAACTCAGTTAAAATATGAACTTCTAAAGATTGGAACAGAAGGAGTAGTAATAACACAATGGCCTACACTCAAAATTCTAACATGTATTCCAAGAGCATTAAATTGTTGCTTTGAGATGTAATATAACCTTTTGCTATATTAGCAGTTGTTTTATGCTTAAAATAATCATCTGAACTACATAAGTAGTTGCTGCACTGATTAGCAGCTCATGTTGAATAGACATGACCGCCTTCAGAAACAAAAAGAATACGAGGACTTTCAATAAGTACCTGGGTTAAAAATGTAGACACCAATGATTTATTTCTGTATTAATCTCCTCTGAGAAATATACATTTCTCTCAATGCTGCAATTGTTTTAATCCCTCCAAGAATCATAGATCATCAAGTTATGCAATATCCCTCTCATTTGATTTAAATGTTGTTGCCATGTAGCCATTTCTTCATATTAGGTAACACAAAGAAATTGCAGGGAGCCAGACCAGGTGACTGGGGTTGCAGCATCAATTCATAATGCAATTAGGTAGCAACAACACCAGATTTCATGGTTAAACAGTAATTTCTTCTTCACTAACTTGTCTCCAACTTCTTATCGAATGAAGCTAATAAGTAACTGCAGTATTTTCCTTAATCATTTTTCCTTTTTTCTCAAGGAGTATAACACTGTGCATTCCAAAAAAATCCTCATGATACAAGGTGCATTCGGAAATGATTATAGTAGTAGTTTTTTGTACCTTATTTATTAATAAACATGAATCAATGGGATCTTTCAATATACTCTCCATTGACATCGGTACATCGCTACCACCTTCCTGGCAAGTTTATTATTGCATCACGGAACCATTGTTTGGGGGTACTACGCACCCACTCATGGACTGCTGCATGCAATTCTTCGTTGTTACTGAATTTTTTCTTACCCTTGCAGCATGTTCTTCATGCTGTCGAATAGAGCATAATGAGATGGAGTGAGATCCAGTGAATAGGTGTGGCACAATGAATTCCAGTGATGCCAACTTTGCAGTTGTCATATTGCTGGTGTGGGGCCGAGCATTGTCATGCTGGAGAAGCACTCTTTTGGACCACTTTACCTTTTGCCGTTGCTGAAACCTGCATCTAAGGGAGACACATATACCCTGCTGTTGAAAGTCGTACCTTGTGGAAGTCTCTCCATTAGCAGTATGCTACAAGTGTCCCAAAAGACAGAGATCTGCTTACCTGCAGATGGAGCAGAATGAAGTTTCTTGGTCAGTCTTCTGTGCAGGAGCTTCTTGACCACAAACCGCATTTAAACGTTCGTGAATATCTACTGTTTTGACTCTTTCCTTCCACAAAAACCATGCAGCCCATCTTTTTTCATGATAGTCACCTTCCATCTTGTCCGTGGATTTCTCTACCTGATAACAAACAAGCGCTGCCCTTTCACTATATACTGTGTTCACAAATGCCATCTAGCACAAGTGTGTTGTAATACTATCAGGTTACCGTCCTAAGAGAAGACGTGCTCATAGATTGAGAGGTATGTTTGAAACAACGCACTTGTAAATCGTTTCTGAATGCTCCTTATAAGACCATTTTTGCCTTAGAGCAATTTCACTGGAAGCAACCAATTTTTTTTATTGTTGCTTGGTTTCTGGAGTATAGTGATAAATCCAGGTTTCATTAACGGTGACAACTCAATGCAAAAAGTCCTTCAGATTTTGCTTAAATAGTTACAAATGCAGCTTTGAAGCTGAAAACTGCTGTTGTCCAGTATGAGCAAAGGCAGCATATCAACACAACTTTTTCATTTCCAACTTATGTAATATATGAAGTACCATTCCTGTCTAAATCCCTGTGACCTCTGCCACTTTGCTAACTCTTAAAAAATCAATGAGAATCATTGTGGATTTTTTCAAAGATTCCTCAGCAATATATCTGAGCATTAATTAACTTTAAAGAGAGTCGATTAATGACACTAAACAACACTTACTTTTAAATTTTTCCGGAACATGTTTCAGAGGCTTTGCCTCTATCTTCACCCGGCCATCGACTGGTTCTCATTGGTGTAGTTGACGATATTTTGTCACAGGTCTCCTCTGGTGGCGGTTCAAGGAACTTGCTGAACACATCTTTCTGGGGGATGTCGAAATTGAATACTTTGTTCCTACTTTTTGAAATGAAGATTTGTTCCCATGTGGATAGTCCCATTTGTTTCCCAATGAGAACCAGTCGATGGCCGGCTGAAGATAGAGGCAAAGCCTCTGAAACATGTTCCGGAAAAATTTAAAAGTAAGTTTTGTTTAGTGTCATTAATCGACTCTCTTTAAAGTTAATTTATCATAACAACACTGTTTCAACACTTCCAAGAAAGGAATTGCAATATCTGAGCATTGCTTAACAAAATTGGATCTTCAACCACATTTAAAGTTGTTGAATAAATATCTATTGGTTGTCATAGATGATGAAAGGTCCCCATAAACAAAATCCAATTTTGCTTTTATCTTATTGCAAGTTTTTCCATCCCAAAATAAAAAGTGAATTACTGAACAATTCTGCAGTTTTTCTATTTTAGCAAAAACATGAATGATTAACTGAAATGCCTGCCATATCTTAAGTAATTTATGGATCAATAAAAAAAATTTGCTTTGAGAATGTGTAACAAATGTCATTACATGGTATTAATACTAACTTAGCAACACCATGTTTTGTAACACAGGTACTTACTGAACCATTTTCAGACATTATAAATTCAACAGTTCAATTTGAACACCATACTGGTCAACAAAATTTATTGAATCATCCTTGCACATTATAAATTCAAGTTCAATTAACACCATGCAGTAACTCAATGAGGTGAATCACCAAAAATTGAAATCGGATACTATTTGCAGGAGATAAAAGTGATGGGATTAATGGTGGGAGCGCTTGAAACTACCTGAGTATTTCATTGATACCTGGACGTGCTTCTGTTTCCTATGAAGAACATCAGTTATATTGTAATAATTTCAGTTAGAAGGGCTAAAAATCATACATAACATTACTTTTATGTATAATATTTGTTACACAAATTAACTATTAATATCACTTAATGATTTATAAATTAAATTATTATAATTTATTTAAGGATATCTTTTACATTATGTAAAATGGCAACCTGCATTTGCAGGAAGTTGGTATAATAAATGTCTTTTATAGTAGCTTAAAAATAATAGCTGAAAGGAAAACAAGTTAAAACATTAATGTTTATGTATATGTAAAGCTCCTCAGATAACATGTGCCATTCTTCACCACCAGAAAGAATTGAAGCCGCAGTCTGATTGATAGGGAATATAATTTATTACTTGGAATGTAGTTAGAAAAGATGCCTACAAAAAAGTTGCTGCCTTGTTGTTTTGCATTTTCAACCATAAAATATTCATTAAAAACGTTGTCTTTCAGTCATTAAAAGCAGCTATAATCTACTTCCTTATTTATTCCTTACATATTTTATCATTTTACAGATTATGTCAACATTATTTCTGATTATGTGTGATTGGAGGAATTTAGTAACAGTGACATCAAAATTAATTGAAAAAACTATTTGTAGTCAGTTTTTAACACTTTGTCACTTACATTTTCATATTATTGAGGGACTAGTTTCCGAAACCATTGCATCCATTAAAAACCTCTGTCCACTATCACCTTGATACTCGGACCAAGGTTGATACTGGATGCAACGGCTTCTAAAAATAGTCGCTCAATAATATAAAAATGTAATTGATGAAGTGTTAAAACTGACTACAAATATTTTTTTCAATTATTTCTGATATTTATAAATTTAATAATAACAACAATAGTAACAGTAACAATCTTATTATTAATTTTTAGATGAGTCGTATTTATTACAGTTAAATCTCGAATAACAATCTTGTTCTTAATGTTATGGTTTTAAATTTTAAAATTTGAGATGAGAAAGTAGTGGTTAATTAGTATTATCGTAGACATTGTAAGGCTTTCATTTTCATGTTTTACCTAACAAATTATGAATTGAATGTAAACTAATAGTCCCATGGCGCACAGTCCTTTAAAGGCCAAGGCAAACCACCTAATCACTGCATCCCTTTCCCCCTGTCCACCACATCTGTCATGATTAACGGTAAACATTGATAGTTATATTAATAGAAAAGGTGAACAAGTTAATAAATATTTAAGTAAGTTGGAAATTAATCGTTCCTTCACACTAGCCATATATAGGCTAAGGTTTTGGATAGTTACTGAATAATTTGCAAAAGGAAATCATTATTTGTAGGACTTAATATAGAAGTGGCACAGATGTTTGAATACTAATTGTATTGGATAGTTTCTGAGCACAGACCACGTAAGCCTTTCAAATAAATAGAAGCACTGGAATAGAGAATAAAGTTTCTCAAAGCAATAATTATTGACATATAAACTGTAATACTATATTCTTTGTGTGACTCGCTGCTTTCTTAGCTAGTAAGTTTGGTGTACAGCACCAATGTTTTTGTACTTTTGCTATGAGTCTCTGATAACAAATAGTACAAAACAAAAATAAGCAGCAAATGGGATGTAAAATGCAGCACTTACTCTTTCTTCTGCATTACTTTGGTGCTAGGACGTATAGCAGAACTGAGCTGTAAACATAATATAGCATTATTGTGTGTTCACTATAGTCTGACTTTTTTAAAACGTAGTGCATAGTGTGGTTGTTGTATACAGTAAATGAAACATGAACTGTCATTGATTGGTGTATTTCTGTGTTTTTGAATGAGGCAGAGAACTGTAGAATATAGTGCAAGAATGAGTGTGCTGTTTAACAGTTCTGGGATTGAATGGATCCTCCCACTCTTTAGAATATTAGATTCAGATCTTTTATGACAGCTTATAGTCATAGTGTGTTCATAGTGTAAGTGTGGAGAAACATAAAAGAATGCAATTTTTTATTTATAAATTTAGTAATTTTTTGTTTTCTTAAAAACACTGTGTAAAAAGTGGATGAAAACCAATACATGATTAGTGATTCTTCTCAAAGGTCAAGGCATTGTTAGCAGCTAGTAAAAGGAGCACAGTTATTTTAAGTTACAGTTTTAATAATAATATGTTGTGTTTTAGGATAATAATTTCACAAGTAGAAAATTCAAACTTTTCGCATAAACCTAATCATATCAAGCCAGAAATATTCATGGCTGTCTTAAAGATTTGTAAATTAATTACATTTATGCATTCTATTCGGTCACAGTACTTGGGACTTAAAAACATAACACAGTAGTTTGCAGTAAATGCACAGATCCAACATTAATTTCATTTTAACATTAGACTGCACTAACTGCTTAAAACAGGAAAGTTAATAGTCAAAAGAGGACTCTTGGTCAGAGAAAGTAACAAACACTATAATCGTGAAGCTGTGTGCATATGTGAGGTTGTTTTTTTTGTTGTTGTAATTTATGTCCTACAACGTTAAGTCATATCGGACGATGAATGGAATGGGTGAAATGATGCTCAAATGGGCCCGGGGTCCATAGAGCTTATAGTTACTTGACATTCGTCCTTCAGGATAAGGGAAAACCCCGGAAAAACCTTATCCAGGTAACTCACCCTGACCGAGATTCGAACTCGGGACCTCTTGAACGTGAGGCAGACATGCTACCACCATGCTACCGAGGCGGACTGCATATGTGAGTGCGTGCATGTTACTCAAGTAACATATTAATTAATAACATTTATTAAATTACTTTCTGAGGAAAAGTAAGAAAAGACACAAAACAAAATTGTCTTATTTAGGAACTCGCCTTAACCAAGATTTGACCCTGGACCTCTTAAATGTGCATACACATGCAAATTGTAATGGCTGTGCTATGGCTTAGTGACACTTGATGTCTCGGCAGACAGGAAATGTGTATGTTTCAAGTTGAAATTTGTCTTATAAATGAGGACATAACCAAAAGAAAGGGAATGTTTACAACTAAAAGAAAGGGAAAGTTTGGTCACCCTAATCTATGCTTTTTGTAATGTTTCTATTCTGTGGATATTGAAAGGTAATTTAAAATTTAAATTTTGTGTTTACTTAAGCACACAATACTTCTCATTATCAATTTTATAGTTTTAAACAAATATTATTTTTCTTACAGTTTCACATTAGTTGCTGCTTTTTACATACAACAGGGAGAGAAACTATATTTGTATTGTGCTGACAATGAGAACTGATTGACAGTCAAGCTCTAATGTTCCTTATATTTCTGATGTTACCGCAACATGTTTTTAAAAGGTTTTTATATAAAACTATTGCACATTTTTTAATTACAGCTATACAGTTTCATAAGAAAAAAAAACTAATTTATCTAGTGCAGAAAGTAATGCACTAGATACTATTTATAGTTATGAGTTATGAACTGTTTTTCTCTTATTGTCTTAGCTGCTGTTTGTTATTTAAATTATTTAAGCAGTAAAAAAAGTTAATCATTTTGAGTTTTCATTACTTTAATATAAAATAAGAAGAGACTGAGTTTTCTTATATGCTGTTTTATTGCATATATTACTTTATAGCAAAGTTTGTACTTAAAATGAAATGGGATGTTTGCATTTTAAACAACTGAAGATATGTTATATTGTATATAATAGTAAATCTTCTTAATAAGTTAGAAATAGCATCAAAAGAGTTCCACATATTTGTCTTCTCAGGCTGTTTGGATAAACACATGTAAAACACAAAGGCAGGTGTAATTCTGAGGGTTAGAATAGAATCCTATGATTTTTTTTAACTAGTAATATTTGTTTTACCATTGCATTAGCAGAAAGTATAAAATGCTTAGAATCATCCAACTTGTTAAATTTATTTTTCTCAAGACATAACTGTATACTTTCTAGTCCAGCCGTTATTATGTTAGTAATGTGCAATAACAAGCAAAACTGTACAGTATAGCCAATGGTTATAGTTACCTTCATTGTGTTAAACTTCTGTTACGTAAAGTTAAATAGAATAATGTAGAAATGTAATTGGTAGTTCTTCATTGTCATTCCATGTGAAGCTTGTTCTGTGGTCACATGCTTATAGAATGTAATAAATAGGGCTTCAAAATTCATATGAAAGCATTGGGAGCAGCTATGTGCAGATTACTCCCACTGCCCTGCTCCTTTCTGAACAGCACATTATGGTCTGCTGCCCTTGAGAGTTAATAGTATTATAGTCCAAGCTTGTATTTGAACATTTGAACATAAATACATGTAAAGATTGAGGTGAAAAGCATGAGAATAGACTTTCATAAAGAACTACCAATCCAAATAATATCTAAAATGTTGTTGGAATCAAACAGTGAAGCAATTCATTGGTGACGTCAACTTCAACACTCAGTAGCTTCACTCACCTTCTCAAGATAATGATTTTACTTTTCTCTCCAACAAAAATTGTTTCTGCAAAATGTCTGTAGCCCTATGCTCTTTGTGAAGTTCATTTATTGCTGTATGAAAGTGGTATAATGTTTCCAGTTCTAATTGTAGACAATTGTGAAAATACTTGTTTAAATTACTTGCATAGTAGGTATTTGTTGTGTTGAGTAGTACTATGACATGGTTTTCTTGATGTAATTCATGTGGTGATGTATACTGAAGGGGTATCTTGTAAATTAGCAGGTTGATGTCCCTGCTCTTTCTCTGGAATGTTTTAAATTTTTTTCTTTTAATAAGAAAGAAAGTACACCAGGAAGAACACTCTGCAATTCCGTTGTTAATATCTTGAATGGCTGAAGCTTTGGGTGGTCTTCTTAGTACGCTTAAGATTACTTTGATGCACATCTGCTGCATCTCTCTTCATAGCATATGTGATTGATGATCTCCTTTAACAACTCGAAAAATGTTGTGCTTTTCCAACTGTATTGGCATGTTCAAAGCACTCCTTTGTACACAGTTTTACACTTTCCCACATTCCCAACACCAGCTCTACATATATAATATATGTATCTCTGCATCAATGATTTCATCCGTTCTGTTCCAAAATAAATAATTATATGTTCCCTTTGCATTTTGTGTTTATTAAAACACACTTTTACTTATTCCCAATGGATTTGTCCTTCTTGGCCAGCTTTACATTTACTATACAGATATACACACACATATAATTACAAGCTCATTTTAAATGATATTTTTTTTCTAATACCTGACAGTTGACAATGACGCCATTAGTCTTCATACACTCCAATATTTTTCATGATTATTCTGTATATTGTGAACTGATGTACATGTTTGTAGTCCATTTCTTCATTTAGACTCCTAGTGAACAGACTGGAGACTCATATATTACAATTTCATCTAAATGTTTAGCCATACAATCATAAATGAAACATTTAAATATAAAACAATTACGATTCTTTGAGCAAGCATAAGTGATAAACTAGTGTTTGTTTTGTAACTTGATATAACCAGAGTAGTTTAAGTTGATTTTGAACGTTTAGCCTGTGGAAATTTTCGTGTTTTTAGAAAGATTTGTTTGAAAAAATTTAGAAAAATTAATTTGTAAAACATTATATTCTTAGAAATAAATGGAATTACAACTTTCTGAAAAAAATAAATTAGAAAAATAAACATTGACATCATCTGCTGTTGACTTTGAAAACCTAGGTGTGCTGTGGTGTTCTGTCAATGAACCTAAATAAGGGATTATCTGCTATTATGGTAAGTTGAAGTTCTGGGAGAAGAAATTTGAAAACCATATAACAATCTTTGACTTCCCAGTAGTAAACAAACCCTTATTTTATTTCATTAACATGCACAAGAGCACAACCTAGGTTTTAGCAAACAACTTGATCTAGCAGTCAAAAGGCAATTGACAATAGATCAAGCTTATGATACTTCTTCAACTTTCCTAGTTGTACCACTATTGTGGTGTTAGGAGATTCTTATTCCTCTATCCCTTTTAAGGTCAGGCCTGAGGAACTAAAGCTCTGGATCTGATAGAGAAGCAGGATAGGTGATCAGCCCAGTGCCTGGTGTGAAGGTGAAGGAAGTGGATGATATGAGGCGAGATGAATGATAGGAAAGATGATGGAGCAATTGGTGGAATGCTGACAGGGGAAACCACAGGACCCAGAGAAAACCCGTCTCAGTGCTATATTATTCACAACAAATCTCACTTTGTGGTCGCCTGGGATCGAACCTGGGCCACCTTGGTGAGAGCCAAGCTATCTTAACTATTCAGCATGCTTATGATACATATTCATAATAAACAGGCGAGTGAAGCCATGAAGCTATTAAGTGTTCAGGTTGATTTCATCTTTCATTAAGTGTGTTTTACCAATCTCAATTATACCTGAATATATTTATTGCCATAATGTATTACACTTCCTAAGAAAATGTATTTTCTTCATTGTAATTACAATATTTTAGTATATTCCATTCAGTATTAATAAAATGTACTGGTTTTCTTGAGCAAGGTGTTAAACTATTAGACCTTAGAGGATAACAAACATGCAATGTATAAATGCATCTTTTGTAATTGTATCATTCTGATACATAATTTTACTGTGGATGAAAAAGCATTAGAAAGTAAATATTTGTTTTCAGGGTAAATTTGGATGTAGTAGTCAGTGAAACTTGACTGTCTGAAAGTGGTCATGAATAATTTATAAGAATAAGTCACAAATGGGTCTAGTCACTTAGTCCAAAGAATGCTAGTCTTCAGTTGTTTTTCATGCAGCTGATGGAAGGAAAATGATTTATATAAATGTTTTAAGTTATTTAGCATGGTATATATATGTTGGTTAAAGAGAAGTAGCATTTTGTTTAGATGAATATCTTTCATATCAACCGATGCTTCTTCTCAAATGTTTGTTCATATTTTAATGAGCTTATTGTGAAACTTTAATGATTATTGTGATTATATGTGTTGATGTGCTCTTTAAATTGCTGTATTTGTACACAAATCTGAATCACAGGAAAAATTAATTTCTTCCTTGTTATCTTGAGAGAATAAAGAAAAATGTTTGACAGCTCTTAAATGTTGTGTTCATCTTATTTATGTTTATCTCATAGTTAAACTCATATTCTAACATTTTGAAAAGTCATCTTTGACCTGCAGTCAGATTAAAGCAACATGGACATGTTACTGATACAGATACTTGCTGGCATACTGTTCATGCAACAGTTACAACCGTCATAGACCTACATTTTGACTCTCACATTCCACGTCATTTAACGTGTAGTTGGTACGTTGGCCATAGTAGCTCAAGGGTTAGAGCAACTGGACGGCAACTAGAAGATCCATGGTTCAAATCTCAGCTATGGCATTGAATTGTTCAGTCTTGACTCTATCTTTCCATACTTTAGCCTACACACGGCCAGTGTGAAAGAACAATTAATTTCCATGAATTGACCTAATAGTGGTTAACTATAAAGCCTGGGGCTTAAAGTACTTACATGTTGTATGTCGCCATTAAGGTAGTTGTCTCATATGTTTATGAGAACTCCTAAGTGGTTTACCGGGAGAAACAGAGTCAGTTGGAGAATTTAATGTCATGTTGGCACGTTGGTCATAGTAGCTCAAGGGTTAGAGCGGCTGGACGGCAACCAGAAGATCCGTGGTTCAAATCCCGGCTATGGCATTGAATTTTTCAGTCTGACTATCTTTCCTTACTTTAGCCTACACACAGCCAGTGTGAAAGAACAATTAATTTTCATGAATTGACCTAATAGTGGTTAACTATAAAGCCTGGGGCTTAAAGTACTTACACGTTGTAAGTCGCCATTAAGGTAGTTGTCTCATGTGTTTATGAGAACTCCTAAGTGGTTTACCGGGAAAAACAGTCAGTTGGAGAATTTAATGTCATGTCGGCACGTTGGCCATAGTAGCTCAAGGGTTAGAGCGGCTGATGGCAACCAGAAGATCCGTGTTTCAAATCCTGGCAATGTTCTTGATTTTTTCAGTCTGACTCTATCTTTCCATATATCAAGTAGGCTATTTTGAAGAATGCTACTTTTGTGTTCCATGTTTGTTCAATAAATTAAACTAAAAAAACAAAGGTTTTCATTTGAGTCCTCATACTTCATATTAATCAAGATAAACATTTGCAGAAGTGGTTTAATTTCAAATTTTATGTAGATAAAGAGATGCAGGAGACCAAAGTAATAGTCAAATCTTTAAAAACAGCCTTGAAATTCCATAATCTATGACAACTTGAGAAAGAACTTAAAAAATGATAATTATTGAAAAATTCAAATTAACAACAATGGATATCCCAGAAATGACTGATGCTACAAAAACTTGTTTAAAGTATGGTGTGTTTTAAGGAAGTCTACATTTTATTCATTTAATTAGTTAGGCTGACAGATTTGTCATGTAAATATTTAAAACGTATGATATTTTAAAATAAACAAAAATTAATACTTGCCCAAGATAGTACAGGGCAGAAGATTATCTTTATAATTGGGATACATGATTTATATCTGAAAAACTTTGAGTTATGAATTCTTTCGGTAATTTGGATTGATCATTGACTGCTGTGAAGTGTACACTAAGAGACATATGTAATTACAGCAGAGGAATAATAATTAGGCAATAAAAAGGGAGTAGTACCAACACTCTCGAGAATAGGAAAAAAAAATCAACTAAGGGACATGGCAACTAAGGTGATAACAGTGATGGAAAAAGTGAAGATCTTAGTGGAAATGTTGACTGAAAGAGAAGAGCTGGAAAGAGAATGGCAGGTAGAAAGCAAAGAAGAGAAAATATACAAGAAATTAAAGGTAATTAGATTCAAGGCATCAGAGGCAGAGTGGTGGAGTTGGAAGATAGTAACAGAAGGTCAATTAATGAAAATTAATTATTCTTCATACTACCTGTGTGTAGGGCAAGTTTTGAAAAGTAGAGTCAGACTGAAAAATTCAATGCCATAATAATAGTAATTCAATGCTGAACTATAAAGCCTGGGAAAGAAAGTAGTTACACATAAGCCACCATTAAGGTAGTCTCAAATGTATAAATGTTTTCATTGTACAAACTGTCAGCAAGTTTCTTTTGGTAAATTCTATGCATGGTCTACCAGTTGAGTGCCGGAAGTTTTTAATGCCATGAAAGATTTTATATGTGTTGTTGATCTTTTATGTTTATCCAAAGCTGTGATTAAATAAGTTAAATTTGCGAAACCCGTAGTGTTCCAGGGTGTTTTCTCAGTTGTAAACAACAAGCATGGCAGCAATAAAGTTTATTTAGTTCAAATGAACCAGACAGCCACTCATAATTATAATAATTACTTACATTAAAGTACCTTTTATAAGGGTTCTTATTTTTTTCCTTCTGTTCACACTGCAAGTGCGGAAGAGCTGGAGTAGGCCTTGCCTGTTTTATCACTAACTTACCCTTGTATTTAAACTGCGAAAATGGTCTTTGCACTAATTGTTTAATTACACATTCTTCACCCATTTCGAAGAATTAGCAACTGTCTTGGTACGCTGTACACTATAAAATAACCAAAACTAATACAGCCGTTAAGGACCGTACCAATCACACAATAATTGAAAACATGCTCTTTCTTGCCTTTAACTCCACGTGCTATGCCGAATTCCGAAGCCAGTCGTGTTCATACTGTACATTTTGGAGAAGCTCGTATGAGTGTAGCGATGTAAGATTCCGAAGCCTTGGTGTGCTAATTTCTGCATTCCTCGAGCTCGCTCCTTGCTGCCTGTACTGTAGAGAAGACTGCAACAGTAAGCTTCAGAAGCCTGCTTCCCCCTCGGTTCAGAGGTAGGGAACGAGAGTTATTCCACCCTACGCACTAATTCTTTAAGGGGGAAACTGGCTGGTATTGCAATTATTAATATTGCTTAATAACATCTAGTTTACTTTAGATATGGGCTTGGTGATAGCTTTGATAGCCCATAATATTGTGACGATCTAACTATGGATTGTAAAAGCTAAGGAGCACATGGCCAGATCGCACATGGGGGGAATTACTACAAAAGATAGGAGGGACATTAATTAACATTACAATTCACTTAATAAGAATATTTACTACTAATAAGCAGATTTCAAAGGTGGTCATAGCGGCCAGTTACCTGTCCTCAAGAGGTTGCTCACAGATGCATCTAGCCGAGCCAAGAGCTAGTCCAAGAGAGAGAGCAAGCATCCGGCTTACACATGTTTATCCAACAAGTGATGGAGTGGGACGAGTGACATCACACGTATTACTGAAGTCAACTCAACTATTATTAGTATTAATACAGTCCCTTGTGACAGTATACGCCACTGGTGTAGATATTCTTTTTGATAATCTTCTCTGTTTAGTGGAAATTTGATCATCTGAAAGATTAAACTGTTGAAAATAGCATGTTGGTGTTTTGGGTTGAAACTGTTGTTCTTAATATAATTATCCAGTGTGTGTCAGTTTTCTCTGAATACCAAAAGTGAGTTTGTTGTCCATTTTTTTAATCTTGATGTCCAAAAAGGAGAGCACCCCATCCTTTTCTGTTTCCAAAGTAAATTTTATAGCTGGATTTTAATATTCAGAAGTCCAAGAGAAACTTGTGTGAGTTTCTTACGTACTATTGCAAAAATGTCAACATAACGATACCAAACTTTGAAATAACTTGAAAAAGTTTTTGTGATATGGATTTCAAAAGTACTCATGAATAAATCCACTAAGCAGGGAGACAATGGGTTGCCCATAGCTAGGCCCATTATCTGTTTGTAGATCTATCCATTAAAACTGAAAAAGTTCTGATTGATCCAAATTTCTGTAAGTTGTGGAAGTTCTATTTCTTCAGAGGTTACTTGTATTGATTCCAGCCATTTTTTAAAAAGTGGAATAAGCTCAGTGTTAGGTATACTTAGATATAAAGAACTGACATCGAAAGAAACTGAAGCATCTTTAGAATTGACAGTTGTGTTCTTCAAGAGATTATCAATTCCAGTGAGTTTTTGATGCTTAAATTTTTTAATTTTGTGAAAGATCTGAAGATGTGAAACCAGCCATTTTGATAACTGGTAAGTGGGTGCACCAGTGTTATTAATTATTGGTCTGAGGGTAATTTCGGGTTTGTATATTTTGTGAAACTATATATGTATGGTATTTTTGAATTGCCTATTTTATTGTTAAATTTTTCTTTTTTGGTCATAATTTTACTATTTTTAATAGCTAATTCCACAGA
The DNA here is from genome assembly GCA_030765055.1 of Mantis religiosa. Taxonomy (NCBI): domain Eukaryota; kingdom Metazoa; phylum Arthropoda; class Insecta; order Mantodea; family Mantidae; genus Mantis; species Mantis religiosa. Next base: position 122,582,129 of record CM060955.1, on the reverse strand, counting down.
TTTACATGCTTTCTTTATTGGTTTTTTTTTCTAGTTTAACAAATTCTTTTCCACCTAAAAGGTTGTCCATTTTTTTAAATAGTCCTCTTCATCCATTATCACTTATTACCTTTATCTGCTTTTATGTAAATTACTGGTTTTTTGTTTAAATTTTTAAGTAATTTTTTATATGAACTTCTTTTAGAATCTGCATTTTTAATATAATCTAAAGTTTCCATACATTGTGTTTTAATCATAGATTTTCGATTTTCAGGCGAATTATATATTGCTATTTCAATGTCCGCAATATAGTTTTCTTTCAGACGTTTGTTTAATTTTTTTTTCAGTGAATTTCCATGTAGTAAGATTCGTTATGTTGTTTGGTTTTTGAGTTGAAAGTAATGTATCTTGTTTTTTGTGTGGGTTTTATCCTTGTTTCTTTTGAAGGTTGATAAATTTTTGTTTCAAAGCGGCTGTTTTTATATGCATAAACATATTGTTTTCACATGGCCGGGTTCATAGATTTTGAAAGTTTTCGGTGTAGTTTGTATAGTTTTAACTTTGTGATATGTAAAGAATTATAGTGATTGTCTATCTCCATTTTAATTACTCGTTTTTCAGCTGCTATTTGTTGTTTACTATTATTATGTGTTTATCAATTTTTCTGACGAAATTTCGTGCTGTATTAAATTTCAAGCATTTATCTAGAAAGCGCATGTCCGCAAAGGTATATCTTCTCTTTCGGTTTAGTTTCTGAAAAAGTTTGATATCTTTTTTCATACCTTCAAATTCAATATTGAAACATGTCGGTGAAAAATAGTGTTAGTGAAGCAATGTGTCAATATCTTCTCTATTCACTTTTATTTTAATCTGAAATTTTCCAGTATATTTCTGACAATTTCTTTGTTTTGAAGGTATTTTACATTACCTAGGAATTTTTTAGCAACTGAATCCAATTTCATTCACAGAGCTGGTAAAATTGACATCTTTCAGCAATTACATTATGGTCCATCAAATAATCTCTCTCTTCATATATCGAGATTTAACTGTATTGGAACACCACAGTGAAGCGAAAAATTTTGTCTTCAATGGAAAATATTATAAACAAATTTCAGGACTAGCTATGGGAAGCCCGCTATCACCATTTTTGGCCAATCTATACATGAGCTTTTTCGAAACACATATTACTAAAGCCTTCCCTCATATGTTTAAAACATGGTACAGATACGTAGACGACATCTTTGCAATAGTGCCCTACAAACTAATAGATGATGCTTTGAAACTACTCAACCTGCAAGAACCCAGCATACAATTCACAGTGGAAACTGAAGAGGACTATACTCTACCTTTTTTAGATCTTAAAATAAAAAAAAGCAATGAAAAACTAGAATTTGGTATTCATAGAAAAGCAACACACACAGATAATTACATCAAAGCAAATAGTTTCAACCCAATTCCACACAAACATGCAACCATCAACAGTCTGACACACAGATTAGTAAATCTACCTCTCAGCCAGCAAGAATATCAAAACGAATACCATCAAATCTTAAAAACTGCAATTAAAAATGGATATGGAAAAAACCTTGTAGATAAAAAACAAAAATTATTCAAACTTCAAAAGAGATTAAAACAGATCTCAGCTCTCACACCAATAAAACAAGAAATTAGATTTGCTAAATTTACTTACCACCCCTGGGCCACAAAAAAGTTCCAAAAAATATTCAAGAAATACAATATAACATTGGCACCAAAAAACAATTACAACATTAAAAACCTACTTCACAGTAATAATACTGATAAGATAAAACAAGAGTAAAAGTCAGGCATTTACAAGATTAAGTGTAAAGACTGTGAAAAAATTTACATAGGGAGGACAAAAAGAAACATAGGCACTAGAAAGAAAGAACACTTCAGGCACTTAAGTACAAAAATATTGATAAGTCCGCAATAGCAGCTCATTTCTGGTCTGAAAATCATGAAATTGAAGATAACACAGAATTACTAAAATAGTACAAAAACATAGTGAACTCGTCATATGGGAGAGGATATACATAGAAAAACATAAAAACCAACTAATGAACTTTGAAATCCCGCTAGAAGAGAATCCCACATTCAAGTTCATCACTAAATCCACAGATGGCAGCAACAACCCCAGAATTACCCACACCGAACATTCTAACTTCAGTCGCACAAGAGCCGTAGATGCAAGCGATGATTTGCGAAACGTCCTCAAAATAGGTACGAAAGTGAAGCAGATGTGTAAAAAATACGACTCATCTATAATTTAATAATCTCTCTCTTATTTTAGCCTGTGAAAATGGTGGAAACTATCTGCGTAATTACTGTAAGCAAGGGCAACTTTTGTCAAATGCTTTCACAAACTTTTTCATCATGCCAAGTATGTAGAGGCAGAAGGATTTTTGTATGTTGAGCAAGAGGTACGTTAGTAACATCTTTTGATCCAGGTTCCAGTTATTGCCTCTCAGGCCACTGAGCAGTTTCTCAATGTTTGTCCCTCACTTTGCTATATCGTTCTGGGGAGGAGGGGGGCAGGATTTTGTATGTCCTCCCCACTGTCTTAGTAATAGACCAGTGACCTCTAGTGACCACATTTAGCTGCTTCTGGTCACAATACCTAATTTTCTCAAGAACATACATCAGAGTTTCATAAGAAATGTTAGGTTTGCAGAATGTACAAGCAGTATAGAAGCTAACCTGTTTCCATTATGAAGTAACACACTCTCAACACTTTGGAAGAACCAATAAAAAAATGCCAGTTACTTGGCTCATATGGCTCCCTGCACATAAGAGTTGTTTCCTGTTGAACTACACTAACTACCCAAAATATAAGTTGATCTTCTGCATACATACTTGTGGAACTGTATTTCATGATTCTTATATTATGAAAATGTAAGACCAGGTGATAAATTCTTCTCCTGTAGTCATGAGCCCTATAATTCACTTTTTGTTTTGTGAGGCATAAATCCTTTGCTAAATCATTAAACTTACATTGATTAAACTGTTATGTTGAATTCTCTAATTCTTCTGGCTCTCAAATCATTCATTGTCAGAAGTCACAGAGTTGCTTTCAGATTCACTAAAATTTAGGTCTGCTGATGGTGTAGGTATGGGTAGTGTGGGTCAGTGTGGAATAAGTCATGTAACTAAGTTCAGATTTGAATATTTAATTCTTTTTTTTTTTCTTTTTTTTTCATGGCAATTTTTCTGCTCTCTATATCTTGGTTTGGCAAAAGGCATCGCCTTCCATTTTCCTTCAGACTAATAGCATAGTTCATCAGCACAAGAGTTATAGCAATATGAGGTGCAAACAGCTAATCCTTATCACCAACTTTCTCTTTGAAATATGAGTAATGTAATTTCTTTATTTTTAAGTCTGTTTTTACGTACCTTACCATCAAGCATGAAAGAACCACTAATGTAACAAAACTTCTGAGGACATTTTAGACATTGTCTTCTATGTATCCTGAGGTAGAAGTCATATTTGAACTTTATTTTAACACTACACATATAGATGATGAATGTGCATATTAACACAAGTTTTCAACTCTACTGAAGTTGAGACCTATGATAGCTATAAATAATATAATTACCTCACAAGATGACAGACCTGAGCTGTAAAACAAAGCTGATAAGTTCTGGGAATATAAACATAAACAACTGGGTGATAAGGGAGGATGGGAGTCAGCCAGTTAGGAAGATAATCAACAACAGATTTAGAATAACATAACGAAATATAACAGTAAATTGTATAAACTAAATTAATTTAGCACCACAGTTACATATGTGCATATAAAAACTAGATATGAAAGCCAAAAAGTGACTTCATTTTTTAAATTAGGATGCTGATTTACATTAAAAGTAAAATATTTTCCTTTATACCATAGAATCAATTCTGACCAATTTTATGGCAATCAAAGAGCAACAATTTGTATATATTTTTATTCTGATTAAGAAACATGAGCAGATATTTGTAATTTTTTATTTGTATTAAACAATATAACACTGTCACATTGGTGAATGCAAAGCTGTTTTGTAGGGAAAAACTGAAGTTGGGCAACTTAGCCACTATCACAAAATAACAGGAGTAGGGGAATTGCTTCATTGCTTATTGGCCTGCAGGAGCAGTGGTACACCTTCAAGGCCAGTGACTAGTTGACGTCATTAGGCCAGGGCAGAATCGTGTGGCTACTATGCAAAATACTTTTCTAGATGGGGTTTTGAGAAGGATCCATTTTCAGAAAAAACTACTGCACCCAGCATGTATATAAAAGCTGAGTGAGTAGACTAGTACAGTGTATAGTAGTGAGAGTAGTGTGGTGCTTCAAGCTGTGTTAGGTACATTCCAAGATCTGTGGTAAGGAGTCAGCAGGCCGTGGAATAGTGCAGGAAGTAGTTCATGGCTTCAGGTAAGGAATTACCAAACTGTGAAACCAGTACAAAAGCAATCACGTCTGAATATCGGAGTTGTGTTCAGATTTGGTGTGTAGCTCCATGTGTAGGTCAGATAGAGTACAAAGGGTTTGTGCTAAAAAGTCATAAACATAACAAAATGTTACAGTACATTTTAAACAGCGTTGCATTTGTGTAAAAGAAAGGCATTGGGCTAACAATTATTTTTATTTTAGATATCCAAAATATAGCTCTGTGCAGAAAAAAATGTTTAGAAAACCCATAATTGAGAATCTATTTTTTTTTAGAAGTGAAACTTCTTAGGAAAATAAAAAATGATTGTGTAAAGCACTGAGAAAAATGAATTACAAAAGCTGTTTCTCTCACCCTCAAGCATATAGAATAAAAAGAAATATTTCAAACAATGGAGTGCCATTATTATTAAAATTAGGCAAATGAGTCAACCTTGTACTCACTATTCTCCATTTAAGAGTTTTTTATGAAGACTAGTTTTTATGATGACTGTGGTCGACCACAGAACTGAGGATAGCGAAGAAGTTCTCAGAAACCAATCTTCATAAAAAAGCTTGTAAGTGGAGAAAAGTGTATACAAAGTTGAATTATTTGCTAATTTTAATAACAACCTAAGAGCCTTATCACCAACACAATATAATTTCACTTTCAGCAAATGCCCAACTTCCCTCTCATGCAGTTGTTAGTATTCAACTAGCACATTTTTGCTGCAAGTTTGAGAATGAATCTAGCTAAATGGGACAACTGTAGCTCAATCTAAGGCCATTATACTCCAGCATTTGAGAGCAGGTGTCCAGGTTGTATTGTATTGTATTCTTTATTCACCGTTTGGAAAACATTTTTACATTGTTAATCATCACAGTATCTAGTTGCAAAATGTGAATTTACATTTGCAATATAAATGTTTGCACAAGCTTTATTAGTTGTTGATGAACTTGGGGAATTTCCTGCCATGCCATCGGCTAGTGTGGCAGGCCACCTGTGCAGCTGCACATCCAAATGGCAACTGAATTCTGTGCTGCTTAAGTTTGTTTGTCTTGTACAAAATCAAGTTGGTTAGCCGGCTGGAATTTGAATGAGAATAAGGTTACAGTTTGGTTTCCAAGCTAAGCAAGAGGTACTTTTGTACAGTCACCCATCCAATAGGACCAGATCTGTTGCTGCTTAACTTAGGGGAATAGCAGGCATTGAGGAGTGACAGACCTTTAGGAATGGGCTCCCTAAGCATCTTTGGGCTAGGGTCTGTATGTAGTCCTTTTGTAACATGAAGGCAACTATGGCACTACTAGGAGTTCTAGATAAGCTACCACCTTATTCTCACCTGAAGTGATATCCAGTTGTACCTAAATATTACTTTGTCTGACCTTAACTCTGTAAAGCATTTCACTGAAACATCAAGAATTTTGTTTGTTTGTGTAATTTACGTCCTCCAACGTTAAGTCATATCGGACGATGAATGAAATGGGTGAAATGATGCTCAAATGAGTCCGGGTTCCATGGAGCTTAGAGCTACCTGACATTTGCCTTTCAGGATAAGGGAAAACCCCGTGAAAACCTTATCCAGGTAACTCACCCTAACCGAGATTCGAACTCAGGACCTCTTGAACGTGAGTCAGACATGCTACCATCGATACCGAGTGAGTGAAACATCTAGATGTGTTACAATATGAATGTGTTGATAGCTTTCTATAATGAGTTTCTCCATTTGAAGCTCTTTATATCAGTCAGTAGTCCTATTTATCTAATCTCTTCAAAATTTATTGGATTGAAGCATTAACTCTGCAATCTAATGGTCAGTGATTATTGTTTGACAAAGAAAAGTACTGTCTCCTTATGGTTCCATTTTCGGTGAATTTTGGATGGTTAGATGTCAGTACAAGATTTTAGGAGTCTTCTGTGAATACATTAACAAAATAGGTATACAATGTAACTAAACTGAGTATGCATATTACTCGTATTACATTTTTCAGTGATCTAGATTCAACAGTAAGTTGAACTGTTTGTGCTGTTGTATTAAGGAGATACTATTTATTGCAGAAAATATGCACGCTGAAGATCATGGATATATTCCAACTCTGTATTTTTATTTGTCCACAGCACCATTTCTACAGCTAATATATACATTAAGTCTTTTGTAGTTGATCAGTCAGACAATCCATTCTTTTACAATATGAAGTGTTTATGACAAAAACACTGAAATTTTTAAATTTAAAATGCATGCCTTATAGAACATTGTTTCATTTAAATTTGTGTACCAAGTTTTGTACATTTGCTCATCTATTATTCATCCCTGTTGCATTTTCTGCAGTACAAATACTGTAACCTACTTGAAAGTCTCGTAGAATACAGTCTAACAGTGCTTCCACAAAAGCACTATCACACACTGGTATAAAACCCTGTTTAAACTACACAAAAAAAAGTCAACAAATTATTCAACATTATTTGTAAACATTCATTTATTTTAGGAAATTTTAGGTTTAGGTACTAACCAGTTACACATTTTCTGTACTATTTATTTTATTAAAATAGAGTAGTATAACAAGAATGTCTACAATCAAATTCAATCTGTTCTTAGCTGTCAAAAACTTTTACAAAAATACAAGTGAATAAATTTATATAAGAATGAAGGAGCTGTCCATTTAGCATTTTCTTATCATACAGGAACTCTCCAATGACTCCATGAATTTTCATCATCTTGGACAATTCCGAGATCATTCTCACAAGGTCATGCTGTCCCTTGAACTTTCCATTAAGATAATCCACCAGATAGTAATCATTGAAGCCTAGCTGTCCAGGTTCAGGATCTTCACAGACCTGAATTATGCTACAAATCTTTTGAGTAACACTTGTTTCCAACTTCAGATTTTCTTTCATTGCTGTTACACCATCTTGCCAGGTTTCATTGAGGGGCATTGGGTTACCAATAAGCTTGCCGACTTCTGATGTAAATTCTCCTCTCATGAGAAGTTGATCTATCAGCTTTAATGCATGTTCACATTCTTCGTTTGCACTTTCAAAGAAAACTGTTGTAAACCCTGGTCTATTGATTGTGTCTCTAGATAAATGTGCACCCATAACCAAATATGTCATTGCAATTATCAGTTCTTCTTGTACTTGATCTCTCATTTTTTGGACACATGGATCTACCATGGTGATCCAATCAGTAGGCATTCTCCCACTTCATGAGTACATGTTAAGTGCGGTGCAAGGGCTGCAGCACGTGAAAATGCTGTATCAAGGCTATTTCCTTACACAGGCATGTTGAATTGTTATAGATCAATGCAGATGTTCTGTGACTGAATGAATGAGTGCTTCAGAATTTGTTGTAAAGAGGTAAGCTTTAGACTGGTTCCTGTTGCTTCACTTCAAAGAATCAGACAACTCTGATGTGATTAATGATATGCTGCTTCTGTCACTTTTCTATTCTACCACCTTTACACACACTGGCAAAGAAGGAGACCTAAGCTTAACAGAATAATATTCCTTAGATAATTCTCACAACCACCAGATCATGGATGTGGTTGAGTGGTCACCTCTAGAAAAATGGTATTGTTGAGACTGTAGTTATGTTGATTCAAAATTGTGTGGGGAATGAACACATAGAGTCCAGCAGGTTCTTCTTTTTTCTTTCCTTCAACAAGGCTTTTCTGTAAGTTCTGCATCTGCAAAAATATATGTTTTACTAGGTAATATTTAATAAAAAAACAGGATAATAATTTAGGATATTGAGTAAATGTTTAGGTAAAGTGTATATAATAAAACTATTAAAACATTTTATTATTCTTATATGTAGTAGTAAAAACAGAGAAAATATTTTTTCCCTTGTATTTAGAAGGAAAATTAATACCAAGATCTGTAGGGATAGAAGAGATGAGCAAATTCTTTCGAACGACAGTTCTTTGCAATAAAGTAAACAAAAAATTTAATACTATGTGCTATGTGAAGATCCATTTGGTTACAAATTAAACTCTAGTCTTTTATTATTAAATTTTAGATGAGTCGTATTTTTTACACATCTGCTTCACTTTCGTACCTATTTTGAGGACATGTTTCGCAAATCATCGTTTGCATCTACGGCTCTTATGCGACTAAAGCTTGATCCAGCGGTGTGGGTAATTCTGGGGTTGCTGCTGCCATCTGTTGATTTAGTGCATTAGTTGATTTACGGCATAAGAGCCGTAGATGCAAACGATGATTTGCGAAACATGTCCTCAAAATAGGTACGAAAGTGAAGCAGATGTGTAAAAAATACGACTCATCTAAAATTTAATAATTTTTCGCTTCATTGTGGTGTTCCAATACAGTTAAATCTCGATATATCTAGTCTTTTATGTTTATACTTTATAGTAAAAACATACAATAGTCATGATTGTTGCTTTATATTTTTCTCCAGGTTACATGTAATGTGACTAATTGACAACATGAAATTGTGCTAAACACTCTTAATTCATCACCAAAGCTGTTAGCACAGCACTAACTTATTTACTTTTACTTCTACAAATACACAGATCAAACATACTTCTTGCTTTTAGTTAATTGATGGAAATTAATCATTTCTCCACACTAGCCGTATATAGGCTAAGATTTTTGAATTTTTCATGTTGACTTTATCTATCAAAAACCTTAGCCTATATACAGCTAGTGTGGAGAAATGATTAATTTCCATCAATTAACTAAAATAATGGAGTTAAATGATGAAGCCTGGGACTTAAGTACTTACGATAGTAAGTCACCACAAACGGTGTATGTCGGATGCAAGAGCCCATAGTGGTCTACCGGGAAAATATATTAATCAACTGGAGAATTTAATGCCAGGACGGCACGTTGGCCATGGTAGCTCAAATGGTTAAGAGCGACTGGATGGAAACCAGGAGATCCGTGGTTCAAATCCCGGCCATGGCATTGAATTTTTCATGTTGACTCTATCTATACTTTTTGCTTTTTATGCTTCTATTGGACACACTAACTTGCATTGTTCATAGCTTCTCTATGCTCACTGGGTGACTGACCCACTCTCTTCCAACTAGCCTCGAGCTCCCTTATATATCCTCAGGTCAAAGAAGAATTTTCTACAGAAACTTCTGGAAATCAAAGTCTCTGGATTTGTCTAAATGAAGCACTCTTGGACCTTGGTAGCAGAACTAAAAGGTGTTACTTTTGCTAGCTCATGACATCAACAACAGCTGCTCTAAATGACACATTATTATATTTCCTGAACAGTAAACAACAAACGTGGTGGATGTAGTGACTCGCACTTAATCCCTCAGTGGCAGACATTTGCTGCTGCCATGACACTGCTCCCTACTCAGAGCTGTGATCCAACCAACCTTATACTTTCCAGACCTTTGATTGAGGTGTCTGAATGTGGTAGATTAGTTCACTGAACCTTTTATCCATGTAGTGCAACCTTTGCTTTGCTGAGTGGAGTTTGGAGCAGTGCCCCTAGTTAGGGCAATGCATGCCATTCCACTGGTCATGCCAGGTCTTCCAATCAGTTGTTGGAGCTTTGGAGTGTTACCTTGTCTCTTCCAAAGGATCCTCTTGTCGATGTCTACTGTCGCCTCAAGGTTCATGAGGGCATCTATACAGTCACTTCTTCAGCCACCCTCACAACAACAAGTTGGTTTTTTTATGGCAAGCCCTCCACCATGTCGGATATGAATACTATCACTAGTTCATCAGTGTCACAAGCACCCATTACTGTTTTTCCTGTAATATACCATCCACAATAATGTTATCTCGAGTTGATTATTCCGACGACTCTGATGCAGCACACGCTGTGTCCTGCTTTTTTTAAACATTTACCAACATCATATCACACAATGAATGAACTGGGTGAAATGATGCTCAAATGAGTCCAGGGTCCATAGAGCTTAGAGTTACCTGACATTCATCTTTCAGGATAAGAGAAAACCCCGGCAATAAATAACTCACCAGAAAACTCACCCTGACTGAGATTCGAAATTGGGACCTCTTGAACGTGAGGCAGACATGCTACCATCTATGCTACCGAGGCGGGCGCGTTTCCTGGTTGGTCACGTACCCAGCGTACACCGTTTGACATCCACTGCTTCGGTCGTGAACAGTCTCTCACCAGATGTGCTGCACAAATTGCACTCCCAGCACACTCCATTAGTGGATCTTCGCAGAATCTACCCTCCATCTCCGTTGTGTCAAACACTTTCGTTCTTCAATTGGAATCTGGTTGGTTCCTCCTCAAGCTTGCGCTACTCAGTCCACCTGTTGGCACTGCCAGCTTTTTGATTTGGCTTGGGCAGCTGTTTGCTGGGTTTGCTGGTTGCTCACAGCTCCACACAATTCTCTGGAGGATTGTTGATGTCTTGGGCTGTTCCTTTGTTCCGGAAGTACCGAATCTCGGCACAACTTATCTCGGCATTACGCACTATGTTGATGAAGGCATATCTAAACAGCTTCCAGGGACAAGTGACTGGTCGGGAGGCTCTCTAAAGACTTACTGCCAATTGCTCAATTGCCAGGGCGTTTCAATAATTGGCCTGCAGCCTCAATTTGATCTAGCCAGAAAGTGATTTCGAACAGGTTTCCAAGGGTCCTCTAGAAGTCCTGACACTGCCAACATCGGAATTGCATCAGTACCTTTTATGTGTCACTCAGTGATAAAAGGAATCATTGATTTTATGGACGATAAAATATTTCATGTGGTATAAGTATCAGGATAACTTGAGTATCGTCGTGGAGTCTAATTGTAAGCTCTGTGGTCTCCTCTGCAAACCATCGGTTGTGGGCGGCGATGGCAGTGAACTATTGGCAGAAAACTTCAAAGGTTGATGCCACTTTGTACTTGGTGGCTTGACACGCCCGAGTTTCATTTCGGGTTCTGGCATCTTGGCCTTTTAAGCATCTCTTTCATCATAGTGTTCGGTACATTGGCACTGCCATCTACTCTTCACTCTAGAATGTTAACGAGTTGGTCAAAGTTTTCCATTTTTCCACTGAAAGTCTCTTCGTCTTTCCTCACCCTGACAAAGTTGTTCATCGATTTTGTTTCGCAGCTCCACCACTCCTTCTTTTACAACCTTTGTTTCTGTCTTCACTACTTCCTTTATACTTTCCATTTTCAGTTCCACTTTGTCCATGCCAGTTTTTATTTCACTCTTCATTTCTGTCTTCATTTCTGCCTTCATCTTCTGCATGCCAGATTCCAACTTTGATTCCAGTTTGTTCATGCTGGATTTCACTGTTTGTTATTTCATTCTTCATTTCGCCCTTTACCTTTTTCTTCTTCATTTTCTCCAACAGATTTTAAATACTGCCTCCATCATAACATTTTATCCTACTCCTTACACCAGTGTGACTAAATGACAACACCATGTTTTGCTAAGCTCAAATGTTTATATATATATATATATATATATATATATATATATATATAGTACTTCTGTTGCACACACCAACTACCATGCTCATAACTTCTCTAGTTCACTGCTTGCAGACCAACAATATTTTGGCTGGCCTCAGGACTCCTATATTTAGCCCCATGTCATTTTGGAAATCAAAATTTGTGATTCACCTAAATGGAACATTCTTGGAACCATAGCAGTGGAACTACACAATTTTCCTAGTTCATGATGTCAGTAGCAACTGTGCTTGCACAACACATTATTGCATTTCCTGGCCAACAAACAGCAACATTTGTGAGATGGGGTGACTCATATTTAATCTCTCTGTGGCATGCATTCGCTTAGCCATGAAAGTAACAAGTTCTTATAAAATGTTTGATCCTCTTATTGTCTTAGCAGAAATTAATATAAAAGTGGAGTAATTTTGGCATACTGTACATAAACACCCTTTGCCTCTGTGTGAGTGATTCAGTGAAATCCTGTGCTAGCATGCTGTGTTGACAAACATTTTGGACTTAAGACTTAATCCAGCACAGCATTGCTGTGGGCAATCAACAATATCTGATTGATTAATTAACTTTAAAGAGAGTCGATTAAAGACTCTATGCAACACTTACTTTTAAATTTTTCCGGAACATGTTTCTGAGGCTTTGCCTCTATCATCGGCTGGCTCTCGACTGGTTCTCGTTCGTGTAGCTGATGATATTTTTATCACAGGTCTCCTCTGGTGGCGGTTCAAGGAACTTGCTAAACAAATCTTTCTGGGGGATGTCGAAATTGAATACTTTGTTCCTATTTTTTGAAATGAAGAATTGTTCCCATGTGGATAGTTCTTGTTTTCCTGATGTATGTTTTAGTAGTTTTGGTTCTGGATTTATGTTGTGGTTTTTTTTCCAAAAATGTGTGGCAACTGCTGATTTTTCTAATTGTTTATATTTTATGTTTCTAAAGTGTTCCTTTGCTCTTGTTTCTAAATTTCTTTTGGTTTTTCCAATATAAATTTGACTACAGTCATTGCATTCAATTTGATATATACCAGATTTTTTGTTAGATGGAATGGCATCTTTGATGTTTGAGCAAATTAGGTTTTTTAAGGAGAAATGGTTGACTGGTGCTAGTTGAATGTTTTGTTTTTTGAAGACTTTTTTGAATTTATCATAGGCCCATGGATGGTAAGTGAATTTTTTGAAAATCATATTAGTTTCTGTAGCTGAGAGGGTTGTGGTTTCCTTTAGTAGTTTCTTCTTTTTTGATAAGTTCACTTTTTTGTCCACTAATGATTTGGGAAAGTTATTTTTTTGTGCTATTTCAATTATTTTGTTGTTTTCTGTTTTGTATTCTTCTGCTGTGAGAGGGATGTTTACCAGTCTGTGTGCTAAACTTTAATTGACTCTCTTTAAAGTTAATTTATCATAACAACACTGTTTTCAACACTTCCAAGAAAGGAATTGCAATATCTGATTGTTCTAACAGACAAACAAACTTTGTTCAATATATAAGCTGAGGCTTTCATGGCCAGCATCTTGAAGATAAATATTATGTTCTGGGCTTATGGTCCATGATCTAGAAGTTGTTGAGTGAACTGATGTTTTGCCAGGAACTGCGCTTAGCATCATCAGGGTGTCGATCCGTCCACTGTGGAAGTCAGAAGTCGAATGTCAGCTAGGTGCAGTTCCTGGTGAAATGTCAGTTCACTCAAGAGCTTCTAGACCACGACCCATATGCCCGGAACGTAACATTTATCTTTGTTCACCAAATCAAAATTCAACGGTCGACATAAGCTAAGGATTTTAGTTAATTGATGGAAATTAATCATTTCTTGACATTAGCCGTATATAGGCTAAAGTTTTTGATAGATAGAGTCAACATGAAAAATTCAATGCCACAGTCGGGATTTGAACCACGGATCTCCCATGGTTCAAATGGTTCAAACCCTGACCGTGGCATTGAATTTTTCATGTTGACTATCTATAAGCTAAGGATATTAGGAGGGTCCTAACGAATTGCATTCTAGGTAAACACTAGCAATATATGGAGCATGGAGTATTAGTTTGACTCATAATTATATTAAACTTCATGAAGTTTAGAATTAAACTAAACAATTCATTGCCATGGTTGGAATTTGAATCACGGAACTTCTGTTCTACATGCAGCCATGCTACTACTGAACTACAATGGCAAAATGGTAGCATGACATTAAAATTCTCTAGCAGATTCAATCTTCCTGGCAGACTAATGAGGACGTTGTTTGAGATCATTTACTCCAATAATTTGTAAGTATTTATGTACTGGGCTTTTTAAGTCATTTTACTATAGTTCCATTTATATGGGTAATTGTTAATAGGTGATTGTTCTAGCGCACACAAACTGTATGTAGGTAAACCTTTAGAAGGGTGACCTTTGTAGGGCTGATATTCAAACTGCCTAAATTGTCTAGGGATGTTGAATACACCTAGTTCAAGAAAATTATAGCTCAAGCGACATCTCGAAAGCTTTTAAGTGAGAGTCATTGAAGATACACAATATTATACCTGCATGGGAATTGCAGTTTCCAGAACAAAGGAAAACAAAACGGGAATCTGTGTACTTAAACAATGCTAACAACATTACTTCATGTCACAATGTATTACTCATATTTAACCTATATTTTTTGTTTTCCTATGTTATGAAGCATTTTGAAATATTTTGAAATAGGAGGTTAATTTGTTAAAAAAGTCTCATATTCCCTGATTTTCATTTGAGGTATATTGATATTTTGTTATCATTTTTTTAAGGAATAAGAAAGAGCTTTTCATGAAATGTTGGCTTTAAGGGAATATGAAAACCAAAATATTACTGTGCATTTCAAAATTCAACTAATATAAATTTTTTTGGAAGGATTTACATAGATTCCTATTCTTATACAATCCGTGAATCAAGTAACCATGAAAGCTGCTGTATTCCCTCTGTCCTTTTCTTAATCCTTAAGGGCATGAGTTCCTCCAAATACATATAGCACCCATAGTAAACTCCTAAGGCATATTAGATCTGACGCATCTCACAGATGTATGGAAGTCAAAACTCAGGTGCAGTGAATTTCTCAGGAACTTAATTTTCTTTATATACAAGTAAGATATGAGTACTGATGCTTCCAGTTAGAATAAATGCAGCCTACATCATTTGAAGTTTTCAGTAAACCTATAAACTACATTTTAAGTACCATTTATTAAAATTAAGAAATACCTTGTCTGGTGATTTCCGCTGATCGAGCAGTGTTAATGTAACTCGTTGATTGAAAGGTGATGGTAGTATTGAATCCCATTCACCTTCCAACACTTGCAGTGATGCTATCATGTGACGTCCAGTCCACTGACCTATGCCATTTAACCTTAATTGTACCTGAAATAGAGTTGTTTTCTGTTTAGTGTTAAAAGAACTTTGACAACTTAGTCATGGAATAACCTTGCATTACAGAATTTAAAATACCTTATATTTAATTAAAGCTATAAGTTCACTTTATGTGTTGAGAATATTATGGTATGATATTTTTGCAATAAACTCATGAAATGAGAAATCTTAACAGATACAGATTAAGAAGTGAAGTTTAAGATTGAGATTAATGTTGCTGCAACATGGAAAGCAAAATATATAACAGATAGTACAGAAATAGAGAGACAGAGAGAGAGAGAGAGAGAGAGAGAGAGAGAGAGAGAGAGAGAGAGAGAGAGAGAGAGAGAGAGAGAGAGAGAGAGAGAGAGAGAGAGAGAGAGAAAGGAAAAGTATGAGACATTAAGATCTTTTTGACATCATAAAAGGTTTTTTTTTTTTCCCTGTTCCATTTATACCCTGCCTTTAACTGCAGTGGTCATACTGGCAGCCATAAAAGGGTTTAATGTTAAAAAGCAGCTCATAGTTGATTGGAGCAGACAAAGGAGATGTAGCTAAATCAGCTAATATATGAACATAGATTTAATCACACTTTATTAAAGAATTAGGTTCAGCTTTTCAAAACTTAAGCATGGCTACACTAATGTCCAGGGGAAATTACAAGACTGAAGATAATTAAGAATTAACAAGCCTGATGAAATGGCAAGATAGACAAGGTAATGATCGACAGACTCCTACGACATTAACTTTAAAGAGAGTCGATTAAAGACACTAGACAACACTTACTTTTAAATTTTTCCGGAACATGTTTCTGAGGCTTTGCCTCTATCATCGGCCGGCTCTCGACTGTACCTGAAACCTACGACATGTTTGGAAACATCCAGCAACAAAAGAGCTTGTCATTGGATAGTATTCAGGATAGTATACTTGCTTAATTACAATGAAAGTTAGCAATATCACTGCCATTCATGTAGGTGGTGGCATAATTCTGCTGCAGATTTCAAATCACCAAGGATACATAGAAATATACTGGACAAAGTTTACAAGCAAGTCAATAAAATGGCAGACAAAATGAAAAAAAAAAGGCAGTAGGACAGACATCATGATGGACGAGTTTGCCCATAAGGTTACTTTTGCTGTTGCCAGGTTTGTGGAGGGTAGTTTCTCGGGCCTGGCTAAATTATTGTGTAAACTGCTTTTATGTACTCCTATGAGTAAGGACTATGATACAATGAAGCACAAAATTAATATAATTTTGAGTCAAACTGGTACTCAGTGCTCTATTTATTGCTGGTGTTTACATAGAACATATTTCCTTGGGACCTTCCTAACATCCTCAGCTAATGTTGACTATTGAATGCTGGTTTGGTGAACTCCTTGTAGGCGATAGGGGCATCTCTGTTGGTATCTTGATGAACTTGAAGTTTGGCTTTTCTTAAAAGGTTGCGTCAAAATTAAACAGTTTTCTTTCATATTTCTTTATGAATATACATAAAGAATATACATAAATTCAGGAATATTCATAAAGAAATATGAAGGAAAACTGTTCAATTTCTTTTTAAAAGAAGCCAAACTTCAAAGTTCATCAAGATACAGACAGAGACACCCATATCGCCTACAAGGAGTTCACCAAACGAACATTCATTGATCGACATTAGCTAAGGATGTTAGGAAGGTCCTAAGGAAATATGCTCTAGGTAAACACTAGCAATAAATAGGACACTGAGCAGTAGTTTGACTCGAAATTGTATTGGTGCATTTATATAATTTATTTTTCTTTATAATCCCAGTAGATTAACTAATAGCATCATATCTTATTTATTTTGCTCTGAACAATTTCCCTTTGTGCTTTCTCTGTCTGCTAAAAATGGTTTGTGAATAACAGCCTGTTAGTATTAGTGTACTAAGGATGTGCTAGATATAATGCTTTACCATAAAATACTGCCTCTAATTCAGGTTCAGTACATTTTTGCAAATTTATCCATTATCTGTTAGAACTGAAAGAAAAATGTTTGAAGAGTGTTAGTCTCTTAAGTTAATCCTGCAAAGCTTTAAGCTATTCAAGTAACAATTAAATTATTATCAAAGGTTTATTTTCATGCCTTCTAAATTTTAACTGTTAACATTAATTATTTTTCATTATAATGAAGAAAATTATGCAATGTTATTCAATCATGGTGATGCTTAAGCAACTGTGAATATATTCTGTTGCATGTAACCTAACACCTCTACTGGAAATTAGTCATTCTTCCACACTAGCCGTGTGTAGCCCATGTTTTGGATAAGTAGAGTCAGACCACAAATTCAATGCCCGTCATGCTTAAAAATAATATGAAAGATAGCCAGAATATCTTACATTTAGATCAATATTATTTTCTGTACCTTTATTGTACATGTAAAATAAATTGTGATAAATCTAGAAAAGTGTAGGATATATTTCAGGAGTTTAAATTACTGAAACCAATGTGAAAACATTCATTAAATTACCTACCCTGAGTTTATAGCCAAATGGTGCACTGTAAAATACAGGACTGTACAAAATTGTATCATTTTTCTTAGCATCATCCATCTTCTCCTCAAAATTTGGTATTTTCCATATTATGTGACCTGCAAAATAGGGTAGTATTAAAATAAAGTTTATTTTAAATAATACACACTTAAATGTTCAATATTATCCTAAAAGACTATAGATATACTCATAATATAAACTTTTCTTATTATTTAGGACTCAACAAATCTATCAGAAATATTTAGTATTACTAATGTAATAAATGTGCAAAAGCTGTTTTAGAGAGGAAACATTTGTAAGGAAATCTATCAACACAGACCGAAAATCAGTCATCTATTCCAAAAACTTACCTATCATAGAAATAAAATTATTTTAGTAAACAGGTTGTCATCATCGTCGTCGTCGTCATCATCATCATCATCGTCATCGTCATTGTCATCATTCTCATTGTCATCATGGTGCCAATCAAATTGGCAGCTGATTGTCATTTATCATTGTCACGTTTACATAATTTATGTCAAAATAACAATTATTAAAAAAAATAGATTGGTTAAGATGAATTAAAATATACAAAAATAGCACCTGAAAAAATGATTTATGAGTAATCTAAAGTATATGCAACTTGTCTGTGGCTAATTGATAGACTTTGGCTTCTTAACCCAGAGGTCCCAAGTTTGTTTCCTGGCTGACTCCACAGAGTTTTGAAGTATAAATGTGCATTTAGAAGTGCTGAAATCAAGATTAAGCAAATCTGTTGTTCAGTGATAAATAAAACCATCAGTTAAAGATGAAAAAACAGAGAGACTATTAACAGTGAAATATTCTTCATGTTGGAGTACTGAATTAGTTACACTTATTTAACATTATACACTTATTTACCTTTACTTTTAAATGTTAGAAAACAATTTAAACATTTTTGAGAACATCTGTGCTCATTGTCAGCTCCTGGATGACTGACTGAAGCTCTCTTTCTTGTTTCCTCTTTCTGGTTGTGTTTAAACATCTTTTGTGACCTATCACACTGAATCCTGTGTGCCCGCCTCAGTAGCGTAGATGGTAGCATGTCTGCCTCACGTTCAAGAGGTCCTGAGTTTGAATCTCGGTCAGGGTGAGTTACCTGGATAAGGTTTCTTCCGGGGTTTTCCCAAATTCTGGAAGACGAATGTCAAGTAACTCTAAGCTCTATGGACCCTGGGCTCATTTGAGCATCATTTCACCCATTCCATTCATTGTCTGATATGACTTAACGTTTGAGGACATAAATTACAAAAAAAAAAAAAGTGCAAAATAAAGGATATTGCGGCTTAACAGAATATCATTGGTACTGATTTGGGATCATGTTTGGGAACATGGGTTTATAGTTGGAAGTTCTTTATTCTATCTACTCTTTCTTTCCCTTAAGATTTTCAGTAACCTTTGAAGCATCCTGTAGAGTGGATCGGAGGGAGATGCCATACTTAAGGTTTTAGAGATCAAAAGATGAGTTTAATTGAGAGTTTAGGTTCAGCACTATACTGGCATTCACTGAGGAGCCTTCTCTACATATGTGCAAGTTTGTGTTACATTATTATTGTTAATTAAGTGTGTTTTGATTTCTTTAATCAAAAGTGTAGTTTAGACATTTCACCCGGAACATATGGAGTACTATTTTTGTGCATTTGTAATACAAATACATCATTTAGAAAGCATATTTATTAGTACTATAAAGAATAAAATACTAAAGAAAGGTAATAATGGATGTAAGAATAAACAAATGTCATGATTACATACAAATGAAATCAAAGTTCTTCTGCACAGTTGTTGCACATGTTTTCTTCTTCTGTACAGGTTTCATGCAACCATCTACTGCAAACGACATACTGAATCCAATCAACCTGTGGTCCAGTTTTATCGTAGTAATTGAGAGCACACTCAACACAATCGCTGTCATTTTCTGACCTGTTCGATTCTCTAGTCTTTGACTCATTTGCTGCAGATTTCCTGTTTAATTTGCTCTGATCTAATTTTGGCCTCTTCTATACGATTTTGTTCTGTGAGAACTTCAGCATGTTTCTTCTTGCGATTAGATTTTAGTGGATCCAGTACAGGCACAGGAGTAATTTTTTCAAATGATGTTCTGGTTCATTCTGAATAATCTCCAGTTCAGGTCCCTCTTCATTTTATGAGAGATCAGCTTCAACACATCCTCTCCTGTTTGGTTCACTTTCTTAAATCCTTTCTGCATGATCAGTAGCAACCATATCGGAAATTTGATACACATTCTGGAATCGTTCTTTATCAAATGTCGTTTTAGAGTTCTGTATGGAATGCTATATTCTTGGGAAGTTTTAAAAGAGTTAATTCCACCAGTCCTCACATGTTCCAGAACCATTTATAGAAATTCTTCAGGCCACTGATATCTATTTGAAGTTCTAACATACACTTGAGACATCATCCACAAAAATAAAATCTGTATAAGCGAGGAATAAAAGCAGACATGTCACCTCGAAAAAACAGTGGCATCTCTCCCAAGGATCGGGGTGAGATGCCACTTTGCATGACTGGCACAATATGCCTGCTGAATAGCAACAGCGGATGGCAAACTATACCACAACATACCTACTATGCTTAGCATGCGTGAAATTTCGCTCTGCTATTTTATTCGTACGCTTGCACATACTTCAAAATAACTGTGCACCATTAACCAGGTATCTGTTTAAGTCCTTACCTGTATTTGTTGGTTTAAAAGTGAAGAAACACTTAACACAATGAAACACGCATTTGCCTTCATGTCACATTGCCACTAACGAATGCCGTACAGGTTGGAGTTGTGATCTGTTTTCAGCCATCGGAACTATAAACTTTAGGTATCTCACCCCGATAGGTATCTCCCCCCGATTCACTCTATATACTGCAAAGTAATGAGGCACTACCAGTGCATTCGTGCTTCAGTTGCCACTGATGTAATATAAAATAATGGATTAAAACTTAATAGTGGGCAATTAATGAGTTGTTTTATTTAATTTTTAATGCACAGCTGAAATAAAACCACATTACAATAGTATGTGGTAGACATAATTATACTCAAGACTTTATAGGTCATTATTACACACAGTTTCTATGGTATGATGGTTAAGATAGGTGTTTTTCAAGTGAATGACATTTAAATGTCATTGAATCTTATCTGTCAAATCGTAAACAATGCACAGAAATATATTATCAAGAGCAATGCATGACAAAAGTTACAAGGTCTAACTACGAATTAGTAAGGATTGGTGTGCCTCAAGGATCTGTACTCGGGCCACTCCTGTTTTTATTATATGTAAATGATCTTCCTAAATCCTCAGAATACAAAATAATATCATACGCAGATGACACATCAGTTATTTTTACAAATAAAAATATAAACGGTTTGGAGAATTTAATAACTAAAAAAACACAGGATATATATGATTACTTACAAACTAATAACTTAAAGGTAAATATACAAAAGACTAATATGATCAGGTTCCAGCATCAAAACAACAGGTCTAGTCAAAAACTAAATGTAAAAATACATGATGAAACCATTGAACAAATAGAGAAAATAAAATTTTTAGGAGTAATTATAGATGAAAACATGTCTTTCAAACATCACATTGATCATGTAAGTAATAAAATTAGTTCTTATTTATATCTTTTAAGACGCCTAAAAGAGTTCCTAGATATAGAGCATTTAAAGTCAGTTTATTATGGATTAATTTACACACATTTACAATATGGGATTGAAATCTGGGGTAGCACATGTAAGGTAAACATTAACAGGTTATTAATAATACAAAAAAAGTGTATAAGATGTATTTATAATCTAAACAACAGAGAATCCTGTAGACAAACCTTTATAGAAGCCAATATATTAACTGTTATATCGTTATTTGTATATAAAGTAATCATGTTTGTAGTAAGTAAATCACACTCTGTATATATTAAAGACAGTCATATGTATAATACTAGATTGCTAAATAATTACTATAGAGATAATATTAGTAAACGAGCCACAGAAAAGGATCCCCTTACTATGGGCAGAATACTTTATAACAGGTTACCAAGTGATATTAAAAGACTAAAAATGTACCTAATACAGAAGTGCCTATATAGTATTGATGAAATGTAAATATTTTATGATTCTTGACGATGCTTGAAACTTGTATGAGTCTATAAGCAAATAAATTGAAATTGAAATGATAAGAATTGACAACATATTAAACCGTTGAGTAACTCTGACACATAGGAAATATCAAATTTTGATATAGAAATATTAATGGGAATAGTTCATAAAATATTCCCAGAATTCAGGGTGTGTATGCATACGCAATGCTAAATATTTTGTAATAAAGTGTTATATTTTCAAATTTAATGGTTATCCCACTTTAACCAAGTTTAAAACTAACCTACACAGATGTAAATTTCTTCATTTTTAGTTTTTCATTATTTTTATGGTTAACAGTTTAAGGTATTAAATTTAAAGGTGAGTTGGTTAATAACACTAAACAACACTTACTTTTTAAATTTCCTGGAACATGTTTCAGAGGCTTACTTTCTTCCATTGTCAACCAGACATCAAATGGTTCTCGTGGTGTAGCTTGCAATTTTTTGTATAAGATCTACTCTGGTGGCGGTTTGAGGAACTTGCTGAACATATTTTTCCAGGGGATGTCAAAATTAAATACTCTGCTTCTATTTTTTGAAATGAAAATTTGTTCCTATGTGAACAGTTCTTGTTTTCCTGTTGTGTGTTTAAGAAATTTCGGTTCTGGATTTATGTTGTGATTTTTTGCCCAAAAATGGGTGGCAGCTGCTGATTTTTCTAATTGTTTTTATCTTATGTTTCTGAAGTGTCCCTTAGATCTTGTTTCCAAATTTATTTTGATTTTTCCTATATAAACTTGAATACAGTTACTGCATTCAATTTGGTATATACCAGATTTTCTATTATACTGGTCGCCAAACTAGATTGTGATTGACAGTTAGTAACCAGATGGAATAACGGTCTAAATAAATGGGAGGGGATAAGTACATCATAACAGTTGTCATAGTAACGATTAAAATGACCAATTAGAGTCGAGACATTTCCATGACGTTAGACGCTAAACCTTGGTTGCGGATATTCTAACACGTGCTTAGCATGACGCGGGCGAGCGAGTTACGGAAATGCTGCAGTAAATACAATACCTAGGTTCTTATTTCTCTTCTGATAACGCTGCATAAACAGAATGCTCTCACAGTTAGAGATCCTGTACTGGCAAGTTACTTTGCATCTTATTTGTGGCAATTTGCCTTGGTTTACGTGAGCCTAAGTCCGTGTATCTGAGTGCGTGTTGTGATTGTTTGCAATTGTATTTGATGAATGTTTAATTATGTCTAAGTATAGTGACAAGCAAAAACCTAAACGTGCTCTGGAACCAAATAAAATTGTATTTGGTAAAGATATTCCAAATAAAGGACATACACGTGAAATAATATGCTCTGTGAGAGAATACTTCAAAGAGGAGAAATTGAAAGGGGAGTCGTATTCCATTCTCTAAGGTGCTTGATAGGACTTCACGTGCATAGGTATCAGTAAGGGCATTAAGGTTAAGACTGGGAAAGAAAAGTATTTTAAAGAAGCAAGTTAGACATTGGGGTATAAATTAGAAACTCCCAGGAAAAATTATGTAAGCAGCATTTTCCCACTTCAATAAGCATCAAAATGACACAGGTATGCCTCTTTTGTTATGATTATCTTTACATTTATGTGTTCTTGCATGCTCTAGCGTTTGCATGTAGACCCACGACTGCACTATTGTCTTTGTGTACAACATTATAAATAATTAATAATAATAAAATACCCATTGCAGTCGCAACTGAATCACCTTTGCACGCGTAGTGCTATCGCGCTCTCCATGTGGCAGCAATAAGCGGCAACGTCGCCTCTCTCTCCGGACGAAATGTCAATCACTTTCTAAATTGGCGACCAGTATAAGTGGAATGACATCTTTGAAGTTTGGGCTTAGTAAGTTTTTTTAAAGAGTATTTGCTGAATGGTGCTAGTTGAATGTTATGTTCTTTGAAAACTTTTTTGAATTTATCAAAAGCCTACGGGTGGTACATGAATTTTTTGAAAGTTATTTTTCTTTCTGTAGCTGAGAATAGAATAGAATAGAATAGAATCTTTATTGTCACATAACGTTTACATTGTCAGCCTAGCTGGTAAACTGGTGAGTCGTCAAGTTATACATAAAAGAAATTTAAAAGAAAGAAAAAGAAAAACTAATTCTAATGTATATGTACATAAATTATCAATTACAAGTAATAATAATAAATAATAATATTAAATAATAATAAATAACAAATAATATATAAATAAATAAATAATTATCAATTACAAGTAGTTATGATATTGTGTCATCCATGAATTCCTGTATGGAGTAATATGTCTTATGTAATAACAGATCTTTTACACTTTTATTAAATAGTTTCAGAGTTTTTATTTCTTTGAGTCGTTGAGGTAATTTATTGTATATTTTTATACCCATATAATGGGGTGTTTTTTCATATAATGTTAATCTATGCATGGGGTATTTTATGCTGGACTCTTTCCGAGTGCCGTAATGATGACGATTTTGTTTTTGGATAAATTTCTCATAATTTTTATATACATAGGTGGATAACTCTAAAATATATACTGAGGGCATTGTTAGAATTTTTAATTTTTTGAATAGTGGTTTGCATGAATCTTTAAAGTTAGCATGTAACATTATACGTATTACCTTTTTTTGAATTTTAAAAACAGTTTCCCATCCCGATGCATTTCCCCACAATATTATACCATAGGCCAAGATCGAATGAAAATAGCTGTAATATACAATTTTGTTTGTTTCTATATTCATCATATTTGTCAGGCATAACATGTTATAGCAGGCCGAATTCAATTTTTTGGTTATATGTTCAATATGGATATTCCATTTTAAGCATTCATCTATGTGCATTCCTAATATCTTACTATAACCCTTTATTGTAGAACTATTATTATTGTCTACATTATCTTGTTTCAGATTAGCATTAGCAGCAGTTTTAAATTGTATAATACTAGTTTTTGTTTTATTTAAGCTCATACCATTATCAGTGAACCATTTGTCTAAGTTATTTAATGCATTGCTTATATCAGTTTGCAAACTATTATGACTTATATTTTGTAAAATAACTGGTGTGTCATCTACATACAATATTGGATACCCATTTATACTTTGAGGTAAATCGTTAGTGTAAAGTGTATAAAGCAGAGGACCCAGCACAGAGCCTTGCGGTACACCACTGGTATTTTCTCTCCATTTTGATTTATAAATTCCAGTGCTACATTTACTAATTACACTTTGTTTGCGATTGGACAGGTATGAATGAAACCACTTTAAGTTTGGATCTTTTATATTATAATATTCAAGTTTTTTTAAAAGAATTTGATGACTTACGCAGTCAAAAGCCTTCGAAATGTCACACATTATTGCAGCAGTATTTTTTTGTAAATCTAAATTTAGTGCTATTTCATTTACTAATGTGGTTACAGCTGTAATTGTTGATAAATTTTTTCTAAAACCATGTTGGCAATCATTTAATATTTTATTTTTTTCCAAAAAAGCTTTTAGTCTAACATATAGTAATTTTTCTAATATTGTTGAAAAACTTGTCAAGACTGATATTGGGCGATAGTTTTCTTGTTCATATGTACCACCTTTGTGCAAAGGAGTTATTAATGCATATTTCATTCTTTCTGGAAAAATGCCATAATGAAAAGATTGGTTAAATATTTTTGCAAGTGGCTCACTTATTTTATTCCCAATTATTTTTACAAGCCTAGGTGGCAGATCATCCCATCCACTAGAATTTTTTGATTTCAAAGTTGCAATAATGTTTTTTACGTCATTTGTTGTTACATATCCAAGAGTAAAAACCTGTGTGTTGGGTGTACTCTTTTCCACATTCTTAAGAGCATGAGGCATGCATGGGGGTGTTTTTCGAATTATATTTGGAATATTCGTAAAATATTTGTTCAATGATTCAGCCATATCTACTGAAATAGCTTTACTTAGTGGTTTATTTTGTTGCTTGTTTCTTAGCCCTAATTCACATTTAATTAACTGCCATGTGGCTTTACTTTTGTTTTGAGCTTGTTTTATATAATTTTCAATGGCCATTTGTTTGGCTCTCTTTATGACTTTTTTATAAATGTTACTATAACTCGAATAATAATGTTTTAACTGTAAGTTATTCGATTCTTTGGTAAGTCTATACAATAATCTTTTCCTTGCACTCGAAACCTTGATACCCGGGGTACACCAGTTTAGCGAGAAGTTTTTATATTTTTGTTTGGATACTTTTTTAGGAAAACAATGATTATAAACAATAAAGAATTGATTTAAGAATGCATTGTAATTATCATCAACAGTTTGTGATATGTCGAAGTGCCAATTTATATCTGCGATCTGATTTTTAAAATTAGTTATGTTTTCATCACTAAATACTCGCATTGTTTTATATTTTTCATTTTTTTCATTTTTTATGCATTCATTCGGAAAAGTAACAAATAACGCTTTATGATCAGAGAAACCAGTTTCGACTGTTCTGCAATTTCCACTTTCATATAAACTATTAGTTATTATATTGTCAATACAAGTATTAGTTGTGGTGGTTACTCTGGTTGGTTCTTTGCATTGAGGGTTAAACCCATACATTTCAATAACATTTAAGAATTTGTTTGCCATTCCCTTCTTTAATAAACAATGTGAGTTTAGGATGTCTATATTGCTATCAGTTGCAATTATGATGTGTTTACCCTTTTCTTTGTGTAGTTTTATTAATAGATTTTCAAATTTTTTAAAAAAGATTTCAAAGGTGTTGTAATAAGGCACTCTATATATAGAGACAGCAATGATCTTCAGCTCAATTAGTTCAATTGCGGATACTTCAAATACATGGTCTTCTTGACATACTTTTAGATCTTCTCTTATTTTTATCGTTATATTTTTACACAAACAACTTTTAACAAGAATGCATGAACCTCCCCGCTGTCCTGTTTTCCTAATGTAATAGTCAGCTATATTATAACCTTGTAGTTTGTTTAGTAATTTAATTTCTGAATTACCTAACCAATGTTCATTTAAACATATAACTGAGATGTTTGTGAAATATAAGTCTTCCAGAAATATTTCTAATGATTCAAATTTTGTTTTTATTCCTTGTATATTAAGATGCATTAACCAATGGGTCTGAGAACATTGCTTACTCTTTACATTATTTGGTGAATCATGTTTTGAATTACTGACCTGACAAGATGTTTTTACACCATCTGACTTCCTCACCAGTTTACCGGTTGTTTACATATTATATTTACAACATCTTTTATAGCTTCACTCAATTTGTTTGACCCCTTTCTATTTAAGTGTAAACCATCTCTTCCTATGCACCACTCATTCAGCTTCTTGTCCAAATTCACAAACACAGATTTTAGAGCTTGGCAGGCCCATCTTATGTTTTTATTTACACTGTTTATATAGTTGCTTGGCACATCAAACCTTCTTACTACGCTGTAGCTCCTTTTAGTAACTTCTTCTTTTTTGCTAGTTTCACTTTATTAACTTCTAGTGATTTGGGAAGTCACTTCTTTGAGCTATTTCAATTATTTTGTAATATTCTTCTTTGTATTCTTCTGCGAGGGATGTTCACAGTCTATGTGTTAAGCTGTTGAAGATTGCCTGTGTGTGAGGTCTTGGGTTTTAGTGATTAGTTTTTATGCAGTTGTCTATGTTGGTTTAGTGTAAATGCCAAAGTTTATTGTTTTCATTTCTAATTATTTTTTAAATCCAAAATTGGTAATTGCTCATCTTTTTCTTAAACACACAACAGGAAAACAAGAATTGTTCACATGGGAACAAATTTTCATTTTGAAAAATAGAAGCAAAGTATTTAATTTCGACATTCCCCAGAAAGATATGTTCAGTAAGTTCCTCGAACTGCCACCAGAGAAGACCTCAGACAAAAAATCACCAGTTATACCACTTTCTGAAATACTTCTTTTTATTCTATATAAAACTAAGTTTTTGCTTAAAATTTACAAATGTTTTTGTTTAAAATGTACACCTGTCCATCCATTTAATTTTAACACATTCTTCTGCCTATTTAAAGGAGGAGGAATGTGAACCACTTTAACAGTGAAAACCATATGCTAGTAGGTACATTACCATCAGTAGTATTGATGCAATAGTCAAAAGCTTGTTTTTCAATCCAACCATTCACATCTTGTCTCAACTGAGCAATTTCCTTTTGCTTTGTGTTTATTTTCTCTTCCAATTTGCCTAACCTCTCTGTTAGCTTTTCAACTGTTCTCTTTAATTCCATCCACACTCCACTGATCATCACATTTTCATCTGAAAGGAAGCTATGAAATTCATCTATTTTATTTTGAATCAGTCTTTCTGACTGATCTATTCTACTTGAATGTTTGTTCACCAATTGCACTGTTTCTTTCCATATTCCATTGATCACTACATTTTCTTCAGATAAGAATTGTCGAAATTCT
The DNA here is from genome assembly GCA_030765055.1 of Mantis religiosa. Lineage (NCBI taxonomy): Eukaryota > Metazoa > Arthropoda > Insecta > Mantodea > Mantidae > Mantis > Mantis religiosa. The sequence goes on along the minus strand of CM060955.1, from coordinate 122,553,880 downwards.
TTTAGTTCTTGCTGGCATTTATCAGTATCCTCGTTGTGGCTGTTGATTTTATACTGAAGTTGGTTAATCTTTGAGATAAGTTTTTCATCTAATTCCTCTTGTACCCTAAAAATAAGCAAAATTTAAGTAGATAGAAGTTGAAGCAATCATGTACTAAACAGCCAATAGGCTCTCAGACTTCAAATCTAGCATAACAAAAGTAGAAGAGAGGAGGGTATTATGGAATAGTTGGGAAATATGGAATACCGAGATTTCATCTCTATTTGCTGCTGCTATCATGTGGGAGTGCCATGTAGTGGTCAAGAAAATCTCCCATGAGACACGGCAGTGAGAGTTTGCTTACTGTTGTCATTTTACTCACTACAGAATAAAATGTGTTTTGTGATATTCAGAAGCTTTTGCAGACAAATTTTCAAGCATTTTAACCCAATAGTACAAATGTGACTTGAACATTGATGTTAAATGAAAGGTACACTCTTTTTTAGCTGGCATTGTTTTGCCCATTTAAAGGTTTAAAGGTCCTTAAGGTCCTTTAAAGGTTCATTGTCCAAGATTGTGTGTATACCTGTATATACCTGGTATTCCATAATACCCGATGAAAAAGTATACTATTCCATTAAACCGTACAAAATATACTGAATAGAAATAAAGTTAAAATGAGTTTTGAGTATAATATTAGTGGCTGGACAATTATTATTAGTTTTATAAATAGAAATACAGCCTAATTTATAACCCAAGTATATTTAAAAAAAAAAAATTAAATTCATTGAAATGCAAACAAAACCTATTTCTTCTGTTATTCCAGATTTGCTCCGTGGTTTAAGCCAATCAATATTTGCTTATAGATGTCTTCCCCATTTTAAAGCAATCACACTTCATGTTTTATAAAATCGAATTAATTTTTCAAGGTTTTAAACCACTTACTTCATAATATACAACTATTTCATATTAACCATCATTTGTAAAAATCTTTTAAGTACATTGTTTTTATAACAACAAAATGAATAGCAGTTGTTTTACAAGTGACGGTTTATCACAATTAGTCATAGTATGTACTAATGGTGATTTTTATTTAAAAACCAGTTAAGTTTTTTCGGAAATGTAAATGTTATTCCATAATACCCTCCTCTCATCTATTTTATACTTACAGTAAATACAAATAAAATAGCAAATAAAAAGTCTGTGTATATCAAGATAATGTGAGTATAAAGAAAGAGTGAATTTATTTGGACAGAAATTGTACATATAATGAGATGGTTTGTTCAAGAGGTGGCAATAGTGCAGAGAGAATAGAAGAATAAATGTCAACAAAGTTGTGGTGGTAATTGAGTAGTTGATATTGCTGTTTGGTTCTCCATGGTCTAGGATTAACTTACTAGCTTCTGGGTTCTGAAGTCACAGCCTCAAACTGGTAGAGGGCGTAAAAATCTTCAGCATGTCTTTCTTTGGAAGGAAATTGTCAGTGATCCCGTGACATTTATAGCACGTAAAAAGAACCTCAAGCTTGATAAAGGGGCATCTGAGCAAACTTAAATAGTCTTTCAGACCTAATATAAAATGAGTGCGGAGAGCCAAAGCAGTTAAAGAGTGTCCATAAATAAGTACTCAGTTTCAATCATGAGTTGATTTTTACTCCACTCTGCCAAACATCTAAATTAGTAAAAAAGTTGAACAAAATGAAACTCTAACTCGTGCATGAGAATTTTTAAAACTTCTTTTAACATGATATGAAAATAATGTGCATATCTTGATCTGCAGGTGTTCTCCTTTTACCACCAGCAAATTTTACTTCTCATTCTTACTACCCACCGAACTGTTCATGACACCTATACAATGGGACCATTTTCTTTCAATGCTGTTTATTCTGCTAATGGAGATGAGTTTTATATATCATTCTTTGCTAATGGTGGCCTCAAGTATAATTCCATGAGGTATATAAATTTAACCAACACTGATATATGGATATGCCTAGGCTTTCACGGCCAGCGTCCATTTGAAGTGAAGTGGCTTCCAGACTGTTGGCTGTGGTTGAAGTGTAGGAATCAATCAATGACGAGGAGTTGGTACATCTTGACTATATAAGGTGGGAAGTCTAGCTTGCCCTTCACTCTTATAGTCCTCTGAGGATGCTCAACATCAGCGAAGCATTAGGAGCAATGTTCTAGATGTTCTCGGGCTTCAAGCCAGGTGTAGTGATGAAGAGCCATTGACGTTTTGGGAGTGTGCATCTCTCCCATCATCAGGATGATGAACCATCCATCCTGAACATCTAGAACATGTACATTGCCAGAAAAGCTTCAGATCCTACGTCAGGATCAATTCCTACACTTTGACCATGGTCTACAAGGCCGGAGGCCACTTCACTTCAAACTATATATGGAGCTACAAAGCTTTTCTTAATAACACATATTACAGTTTTCAGTCACATCTTATGTATTCTTAGTGCTATTTTTTTTATTCATTTTAGTTCTAAGTTATTAGTTGATGACATCTAGTGGAATTGGCTGGCCTTTTATCCAATAGAAATCTACTTCTACATACATACCTTCTTTCCTTAAACACTCTATAATCTATTATTTGCAGTAAAACACTATCTAGTTTGACTTAGCACTTTATTCACAGTTTGAGATATGGTAATAATATAAAAAGTGTTACTTTTATCTAAAACCTTACAAATTTAACACATTATAGGTATACACAGAAATCTAATACTTTTATATTAGCACAAATTTACCTCTGAATTTCTTGTATCAGTTGCAGTCTGCAAGCTTCAGTTTCAGCATGACATATTTTCAACAATCTGCAAACACACTTATAATGTATTAGGGGTCTGTAAATTTGGATAAGCTTTGTAAATAACCCATTTCATTCTGTATGGATTAAAACAGCAATAATTAATAAAAACATTATTTGTGTAATTGTAAGTAAGCATATACAGTTAATAGTACTGGATCCTTTTCATGGCTACTAGTGCCTTTACATGGGGCATATTCATGGCTGTCCAATTTTTCTTTTAATTTATTTAATGTTGAGACAGAATTAGTTAGACTGATATCACTTATGTTTACTTACATGATATGTTTTGGCAAAGGATTATTGTTATCTTCAGAAAGTATCCAACTGACTCATGATTGGGTGTTTTTGTTAAGATGGTTGTCTATTGTGATGATGAAATGTACTTCCAGAGGGGACTTGGAGGTAGCAAATATTCATTAACAAATTTTGATTTCAATCTCTACAAGATGTTATCACAATAGACGGAAACACCAACATCACAGGACAGTTAGATGCCTTTTGAAAATAGGAATGAACTGTTTCCTGAAATCTGTAATGTAAGTAAATATAAGTGATCTCAGTGTAATTAATTCCAACTCAACCTTAAGAGAATTAAAAAACTCATTACTGTTTCTATTTTTTTTTTTTTTTTTTTTTTGCTTAAATGTTGATATCTGCATAATAAAAAGACTAAAACATTACTAATTATTTTTTAGGATGTTTTTCCATAAAATGAGATCAATTTAATGACAAGTAGAGAGTGTTTTCACCAAAAGAATTAAAATGATTCAAAAGCTTTAAGTATAAATTACAAATTAAATTTAAAGTGAGTCGAAAACAACGCCTTTAAATTTTCCCGGAACATGTTTCAGAGACTTTGCCTCCATCATCAACCAGATATCGACTGGTTTTCAGTGGTGTAGCTGGCGATATTTTGTCATAGGTCTCCTCTGGTGGCAGTTCGAGGAACTTGCTGAACAAATCTTTCTGGAGGATGTCGAAATTGAATACTTTGTTCCTATTTTTTGAAATGAAGATTTGTTCCCATGTGGACAGTTCTTGTTTTCCTGATGTATGTTTTACTAATATGTTTTACAAAAATAATTTTGAAATGAAGATTTGTTCCCATATGGACAGTTCTTGTTTTCCTGATGTTTTACTAAGTATGTTTTACAAAAAAATGGGAACAAAGTATTCAATTTCGACATCCTCCAGAAATATTTGTTCAGCAAGTTCCTCGAACCGCCACCAGAGGAGACCTATGACAAAATATCGCCAGCTAAACCACTGAGAACCAGTCAATATCTGGTTGACGATGGAGGCAAAGTCTCTGAAACATTAACTTTAATCGACTCTCTTTAAAGTTAATTTAACATAACAACACTGTTTTCAACACTTCCAAGAAAGGAATCTCTGAAACATGTTCTGGGAAAATTTAAAAGTAAGTGTTGTTTAGTGTCATTAATTGACTCTCTTTAAATTTAATTTATTACAACAACACTGTTTTCAACACTTTGAAGAAAGGAATTGTATAAATTACAATTTTAAGAAATCAATCTTAAAACAGTTTACTGATTAACAGCTGTGAAACCCTAGCACTCATGGTACTTCTAATGTCAGTAGAGGTACTTCAGGCTGAATACTCAAGCCCCTCCCCTGTATAGCTTGGATATCTAGTAACACAGTGTGCTAGAACACCAGCAGCCTGAACAAAGTTAAAAGGTAGTCTTCCTGGATGGGTTGATGCATGTAAGTGGCATCACGAAAGGGGGAACTTTATAAAGTTTTAAGGTATTGCTCTATGGAAAGACCCTTGGAGAATTGCTGTGGCACTCCCTGGCATTAGAGGGAGAATTTGGACTCACAGGTGGACCTCATTATATGAGCACCTCAAAAATAACAATGTAAAATAATCATTAATAATATTTTATAGTCATTTTTTCCATCCTGCTCGATGCCTATTGAACAACTGCAAAACTGGAAGCAAAGAAGCCCTTTTAGCCCAGAAGAAGAAAATGTCAAGTATGTTCCATTGGCTGATGCTGGAAAAGTACTACTTCCCCCTCTGCACATTTGAATTCCTAAGAGAGAAATTTAATTTTGTATCAGCCACAAAATTGAAGGAAAGTGTCTTTGTTGGATCACAGGTAATAGAATTATTACATGAAGAAGATTTCCCACAAAACTCAAGTGAGACTGCTTTGAGAGCTTGGAGTAGCTTCAAATGAGTTTGCTTGAATTTTTGGAAAACCAAGTTTCTTGACTATGAACAAGGAATAGAGGAACTGCTTTATGCACATATAGAAATGAGTATTTACATGTCAGTGAAAATTCATATCCTAGAATACCATTTTGAATTTTTCAACTCAACCTTGGTGAGAAGTTTGAAATGGGCAAATGGTTTCACCAGGACATTAAAATGATGGAGAATTGTTAGCAAGGCTTTTGGAATGTTACAATGATTGCAGATTATCATGTTGTATCACAATGATGCAGAGAAATCATGCAACTAACAATCCACTAGAAAATATTTTTGACTTCCGATTCTGAACAACTGACTTTCTTTTACCCCATTTGTGAACAATTAAAAAAAAGAACAATATTTCTTAGTTTTTATATTATTTTTTTTAATAAAATAATGTTGACAACAGTGATCTCCTTTATCTTTTTGCCAGTGAAATATGAATATGCAAATTTGTACTATTTTTTAAAAAGTATAATATGTTTTCTGGAAATTACCCAAAAATTTGTTGTGATGGAGAAAAATGAAAATCATATTTGGATATACTGGACATACATTTGGTCACACTGACGTAGATAGAAAATTTTTTAGTTTTAAGTTTTGTATAAAATATGTTGCTCATAAAATTTAGTATTTAGAATTATTTTCTCATCTTTCTTCTACATACATTTTCATCAATACATTGAAATTTGTAACATTTCTTTGCTCATAAAATAGCAATCTAGGATTATGCATTTATTTTGGTAGGTATAATTTATGGATTATGTGTGTTAGCTGTAATTTAAAAATTACACGCGATGAAAACAAAACTAACTAAAGACAGTTCCAAATTCAGCTAAAAAAGTAGATCTAGAAAAATCTAGTTTATCTCTGGTAGTTAAAATAACCTTTTTTTCGTTCATCAGTGTTGTTTAAAGTACTATAGGTAATCTGAAATGCTGTTTGGGATTGAAGAGCATGAATTTTTACGAGTGTATCACTTATAATACATTGAAACTGAAGAGTAGAAACTGTACTGAATCATAATGGAATTGTAAATATCTCAGCTCCTTCTCCTCCAAAAGAAAGAGAGAGAGAGAGAGAGAGAGAAAGAAAGACAGAGAGAGAGGGAGAGAGAGGGAGAGAGAGGGAGAGAGAAGCATATGTGTGCAAAGATATTATAACTTTAGTGTTTTTATTTGCTAAAATTAATTTACAATAATTAATGGAGAGAAGGTAATTGGTCCCACTTTGTAACTTAATTGCTGCCATCATTAACATCTTAAATATCTTAGAAGTATTAAGCATTGCACAGTTCGGAAATTAATTGTTCTTTCAGACTAGCGCGCATAGGCCAAAGTATGGAAAGTTAGAGTCAGACTAAAAAATTCAATGCTGGAAGAATTTAATGTCATTGTGGCATGTTGGCTATGGTAGCTCAATGGTTAAGAGCAGTCGGATGGAGACCGGAAGATCTGTGGTTTAAATCCCGGCTATGGCATTGAATTTTTCAGTCTGATTCTACGTTTCCATTGGATAGTTTGTTCCAAGTATAAGCATGAGCAGCTCATTCTCTGCCTACCTATCAGTCTCAAAGCTAAGTACTTGACTACTTGAGCTGAGTTTTTCCTCTAGTCTCCCTTCTAGAGCAATTTCCATATGCAACTGATCTTCTTGTTGCCTCTGCACTGATATTCTTAAGAGCTGTATCTCGTTCTGAATTTTGTTGAGCTGCTCCTGCACCCAGCTGCTTGTTTGCTCTTGTTTGTCAAATATACAGGAACGTAAAAGCTGCAGCTACAATGAATAGGAGGCAGAGAAAAAAAAAAGTTTTTTAAAGATTTTAATAATCATGTGATTAATAAAACTATATGTACAAGAGCATAGGGCTCTAATTTATTGGATTAGCACAAACTAGGTTTAAGGAATGATATCATGGGACAAAATGAAATAGAAGAATAGCTTTTTACCGGTATCGAGGCATGACTTTCTAAGCAAGGGAAGCTCCAAGTAATAATTTTCATGAAAATAAGAGAGAATAATGACCCAAAAAATTAAAGCTGCTGTATAGTATTCTTACTATTGTACAGTCACATTTAGGCCCTTCTTGCATTGCAAGACTGGTCATACTACAAGCAGATATTCCTGCTTCCCCTCTCCACTCAGACGTTCCAATTTTTCCTAGAAGTGGCCCACACTGTTTGAACAACATGGAGAAAGTATGCATTTCACACACCCTGCTAATAACTTAAAACTTTACAAGAATTTCCTGTTTGTCACTACTATATACCAATTTACATAAATTACTATTTCTAATGCTATTGATATATACTTACAGTTGTATTTAAAAGTGCCACATGAAACAAAAAATGAACTTTTTTTCACACACTATAGGCTTTGCATGTAAAATCTGTAAAGGCCTTCCTATCTACTGAAGAGTTGTGATTGCTTCTAGAAACCTACAAAGCATGGTATTCAAGGTTATGAATGCACGAATACACAAATATTCAGTATTGAATGAGCTTGTAGAACCGGTCACTTGAGTTTAAGTAGCTGTCAAATTGTCCCCATCACCATGGAGCTTCGCGAATAAATTTTGAAAATATATCTAGAGCAAATAAAATATTATAAAAATTATTTGTGGTTGGTTTATTGACACTCGTCACTTACTTTTTCATATATTTATGAGAGACTAGTTTCAAAGGCCCTGGCCTCCATTTTCAATCTCTTCCCAACTGGCATCTGTTGTTATCTGCTCTCTCTGGTGGTGGAACTATGAACTTTTTCCATGTTCCTTGTTCCACACTTTTTGTTATTCCTCAAGACTTGTTCGCCTATTCTTGATGTGTGTTTGGAGGAATTTAGTAACAGTGACGTCAAAATTAATATAAAAATTATTTGTGGTTGGTTTATTGACACTCGTCACTTACTTTTTCATATATTTATGAGAGACTAGTTTCAAAGGCCCTGGCCTCCATTTTCAATCTCTTCCCAACTGGCATCTGTTGTTATCTGCTCTCTCTGGTGGTGGAACTAGGAACTTTTTCCATGTTCCTTGTTCCACACTTTTTGTTATTCCTCAAGACTTGTTCGCCTATTCTTGATGTGTGTTTGGAGGAATTTAGTAACAGTGACGTCAAAATTAATATAAAAATTATTTGTGGTTGGTTTATTGACACTAGTCACTTACTTTTTCATATATTTATGAGAGACTAGTTTCAAAGGCCCTGGCCTCCATTTTCAATCTCTTCCCAACTGGCATCTGTTGTTATCTGCTCTCTCTGGTGGTGGAACTATGAACTTTTTCCATGTTCCTTGTTCCACACTTTTTGTTATTCCTCAAGACTTGTTCGCCTATTCTTGATGTGTGTTTGGAGGAATTTAGTAACATTGACGTCAAAATTAATATAAAAATTATTTGTGGTTGGTTTATTGACACTCGTCACTTACTTTTTCATATATTTATGAGAGACTAGTTTCAAAGGCCCTGGCCTCCATTTTCAATCTCTTCCCAACTGGCATCTGTTGTTATCTGCTCTCTCTGGTGGTGGAACTATGAACTTTTTCCATGTTCCTTGTTCCACACTTTTTGTTATTCCTCAAGACTTGTTCGCCTATTCTTGATGTGTGTTTGGAGGAATTTAGTAACAGTGACGTCAAAATTAATATAAAAATTATTTGTGGTTGGTTTATTGACACTCGTCACTTACTTTTTCATATATTTATGAGAGACTAGTTTCAAAGGCCCTGGCCTCCATTTTCAATCTCTTCCCAACTGGCATCTATTGTTATCTGCTCTCTCTGGTGGTGGAACTATGAACTTTTTCCATGTTCCTTGTTCCATACTTTTTGTTATTCCTCAAGACTTGTTCGCCTATTCTTGATGTGTGTTTGGAGGAATTTAGTAACAGTGACGTCAAAATTAATATAAAAATTATTTGTGGTTGGTTTATTGACACTAGTCACTTACTTTTTCATATATTTATGAGACACTAGTTTCAAAGGCCCTGGCCTCCATTTTCAATCTCTTCCCAACTGGCATCTGTTGTTATCTGCTCTCTCTCTGGTGGTGGAACTATGAACTTTTTCCATGTTCCTTGTTCCACACTTTTTGTTATTCCTCCAGACTTGTTCGCCTATTCTTGATGTGTGTTTGGAGGAATTTAGTAACAGTGACGTCAAAATTAATATAAAAATTATTTGTGGTTGGTTTATTGACACTCGTCACTTACTTTTTCATATATTTATGAGAGACTAGTTTCAAAGGCCCTGGCCTCCATTTTCAATATCTTCCCAACTGGCATCTGTTGTTATCTGCTCTCTCTGGTGGTGGAACTATGAACTTTTTCCATGTTCCTTGTTCCACACTTTTTGTTATTCCTCCAGACTTGTTCGCCTATTCTTGATGTGTGTTTGGAGGAATTTAGTAACAGTGACGTCAAAATTAATATAAAAATTATTTGTGGTTGGTTTATTGACACTAGTCACTTACTTTTTCATATATTTATGAGAGACTAGTTTCAAAGGCCCTGGCCTCCATTTTCAATCTCTTCCCAACTGGCATCTGTTGTTATCTGCTCTCTCTCTGGTGGTGGAACTATGAACTTTTTCCATGTTCCTTGTTCCACACTTTTTATTATTCCTCCAGACTTGTTCGCCTATTCTTGATGTGTGTTTGGAGGAATTTAGTAACAGTGACGTCAAAATTAATATAAAAATTATTTGTGGTTGGTTTATTGACACTCGTCACTTACTTTTTCATATATTTATGAGAGACTAGTTTCAAAGGCCCTGGCCTCCATTTTCAATCTCTTCCCAACTGGCATCTGTTGTTATCTGCTCTCTCTGGTGGTGGAACTATGAACTTTTTCCATGTTCCTTGTTCCACACTTTTTGTTATTCCTCAAGACTTGTTCGCCTATTCTTGATGTGTGTTTGGAGGAATTTAGTAACAGTGACGTCAAAATTAATATAAAAATTATTTGTGGTTGGTTTATTGACACTCGTCACTTACTTTTTCATATATTTATGAGAGACTAGTTTCAAAGGCCCTGGCCTCCATTTTCAATCTCTTCCCAACTGGCATCTGTTGTTATCTGCTCTCTCTGGTGGTGGAACTATGAACTTTTTCCATGTTCCTTGTTCCACACTTTTTGTTATTCCTCAAGACTTGTTCGCCTATTCTTTATGTGTGTTTGGAGGAATTTAGTAACAGTGACGTCAAAATTAATATAAAAATTATTTGTGGTTGGTTTATTGACACTCGTCACTTACTTTTTCATATATTTATGAGAGACTAGTTTCAAAGGCCCTGGCCTCCATTTTCAATCTCTTCCCAACTGGCATCTGTTGTTATCTGCTCTCTCTGGTGGTGGAACTAGGAACTTTTTCCATGTTCCTTGTTCCACACTTTTTGTTATTCCTCAAGACTTGTTCGCCTATTCTTGATGTGTGTTTGGAGGAATTTAGTAACAGTGACGTCAAAATTAATATAAAAATTATTTGTGGTTGGTTTATTGACACTAGTCACTTACTTTTTCATATATTTATGATAGACTAGTTTCAAAGGCCCTGGCCTCCATTTTCAATCTCTTCCCAACTGGCATCTGTTGTTATCTGCTCTCTCTGGTGGTGGAACTATGAACTTTTTCCATGTTCCTTGTTCCACACTTTTTGTTATTCCTCAAGACTTGTTCGCCTATTCTTGATGTGTGTTTGGAGGAATTTAGTAACAGTGACGTCAAAATTAATATAAAAATTATTTGTGGTTGGTTTATTGACACTCGTCACTTACTTTTTCATATATTTATGAGAGACTAGTTTCAAAGGCCCTGGCCTCCATTTTCAATCTCTTCCCAACTGGCATCTGTTGTTATCTGCTCTCTCTGGTGGTGGAACTATGAACTTTTTCCATGTTCCTTGTTCCACACTTTTTGTTATTCCTCCAGACTTGTTCGCCTATTCTTGATGTGTGTTTGGAGGAATTTAGTAACAGTGACGTCAAAATTAATATAAAAATTATTTGTGGTTGGTTTATTGACACTCGTCACTTACTTTTTCATATATTTATGAGAGACTAGTTTCAAAGGCCCTGGCCTCCATTTTCAATCTCTTCCCAACTGGCATCTATTGTTATCTGCTCTCTCTGGTGGTGGAACTATGAACTTTTTCCATGTTCCTTGTTCCATACTTTTTGTTATTCCTCAAGACTTGTTCGCCTATTCTTGATGTGTGTTTGGAGGAATTTAGTAACAGTGACGTCAAAATTAATATAAAAATTATTTGTGGTTGGTTTATTGACACTAGTCACTTACTTTTTCATATATTTATGAGACACTAGTTTCAAAGGCCCTGGCCTCCATTTTCAATCTCTTCCCAACTGGCATCTGTTGTTATCTGCTCTCTCTCTGGTGGTGGAACTATGAACTTTTTCCATGTTCCTTGTTCCACACTTTTTGTTATTCCTCCAGACTTGTTCGCCTATTCTTGATGTGTGTTTGGAGGAATTTAGTAACAGTGACGTCAAAATTAATATAAAAATTATTTGTGGTTGGTTTATTGACACTCGTCACTTACTTTTTCATATATTTATGAGAGACTAGTTTCAAAGGCCCTGGCCTCCATTTTCAATATCTTCCCAACTGGCATCTGTTGTTATCTGCTCTCTCTGGTGGTGGAACTATGAACTTTTTCCATGTTCCTTGTTCCACACTTTTTGTTATTCCTCCAGACTTGTTCGCCTATTCTTGATGTGTGTTTGGAGGAATTTAGTAACAGTGACGTCAAAATTAATATAAAAATTATTTGTGGTTGGTTTATTGACACTAGTCACTTACTTTTTCATATATTTATGAGAGACTAGTTTCAAAGGCCCTGGCCTCCATTTTCAATCTCTTCCCAACTGGCATCTGTTGTTATCTGCTCTCTCTGGTGGTGGAACTATGAACTTTTTCCATGTTCCTTGTTCCACACTTTTTATTATTCCTCCAGACTTGTTCGCCTATTCTTGATGTGTGTTTGGAGGAATTTAGTAACAGTGACGTCAAAATTAATATAAAAATTATTTGTGGTTGGTTTATTGACACTCGTCACTTACTTTTTCATATATTTATGAGAGACTAGTTTCAAAGGCCCTGGCCTCCATTTTCAATCTCTTCCCAACTGGCATCTGTTGTTATCTGCTCTCTCTGGTGGTGGAACTATGAACTTTTTCCATGTTCCTTGTTCCACACTTTTTGTTATTCCTCAAGACTTGTTCGCCTATTCTTGATGTGTGTTTGGAGGAATTTAGTAACAGTGACGTCAAAATTAATATAAAAATTATTTGTGGTTGGTTTATTGACACTCGTCACTTACTTTTTCATATATTTATGAGAGACTAGTTTCAAAGGCCCTGGCCTCCATTTTCAATCTCTTCCCAACTGGCATCTGTTGTTATCTGCTCTCTCTGGTGGTGGAACTATGAACTTTTTCCATGTTCCTTGTTCCACACTTTTTGTTATTCCTCCAGACTTGTTCGCCTATTCTTGATGTGTGTTTGGAGGAATTTAGTAACAGTGACGTCAAAATTAATATAAAAATTATTTGTGGTTGGTTTATTGACACTCGTCACATACTTTTTCATATATTTATGAGAGACTAGTTTCAAAGGCCCTGGCCTCCATTTTCAATCTCTTCCCAACTGGCATCTGATGTTATCTGCTCTCTCTGGTGGTGGAACTATGAACTTTTTCCATGTTCCTTGTTCCACACTTTTTGTTATTCCTCCAGACTTGTTCGCCTATTCTTGATGTGTGTTTGGAGGAATTTAGTAACAGTGACGTCAAAATTAATATAAAAATTATTTGTGGTTGGTTTATTGACACTCGTCACATACTTTTTCATATATTTATGAGAGACTAGTTTCAAAGGCCCTGGCCTCCATTTTCAATCTCTTCCCAACTGGCATCTGTTGTTATCTGCTCTCTCTGGTGGTGGAACTATGAACTTTTTCCATGTTCCTTGTTCCACACTTTTTGTTATTCCTCCAGACTTGTTCGCCTATTCTTGATGTGTGTTTGGAGGAATTTAGTAACAGTGACGTCAAAATTAATATAAAAATTATTTGTGGTTGGTTTATTGACACTTGTCACATACTTTTTCATATATTTATGAGAGACTAGTTTCAAAGGCCCTGGCCTCCATTTTCAATCTCTTCCCAACTGGCATCTGTTGTTATCTGCTCTCTCTGGTGGTGGAACTATGAACTTTTTCCATGTTCCTTGTTCCACACTTTTTGTTATTCCTCCAGACTTGTTCGCCTATTCTTGATGTGTGTTTGGAGGAATTTAGTAACAGTGACGTCAAAATTAATATAAAAATTATTTGTGATTGGTTTATTGACACTAGTCACATACTTTTTCATATATTTATGAGAGACTAGTTTCAAAGGCCCTGGCCTCCATTTTCAATCTCTTCCCAACTGGCATCTGTTGTTATCTGCTCTCTCTGGTGGTGGAACTATGAACTTTTTCCATGTTCCTTGTTCCACACTTTTTGTTATTCCTCCAGACTTGTTCGCCTATTCTTGATGTGTGTTTGGAGGAATTTAGTAACAGTGACGTCAAAATTAATATAAAAATTATTTGTGGTTGGTTTATTGACACTCGTCACTTACTTTTTCATATATTTATGAGAGACTAGTTTCAAAGGCCCTGGCCTCCATTTTCAATCTCTTCCCAACTAGCATCTGTTGTTATCTGCTCTCTCTGGTGGTGGAACTATGAACTTTTTCCATGTTCCTTGTTCCACACTTTTTGTTATTCCTCAAGACTTGTTCGCCTATTCTTGATGTGTGTTTGGAGGAATTTAGTAACAGTGACGTCAAAATTAATATAAAAATTATTTGTGGTTGGTTTATTGATACTCGTCACTTACTTTTTCATATATTTATGAGAGACTAGTATATTAATATTGACGTCACTGTTACTAAATTCCTCCAAACACACATAAATAAAATATTGTTTGACATGAATTTTGTGTTTTTCTTCTGTTTCTCCTGAAATTCTTGGGGAAGCAGCACTTCCAATACTTCACTGTACACTTCGCCACTGTCTTTTAGTAGATAATCCAAAATATACAGATATAGTGAAGCTGTTATACTGCGGAGTATCATCATTTTGGAGAAAAATATCATTAAAAAATATCATGTAAAATCATATGAAAATTCAAATAAGTTTGAGAATTTCAGAATTTTGTAGCAACATTTATCACTTTAAGTTCTATAATTTGTGTATTTTTAATATATTAATCTGGTTTGGAAATTGTGGTCAATGTACACCTATTTCTTTCCCTTGTTCGTTTTATTTTGTGACATTATTTCTGCTTATGTCACTGCACTGAATTGTACAATGAGTTCTATACATCCACAAACATTATTTAACTTGTAAAAAGTTAATATAAGTATACACCATGGAAATTGCAACTTTAATGTCATTTGGCATTCTTTTACTTTCAGTTTAAGTATCAAATATTTCTTGTACATGTCACAACCAACAAATTGCTTCTATTAAGTAACATGACTAGAAGCATCACTTTTTGTATGAATAATGTAACATACAGAGAATATAAGCAAATTGAAAAAAAGTATTTTTAGTCAGTTTTGAACACTTTGTCACTTCCATTTTTATCTAAAAATGTAAGTGACAAAATGTTAAAACCCAAATACAAAAACCTTTTTCAAATAATTTTGATGTCACTGTTACTAAATTCCTCCCTTCACCCATAATATAAGCAAATTTATCATGTTTAGAGAAAACTATGCAAGTTTCTGATCTAATGGAATATAAAAGTTATACACATAAGAGTATAAAGTTTACTTGAATTGATAAAGTTTACTTGAATTTAAAAAAGTACATAACAGTATATATAAATATGGTTTCAAAGGAAGTGTGGAATAAATTACTGTGGGCCATTGATCAGTTGCTCATCATTGCTAAAAGGGTGTAAACAGAAAATAAATAAAAACAATTATGTAAAGATTATTAAATTATAGATGAGTCGTATTTATTACACATCAGCTTCACTTACGTAGACAACATCTTTGCAATAGTACACTACAAACAGATAGATGATGCTTTGAAACTACTCAACCTTCAAGAACCCATCATGCAATTCACAGTAGAAACTGAAGAGGACTCTACTCTACCTTTTTTGGACCTTAAAATCACAAAAAACAATGAAAAACTGGAATTTGGTATTCATAGAAAAGCAACACATACAGATAATTACATCAAAGCAAATAGTTTCAACCCAATTCCAAACAAACATGCCATCATCAACAGTCTCACACACAGATTAGTAAATCTACCCCTCAGCCAGCAAGAATATCAAAAAGAATACCATCAAATCTTAAAAACTGTAATTAAAAATGGATATGGAAAAAGCCTTGTAGATAAAAAAATAAAATCATTCAAAGAAGATTAAAACAGATCACAGCTCTTTCACCAATGAAACAAGAAATTAGATTTGCTAAATTTACTTACCACCCCTGGGCCACAAAAAAGTTCCAAAAAATGTCCAAGAAATACAATATAACATTGGAACCAAAAAACAATTACAACATTAAAAACCTGCTTTACAGTAATAATACTAATAAGATAAAACCAGAAGAAAAATCAGGCATTTACAAGATTAAGTGTAAAGACTGAAAAAATGTATATAGAGAGGACAAAAAGAAATATAGGCACTAGAAAGAAAGAACATTTTAGGCACTTAAGAAACAAAAATATTGATAAGTCCGCAATAGCAACTCATTTCTGCTCTGAAAATCATGAAATTGAAGATAGCACCAAATTACTAAAATACGTACAAAAACAGTGAACTCGTCATACGGGAGAAAATAAAAACATGAAAACCAACCAATGAACTTTGAAATCCCGCCAGAAGAGAACCCCACATTTAAATTCATCACAAAATCAACAGATGGCAGCAGCAACTCCAGAACTACCCTCACCACTGGATCAAGCTTTAGTCGCATTAGAGCCGATGATGCGAACGATAGTTCGCGAAACATGTAAAATTAAAAAAATACATAAGTGAAGAGTTCGCGAAACATGTAAAATTAAAAAAATACATAAGTGAAGCTGCTGCGTAATAAATATGACTCATCTATAATTTAATAATTATTTAGCTTCACTGTGGTGTTCCAATACAGTTAAATTTCAATATGTAAAGATTTTTATCAATAAGGTTTGAGCTGCTCTGGTAAGCAGAAAAAGCTGGTTTGCTGTGCTCAAGGCAAAAGGTGAATGTATATTTTGTGTCTCATTTGTTCTTGTAATTCACTTTTCAAAATATCTAGTTTTCAGGAAAAACTGATGAGCCAAGTCGTCAGTTGGGAGTAATGTATTATCATTCCTCTTAATAGTAGAAGTGGCAGAGGTAGCAGCATTAGAAAATGCTATTAATCAATTTTTGGAAATATTTTTATAAATATCATACATTATCACTGAAATAGGGATTTTGAGTATCCCATATAAAATGATAAAAAGACAAATCCTGACTACCCCTAATGAATCCAAACAGCAGATCCATCTAACAACACCAGCTAAAAACCTCTGAGATGTTACATTCAGATAAGCTTTTCTACTCATTCTTCTCTAAAGTATTCTTACAAAAGTGTATTCTATTTATTGTTAATATATATAAAGCTTCATTATTAATTTACACATTTTGTTGTAGGTATAAGAAAACTTAAAATGTGCAAAATGTTTGTCTGAAGAAGGTATGCAACGTTCAAAACAAAATCTGTTTTGACATCATTAGCATGCAAAGAAAAATGATTACCCTCAGCTTCAGAGAAATTGATTTCAGTGAGGTGGGTTAGGGGGAGTTGTAGGAAGATGGAATTTGAAACCATTGTGCAAGATCGATCATGGGAAAGTCACCCACTATCAGATGGAACTCTGCATAGGACAGTATTAGTTTCTGGTTTTCAGTATGATGTGTTAGAAAATTTGGCTGAGGTAGTATTAGAACTGGAGGCAAGCCAGAAAGGGAGCATTGTGTGACTGTGAACAAATAATTGATCTCGTAAAAGAGAGGTTTCTTATTTCTGACCTACTTCCTGCTGCAGGAAGATAATTTTGTGAACCTGATACTTGATACTGGTGAGTCAAATATCTTTTAAATGTTGCAAATTATTTACCGTATGTTAATCTAATGATGTGCATAAAGGCACTGTAGCCCGCCTCGGTAGCATGGTGGTAGTGAGTCTGCCTCACGTTCAAGAGGTCCCGAGTTCGAATCTCAGTCAGGGTGAGTTACCTGGGTAAGGTTTTCTCCAGGGTTTTCCCTTATCCTGAAAGACAAATGTCGGGTAACTCTAAGCTCTATGGACCCTGGGCTCATTTGAGCGTCATTTCACCCATTCCATTCACCGTCTGATATGACTTAACATTGGAGGACGTAAAATTACAAAAAAAAAAAAAATGAAAAAAAAATGAAAAAAAAATAAAGGCACTGCTTTTGTTAAATGTGTTATGTATAGTGACTCGCTCATCTTTTATGCATAACACACCCAATATTGGACAAGAATTAGGAACATGGTATCAGACAAATGTTTTGATAGCTTTCTTACCAATTCTTTTAT
Source organism: Mantis religiosa (assembly GCA_030765055.1). Classification (NCBI taxonomy): domain Eukaryota; kingdom Metazoa; phylum Arthropoda; class Insecta; order Mantodea; family Mantidae; genus Mantis; species Mantis religiosa. The sequence goes on along the minus strand of CM060955.1, from coordinate 122,536,253 downwards.
TTTGTTTGTTTCAGGTAGATATGAGAAGGAATAGAGGAAACTGGACAGTGGAAAACATGAAGTTAGCAATTGATGGAGGTATAGGGGGAGGAGGTAACTAAGCATTAAGGAAGCAAATGAGTAGTTCTATGTCCCTAAAAGCACATTAGGAGACATACTGAAATTAATTTCTGCAGGAAATGAAACAAAAATAGAACCTGCCATTGGTACATATAAAAACACTTTTTCGGAAAAGGAAGATGAAAATTATGCATTGAACAACCAAATAAAATTGTTAAATGGCTATCTTATGCCACTGGGGAGGAAAAAAAGAAGTAGCTGAAGTGTACAGAATGGAATTTTTAAGTCAGCATTTTCTTGAGGCAGCTAACCCCTGAACCGCAATACTTTTACAAAGAATGAGAAAAACTCTGAGCTTTGAATATGAAACAACTGACTGCATCATTTGTGGCTAAAATTTCATAAAAACTGGATCCAGTGCCATATGTGCAAGTGCTGGACCCATGAAAACTGTGCCAAATCTTGAAACGGATCCCCTTTATTATAAATGTGATGTTTATCTTAAAAAGTAATACAAAGATACATTGAAATAATGAAATGGTCTTATAATATTCAGACTGTCCAATATAGGGTTCCTTACTTTCAAATTCGGAAACTGTGAGATCTATAAATGTTTAAAATTCTATCTTAGCAGTACTTTCTGTGATAACTTATTTGGTACAATTAAATACATACAAAACATGTGTTCAAAAATAATTTTTAATATTAACTGTGCCCATGCCCAAAGTCATTATTGAAAAAATGCTTGAGTGTCTGATACTGGTTACCATTCCCCTATATCTTAATGTGCAGAGGGAATATTCAACTATATGCTCTTACACCATAGTGACTTGAATTAAGGAATTAAAACAGAAAATGCCCTTATGAAGGAGGCTTAAGTTTAAGCTTAATTTAAGGTGGTAAAGAAAATAGAACATAAACGTACAGCATAACTTCCAATTTACTGTTTACAGTACATTCACTTATATAAGCCAGAAGATTAAGTGCCTCCATATTAATGTTTCTCTCTTCCATCTATTGTCTATTTTTTACAACTTGGCCATATTATTGGCCATTAGCAGTAATAGTCTACATACAAGGGTCATTCCATATGTTCTGGCAACTATAGATAATGTTTGATAATGCAACAACAGGGGAAATCCACACCACGCATGGCATGATTGAAGGGACATGGATCTCAATGCCAACATAAAATAGAATTTTAGGACAAGAGTTAAAGGTATAAGTTGAAATTAAAAACATACAATGGGATTCTGTATTAATTAATTGTGCAAGAATACAAATGGAGCAAATTTCAATCAATTAATATTCATGGCACTGTTTCAGTACACTGTACTTCAAAATAATCTCTCATGTCATCCACAGAGCATTGCCAATGATGGAAAAGGTGTTGCATGCCTTGGACATTCTTTCAGGTGCACCACTTGTCACTGATATGCCATTAACATACCACTCTGTTTGCAAAGTGACCACATGATGGTTTGTTCAGTTTCGGGATGAAGTCAAAGTCACATGGACTGAGGTCTGATGAAAGGCATGGGTGCAGTATGATTTCCCACTCCCACTTCTGTACACATGTCTTAATGACATCAATAGTGTGGGTTGTAGCATGATCAGTGAGCATTATTCAGCAGTGCCACAGTGTATGCCACAAGTGGTACAGGAGAAATTTGTGGTAGTATTGGGCTTCACAAGTTGGTTGGTTGCTAATGCTCATGGAGTTGGAGAATTTCCATTTTCCTTCTGGCCTCCCAATAACATGTGACTAGTTGTGCTGTCAGTTCTCCATCTGTTTTTGTCAGGGCACTACACTGGAGCAGATAATCTCGTCCATCAATGAGTTCGGGTCCCTACACAGTGTGCAGGTCGGGGATTAAAAAATATTAATCCTGTATAGATGAGAGACCAAACAGTCATGGCCAGTAATTAGTCGGAAGATGGCAACAGTACTGCTTCTTGGGTAGTCTGGGATGGGATTTTTACTTCCTTGTAGAATTTTCCATTGCTTGTTGGTACTTTTTTCTTTGCATTCTTCTTTCCAGAATAAGTTGATTCTATTGTTTATATGTAGTTTTGATGTGTGGAATGAGGTTTTTTGTTGGCAGCTTTGTTTTATTTGTGTTCCTTTTTTTGCCAAGGAATCTGCTATTTCATTGCCTGTAATTCCACAGTGGGATGGAATCCACTGGAAGTGTATTTCTTTTTTTAGATCTTGTAGTATTCGTAATGAACTGTAAATTTCAAGTATTCTATTGTTGTTAGGGTACAGTGAGGATAGGGCTTGAAGTGCTGATTTAGAATCGCTTAGAATCACTGCTTTAGAGAAAGAGTTCACATGGTTGAAGAGTTGTTTCAGCGAGGTGTTGATTGCTTCTAATTCTCCATCATAGTGGGTTGCTAGTGTGCCCAAACAGATGTAAAACTTGAATATTTTACTATGTATTCCTGCTCCAGCATTACTTTCTTTGTCAAATAGGGAGCTGTCTGTGTATATGTGTAGCCGTGAGTCTTTTGGATAATAAGTTTCAATTGTTTCTAAAGTTAGCATTTTAAGTGTTTCTGCACTTACATCCCTCTTTGACTCTATATTTTGCAGAAGGTTTACTCTGCTATTTATTTTAGGTTGTGATAGAGGGCAGATTGGAAGTGAGAGATGTTCAATTTTGTTTGTGTCTTCAAGGTTGTATTTTCTCTGTAGGTTATAGGCTTTCTGCATAAATCCTTCTTGTGTTTTTAAGGTCATTTCTCTGCTTTTGTAGTTCTTCCAGTGAGTATTAAAGGGGAGCCTTTGTAGATTTTCATTTAGGAGGAGACTGGGCTTCACAAGTAGGGTGACACTCCAGAATACTGAGATTGTCATACATCAAAATGAACATGAACTTCTGTGGTGATGGATTCTGTTGCACCTTGGATTGTGGTGAACCTGGCTAACCCTATTTGGCACATTGGAGCTTCAGCTCTGGTTTGTACACTTATGCTATGTGATTGAGTATGTCATTCCCTTCCCATGCATATAGCTCCAGGAATTTTGTGTCCACTTGTGAACCTCTGTTTACTGATGTGGTGCACATTTGGAACACTTTTTGTGCGCCTTCAAGTCCTGTTGTAAAATGTGAAACACTGTTGTCCTGGACATATCCATATGTTTCATTAATTCCTCAGTCCAGTGTTGGCCATCTGATAAACATGTTCAGTAACAACTATGGACATGTCATGGGAAGATGTGGGGTACCCATGTCTTGCCAAGTAGTTGCAAGTTGTCTGTAGTTGCTGCATGTCACCTATTCACCTTGGAGGCATTTCACCCACGTTAGTTGGAATTCCTCCACTTAATGCACAATAGGCAATGCCTTATCCCCCGAGCTCCTCATAGGTCTGCATGACACTGAGTAGTATTTTGGCCATCAAGTGGGAATTTTCATGTAGAATGACCAAGCTCAGACTGAATGCATTGGTACCTAGGCTCCTCTCTTACAGTTGCTATCTATTGGTTGAACTTGATACAGTGTGCTGAGAGATTTTGAATGTCTATACTGACAGACAGTAATGCCACATATTCAAAAATATGACATCACTGCCAAGACTTACGGAATGACCCTTGTATAAATTCATCATTCAAAGAGTAATGTAGCATGATAAGTGAGATCAGAAATTAAAAATGTTTCCTTCTAAGCAAGTATAATGAAAAGCTCATAAATATATTTGCTGTACCTCTTGGTCCAAACTTCCAATGTCCTTTCCAATTCCATAGATATCCAACTTCAAATTTTGGATATCATTATTCTTAGCTTCAGCAGTTTTTTCATTTGAGATAAGGGTTTCTTCTGATGGCATACTTCTTGACATTGCACTTTTCTGAGATAGTGCTCTACTGTTGCCCTATAAAAAAATGTATTGTTTATGTTAGAATTTTAAAACTGATGTACTACTCCAAAAGCTCTGAAAATATTTCTTTTGGTTACTCATGGTAAAATAATGTAGTTATTCTGCCACAAGTTGATGGTGGTTGTTTCCATTAAGGAGAGGCTAATTGGAAAAACATAAAAAAAAAAAAATTTTAGTTTTAGGTACAGTAATATTAGTTGAAAGTTTCTCGTTAATTTGATATACATTTTATTGATCTAAGTACAATAGTTATATTCAAAACATATTTGTAAAAATGGTATTGCTCTGTCATTTTGTACAGTGAATTCATCACTTCATAGAAGAAAAAAAGGGAGTGAAATAGTTTAGTTCATATTTTAAAGGCATTTTTTCTCTATATATGGATACTTCTGCTGAATATGCAGCTTAGTTTTGTCTAAGTCATATAGTTTCATTATTTGAAAATACATGCAAAATGACTATCTACATTTATGGTTTTACTGCTTTTTTTGTGGATGACATTTCGTGGTAAAATGACCCATCTCCTAAGAAATTGTTACAGTAAAATAAATTAAATTTTAAAATGATAAAAAGACTTTTAATAATCTTTTTGTTTGGATCTACTTCAGCAATAATATCTTGATTATTTAAAAAAGAAAGAATTGCTGTTTAATCCAGAGATGATATATTAAAAAAAAAGGAATTCTATCTTCCATAATAAACAGATTTATTGTATAAAGGCAGATCAGTGATCTTAGATCCTATGCATCTACGTCCTTAAAATCTTTCATTAATGTATCCTAAATTATTTCTGAAATAAAAAATTATAAATTTAGCAAATTTAACAATGATGAGATGGAGTACATAGTATAGTGATGTGCCTCTTATAGCCACTCCCATCCAAATCTCCACCTCTTCCTGCCCGAGTGCACTCTGCTTCAACAGGTGAGGCTCTGGGGACCGAGTTACAAAAATGGAGGAAATGCCATTTACGTGTTTACTGCTTACTTGTTATAGCAGTAGGAATGTTCTTCATCTGGCAAATAAAGGAAAGGCTGGTTATATCCTAATGATTTTCCAGGCCTGATCCAATGGATCCATAGACTAATGATAGGCATGTGCCCTCCACAATATGAGGGTTAAGAAGGAATGATTCAACTGCATACTTATAAAAAAAAGTATCCATATGGAACAATAAACAATGTTTATGTCTCCTTATTTAAAACAGTCTCAAGTAATAGTCCCTTGTTCAGATTTCCGACTGAAACTGTATTTGGGGATTTGAACATATGCAATGGAACATGATTAAAATAAGGAAGAAGAACTCAACAATTTACTCTATGAGAAAAGCTTTGATGCTTTCAAATGTAAATAGTAATTTTGTATAAGTAAATTTTAATCTTCATATTGTAAATAAGTTATAGATAATATGTAAGAAACTGAAGCTAATAGCAGTGAAGCAATATACAAATATTATAATAAAATATAATAATTTAAATTTAAAGGGAGTCGATTAATGATGCTAAACAACACTTTTTAAATTTTTCCGGAACATGTTTCATGTGCCATTCCATCTAACAAAAAATCTGGTATATATCAAATTGAATGCAGTGGCTGTAGTCAAATTTATATTGGAAAAACCAAAAGAAATTTAGAAACAAGAGCAAAAGAACACTTTAGGAACATAAAATACAAACAATTAGAAAAATCAGCAGTGCCACGCATTTTTGGGAAAACCACAACATAAATCCAGAACCAAAACTACTAAAACATACATCAGGAAAACAAGAACTATCCACATGGGAACAAATCTTCATTTCAAAAATTAGGAACAAAGTATTCAATTTCGACATCCCCCAGAAAGATGTGTTCAGCAAGTTCCTTGAACTGCAACCAGAGGAGACCTATGACAAAATATCGTCAACTACACCAATGAGAACCAGTTGATGGCCGGTTGAGGATGGAGGCAAAGTCTCTGAAACATGTTCTGGAAAAATTTAAAAAGTAAGTGTTGTTTAGCGTCATTAATCGACTCCCTTTATATTTAATTTATTATAACAACACTGTTTTCAACACTTCCAAGAAAGGAATTATATAATAATTTGTTACAAACTTCACTTATCTTTTTAAGAAATTGTATATTCTTAGGAGATCTTAGTAGCATTTCACTTTTGGAACGAAAATCATGACATTGGCCAAAATAAAAAATTATTAAAAGGCGTGATAAACCAAAACAAAATGGTGTGGGAGGATATCTTAGGATAAAAAAAATAAGGAGCCAGTAATGAACTTTGATATCCCACCAGTCGATAATTTAGTAAAGAGGTTCATAATTACACCACCAGAGAGAAGCCAGCAGACAACAATGAGAATTGTAACTTTAAGGTTTAAAATGGAAGCAACAGCTCCCAAAACCAGCCTCTCAAAACATGAAAATGTAAGTGGACAGAGTGTGAAAAACTGACTACAAATGGATTTTTTCAATTGAATTAGCATGTTTGAACTTATGAAAAGTTAATGAAAGAAAAGGAGCAATTCTAAATATATTTTGCCTATAATCCTCCAAAAAATGGACCAGAAGTGATTTTATTTTAATTTAACCCATTGATGATATTTTCATTTCAAGATATGGATTACAGAGTTCCTTTTTATACTTATTCTGCATTGCAAGACAGCATTTGAATTGTTTTTATTATTTGAAAGAACTAAATAAAAAAAGACAAAGCCAGCCACTTTTGTGATAAGTTGTGCTTCACTGTCTCTACGCTTCTTTCAATTTTATAGTTTGAATAATTTTATGTTTTACATAGTATTTGTAATTATCTATTTACTCGTTATATTCTAACACAGTTTTACACTATAATTATAATTCTAATGGTGTGTGTATATAAAGTAACAAACAGTCCTGTATTTAGACACAAAGAAAGTATTTTCATAATTTTGAAATTAATGTGGAGCTTCTCATACTGATCAGTTTCATTATATGAGAACAAGTTTAACAAAATATACTTTTATGAAAAAAAATTATACATAGATAATGTAAGGCCTTACCATATAATATTTTTCTGTCAGGTAACTCAGCTTATTGACACATTCTTGAAGCAAGTGATTCTGCAACAGTGTTCGTTTAACTGTCATGCCACATTTGTTAGGACAGCTCAGTGGTATATCTGGACATTGTTCCATATGTTCCTGCACATAGCATATACAAAAATAATCCTACCTTATTATGACATTTTGCTTCATAACAGGATGATAACCCCCCCCAAAAATGAAAAATTTGAAAACAAAGTGCCAATTCTTTTTGATGGGGAAATATTCTACTCTTCACAAGTTAAATAATTAATTATTTGGAAGAGAGATTAACCTGAAATTTCTAGGCCTTTGGAAAACTGATATGTAAAACCAAGTATTATACAGGTTGTTTCAAAACAACACCAAACGATTACAGCCGTTACATAGTTTATAACTTAACTAGTCTGAATTTTGGTGTCGCAGCTTCGAAATTCTGTTAGGTATAATTTTATGCAGCATTAAATTTTGCATGATTTTGTGATTAGGCAGCACAGGAACCGCTGGTGTGCGAAGTTGTTATTGGGATGCACCAGCCATGAAAACAAAAGGATTGGTCCTTGCTCATTATCAGTGACCCTAGCCTCGCTTTCAGATAATGGGGCAAAGGGCAGTTGTTTGTGCAAAAGTCAACTAATAACCTGGACAGTTACAAGGTTGCTCTTCAGTGTAAAACTACACATTCCATCCTAACAGGAGGATTTTGCACCTACTTAGATAGCAAATCCAAGCAATATGGAGTGCTATACGAATGCCAAAATGACAGATATGGTTTTGATGGATGGAAGAGCTGAAGGGAGTTCAAAGAATGCACGATTAATTTAGTTTCATTAACAATATGTATCGCAAAAGTAGCTACATCAGTGATAATATTTATTTGTTTAACTTCAGAGCATTTTGTTATGATCTTAATGTTGTTGTTGTTTTCAAATGCTAGGCTTTGGCAATGAAGCCATAAGCTCTCTTGTTCTCCTATATTTCTGTGTAGTGGGTCCGGCAGGTAGGGCTTCAAAGGTTAAAAGATGTTCTTCTGTCATTTCCTCTTCTTTGTTGCACAGAGGACAATTTGGACTTGTATAAATTCCTATTCTGTGTAAGTGTTTCGCCAAATAATCATGTTCCATAAGTAATCTAAAATTTGCTACTCCAGCTTTATGTGGGATTTCTGGAATAATTTCTGGATTTTTAATTAAAATGTTCCATTTTGTATCTTTGGCTTTGTTAGATATTGATTGGTTTTGTTTGTTTTTATATTTGCTTTTGATTAATCTTTTATGGATGTAAAGGGTAAGTTTTTACTTTTGTTCAGAATTAAATTTGCACCTTTTTTGGCAAGAAAATCAGCTGATTCATTTCCAGAAATTCCACGATGTGCAGGTATCCACTGTAATATAATTCTTTTCTGTAGTTTTTGGAGTTGTTGGATCATTTTGTGACATTCTTTAATTTGGATTGACCTCATTTTATATGAACTTATTGCACATAATGCTGCTTTAGAATCGGAAAGTATGACAGCATTTTTGAATTTATCTATTCTGTATAGAAGGTGTTGGAGTGAAATATGAATAGCTGTTACTTCTGCATCAAAATTTGTTGTGTGGTATCCTGCTGGTTGATAGAATGAGAATAATGCACACTTAATTCCTGCTCCTGAGTTGTTGTCCAAGTTAGATCCATCTGTGTAGATATGTAACCATTATTCAGGTGGGTATCTATTGTTCACATTTTCTAATGCTAAAGCTTTTAGTACAGGTTTGGAAGTTTCAGAATTTGTAATTATTTGTTCTAAATCTAATTGAATATTAATTGGTTCAAAAGTCAGTGGGTTTTCTTTGATTAAAATGTTTTCTTTAGAATTAGGAAGATTCAGATCTGTTTTTAATTCCATAACTTTGTGTAGGAAACTTGTTTGTGTTTTCGTCTTGATTGGTTGTAGTAATCTTTTCTCCCATTTTGTTGTTTTTAACCGCAACATTTTTTCATGTTGTATTAGTACCTGCTTCTCTAAAGTTAGATGTATTGGATAGTTCCGAGTTAAGGCTTGCATTGCCGTGATTGGAGTTGATCTTGCTGCACCAGTTATTAGTTGCAGGGCCTGATTTTGGCATACTTCTAGGTGATTTATGTTAGAACTGTTTGCTGTAATTATTACCTCTGCATTATAAAGAAATATTGGCTTGATGAATGTTTTGTATGTGGTGTTCAGTGTTTCCTGATTACTGCCCCACTTGACTCCAGCTAATCTTTTCAAAATTGAAATTTTATTATTGATTTGTTTACTACTGCATCAATATGATGTCTCCAAGATAATTTTGAATAAAAAATTGTACCTAAATATTTTGTTTCATATGTTTGTTTCAGGTTTGTTTTCTTGAACTGCAGATTTAGTTTAGGGATTTTCTTTTTTAAGCTAAATATTTGGAATGTTTCGAGATTTAACTGTAATAAATGTGTAATAAATACGACTCATCTATAAATTAATAATTTGGAATGTTGTTTATCAGTATTTATTTTCATCAAATTGTTGTCAGTCCACTTTTCCAATAGTATCAGAGCCTTTTTCATTGAAGTTTTGGATTTCTCTATTTGTGGGGAAGATGTCCACATGATCATATCATCTGCAAAAAGTGCTGTCTTTATTTCTGTGTTTGATACAGCCGCAGGAAGATTATTGATGTAGATGTTGAACAAGGTTGTACTCAGTACTGCACCTTGTGGTAGGCCCATTTTTATTTGTTGGAATTTGGATGTACTGTCATTGTATTTTGTAGCACAGTTATGATCTTAATTGTACAATACTTTCAACCACTTACTGTAAATATCAACAGCTTCCTTTTCAATTACAAATACTTTATTTAGTATTATCAAACATGTGAAATAAAATGCTCATCTCATTGCATAAGGCATTTAGTTTTGGTTAATTTATCTATGATTCTTTGATGTTGTTTTCTGTTCTGTTTATATCTAATGCTTCCATCCTCAACCTCTCATTAACTTTCCTCTAAAAGGTATAAGTTGCATATGTCCACCATCTTATTTGCCATCATGGACTTCTATAACGGAATTTTGGAACATGTTAAAGATTCATAAGTAATAATTAAGCAATAGCTTCTTTATTGCAGTTTCAAAAGCCAAAGAAATTTTTAATAGTAGCAAGCAAGCTACTGCGGAGTATGCCAGTATGTTTACAAACAGTTAGAGCATGCGCATGACGTGTGACCTATACTTACCTGTGAACTCCGACATGTGAGGCACGTGTCATTATTCCTGTCACTGCCTAATCCACACTCATTCCGGAGCATTTTTTTATGCTGCTCTTTTGGCGATAAAAACTATCTATATGTGCCACATAGAAGCTAAGCAACTACTCCTATGTGTTTGTTCGGTGTCGTTTTGAAACACCCTGTATGCTGGATATAAGTTCACTGCTATGGTCTTACTCTTAGTCTCTTATGCTGCACTTATGTGGCGGTCAAGAGTCAAACTGCAGATCTGAACTTAGGCACCTGCAATGGAAGCCAGTTGCATCTGTGGGGTATTTAGAGAAAATTCTACTGTGACAGTGAAAATCTATTTGGACTCACTCTTTTTACAATTTCGATTGAGATGTGGTCATACTCCATTCCACAAAATAGTCCAATAAGCAAATGTGACCATATTGGCACATCTCAAACTTCTAATTTTTTAGATCAAGTTTCACAAATGTAGTGCCTTAATTTAAAATCAGTCTGATAATGCTTTCTGAAATAAAATTATTGACTCGTTTAAAACAAAAAGTTCTTCTGGTTATGATGAAAAAATAATAAAAATCTTAAAATCATGCTCCTCTCATATTAGAGTTCCTCTTAATTATTTGTGCAATGAGTCAGTAAAAACTGGAATTTTTCCATGACAAGATGAAATTCTCAGTGTTAAATCCCTTTTTAAAAAAGGCAAATGTATTAATGTTTCAAATTATAGACCAATGTCTCTCTTGCCAATTTTTAAAAAATTAATGAAAAAGTGATGTTCAACAGACTATATAAACATTCAAATATAACAATATATGTTAACGAGAGTTTGTATTCAGAAAAAGAATATCAACAAACAATCGCTTCACTGTGGTGATCCAATACAGTTGAATCTCGATATAACAAACAATGAACTTACATATGAAGTGTTAAACTGCCTTAAATGAAAAAATACATGTAGTAAATTTTAATGCATTATAATACATGGAATTTTCTGCAACTTAGCAAACATATGATTGTGTTAACTATGATATTTTCATAGAAAAGTTGGAATTTTTGAACTGAAAGATGAACATTTAAGATGATTTGTACCTATCATATTTAAATGAAAAAAAAAAAAAAATATATATATATATACTGCTGAAGTAAACGGTGACTAGTAAAACTTAAATTGAATTATATTTTGAGCTCTATGTCATATTGGTTTAAAGCTAACAAATTATCTATGAATTTAGACAAAACAAAAGTTGGTAAATTTATAATTCATTGAACATCACACACTCCAATAGAAATTGGGATTAGTAATATGTTATTGAGAGAAATAGACAACATCAAATGTCTGGGTTTTTAAGTAGACAGATATTTAGATTGGGAAACTCACATAAAGTATATCTTATCTAAACTTAGCACTATCTGTTATGCTATCCAAGCACTGGTAAATGCAAGTTCTATAGATACACTTACATTAGTATACTATGTATATTTTAACTCTATCATGGAATATGGAATATTATTTTGGGGCAACTCAGCAGAAAGTAAATGAATATTTCTGATTTCTGAAAACCATAGTAGGCACTTGGCAAACATCCTTTTAGAAGACTGAAGTTGTGAACTCTTCCTTACATGCACATATTTTCAGTCTTAAAATTCTTTATGTATAACTAGGTCTCATTTATAACAAATAATGAAATTCATGAAATAAACATTGGATAACAGTGTAACATTCATCTCTCCAGTGCAGAGATAATGGACCTACCCTTGTATGTTTGAAGAACATGATGCATTTCAGACATGATTTAAATAACAAGTACTAATTTAAGGGTACCTGATATGTAAATTTTTCAAACAAATTTTGAATGTTTTTAATATTTGGATTAAGATATCTATGTTTATACGTTATTTCCACCAGAAAACAAATGCAATTTGTATTTAATGTTATCTATACATTAATGATCTTTTTATAGCATGCTTCCTACTATATAACTTACCCTCAGAGTATTCTGCTGAAGGACAGCATTGCAGTAATAGCAAGTGACAAGGCGTCCAGGTCTGTGTATTCGATCTCTGGATCTTACTTCCATTTTTGGAAAACAATTAGAGCAGTATGAAATTCTCAGCACTATGAGGTATTTGGAAGACTATCTGTAAGATACATAACTGCAGGTTTATAGCTATACAGTGCATATAAGTTACAGTGGAAGTTTGGAAGAAAGAACAAAAGATAAGATTAAGATAAAATTAATCTTACCCCATAACAGATGAGTGTCAAAGTTATTAGAGCAAAGCCATTTTATAAAAAAATAATTTTTCTATTCAGCTCATGTTAATCTAGATAAAAATTTGAACTAATAGTTTCATTACACATATCATTGTAGTTATGAAGGAGATACAGAATTTCAATACTCAAAACCTTCTTTCATGTACTTGAAATTTGAAATGAAATGAAACTTTTAATATGTAGTAAAACAAGCTAATGCTGAAAAAGGTGCTTTAATTCTGAATCAGACATTGGAAAAGAAAAAGAAAAAGAAAAAAAGAAAAGCAGATTAAGATTAAGTTGTCCACACTTAAAGTAAATTTAAATAAATAACGAATTTTGAACTGTAGTTAAAAACACCAAAATAAACAAGGAAGAAAAAAGTTCTGTATGCTTACTGAACCATTCAAAGAAATAAAAACAAATTGATACTTTTATTTAGTGTTTTATGGAACATGTAAATCTAATTAAGTGATTTTATTTAGTATTCCCTACAAGAGTTTATCACACATGTATGTACATCAAAATCCTTTGTAGTAATGTATAACTGTCTATTATGGAAAACTTGCAGACTCCATAATACTTGTAATCTAATTATCACTTAAGCCTCATAAATTTATATGCATGGGAATGAAAAAAGCTGGATACTGATAACATGTATAACTTAGATCTCTTTAAAGCTCATAAATTTGTGAGCATGAAAGAGAGGTGAATCAAAAAACACAATGGCTTCAGCAAAACTACTGTTTGCTCACATCATGCACTTGTGAGCCACAAACAGTATAATGCTGTGTGCGATCTACAGTAGACATGAATTCTGCCATATGGTGGTCGGAGTGTGAAGGAAAAGCACTGATTACTCAAGGATTTGGGAGGTTGGGAGTTCAATTCCTGGTAGATGGCCACTCCAACCATAGGATTTTACATGGTTTTTTGTCGGCAATACGATTGCTGGGGAAGTACCTTCTACCATGGATCTCTCTCCCATTTCGTTTTCCTCTTTCTTGTTGCAGGTTGGGGCATTGACAGATGGTGCAGAGGCTTGCGACTTGTAATTTCTTCTCGGCTTCTTTAGAGAGTGCTCCATCTAACCTCCACTGCTGGGTTGAACTTTTACCGGTAAATGCTGGAGGAGAGTCCATGAGCCACCCTCCAGTAGCTTGGGTGGGTTGCCATGGAGTGTCCTTGAGCCGGGTGGTCAAGCGTGTAACTGTTAAGTAGCTCTGTGCATCTCTATCATCTGTGTTAGTCGGTCTTGCAGCTCATACCTTTCCTGGAGCTCCATTAAGCGGGATGGCTCAGACTGTTTCGTCTATGGCCCGCATTCGGGAGATCCTGTTCGATTTCCATGGCCGACCTACCTGACCCATGGGTTTTGTCGGTTTTTTCCCCCGGATTGCTAGGTGAATGCTGGGTAGGTTAATTACATCATCCAAATTTCCCGTCCCTCCATTTCATCTCCATTATCACTTCACATCATCTCTCATCTGGTGATCACTTTCATGGTAGAAATGTCGGCGGGAGTCTCGGCGTTGCATAGTAGGGTGATATGCTCCTGAGAAAAACTTCCTCCTTTGGTGGAACGGTTTCTGGTCTTCGGGCCAATCCGATGGGTCGTATCAGGACCGCGGTGGGTGAGATGCCGGTTGTACTGGCCTGCCGGGGAGTTTCAAACTGGTCAGTTGTAGAAACCCTCCCCTCTTCACTGTCGTGCCTCCTTGGGACGGTCACCCTGTCTCTTCTCGCCCCATCCTTCCTACCGAGGGTGCCCCACTTGGGGGCATCTGTACAATAGACCATGTTTGGTCCTCCGTGCCGAATCCCCTCTGTAGCTTAGTCCAGTCCTGTCCCTTATTTCATCCTCCTCCCGTGGGTGTACGCATGAAAGATCACTTACGTTCTCCACCGTTATCTAATCTATCCTATCTTCCTACACATGTGGATAGTTTGATATATTTTAATGTTTTCGACTATATCCTTTTGCGTGTATTCCTGAAGTGATGATGACAGGCGTAATGATAACAAAGTACAACCAATTTCCGACCAATTCTTTAAAGACGCTAGAAATGACCCAATTTTAATAACATATTTTCTGAAAGTAATGGCCAGCTTAATCCATAAACAGTTTTTATTTCGTTCCTTCATTAACTGGGTGCTAAGGATATTGCAGTCCTGTGTAATTACAAAGAGACAGTCTGTCTGCCCGATGTCCCTATATACACACATACACGAAACCCAGAAATTAATATTATGTAGGGATTGGTCGATACCAGTTTTTCTCGGTGCTCGATTTTCGATACCGATACACGATATTTTCCGCGATACCCGATACCACGATATTCGATACCGTCATTTCTACTTGCTGGCCCAGTAGCTCAGTCGGTGGAGCACCTGCTTGCCGTAATAGGGGTCCCGGGTTCGATTCCCGGCGGTGAGGCTGGGGATTTTTCTCCAACCAAGATGTATGAATGGAAGTATGAATGAGAGTGTGAATGTGTGCGTGATCTAATGATTAAAACTCAACGAATACGTATGTTCCAAGGAGAACGGCCGTCGATATGACCATTGGAGTTAAAGGCAGACAAATGAAAGGGGGGGGGGGGAAGGAATATTGAAAAACTGTGTGATGTAAAATTAAACAGCTGCACATATTTAATTAGAGAAAACTTAAAGCCATCAAAGTTCTTATTTTTAAGCTCTACATTAGACATTTAAAAGCAAACCGGTCCACGTTTGTAAATTTATGTTAAAAATACTAGCATTCCCACTCTTTCGGGGTCAAATTTATTTCTTTTTCTGTCACATGTGAATCCTGCTGTGCTAAATCGTCTTTGAGAGATAACTGTTGGAGGTGGCATACACAAATATTCAGGGGCTGCGTTTGGTGCTGTAAATGTTGAATTTATTTCCCAGCATTCCAGTGCACTAGAAACAAATGATAAATCGTTAAGATTTGCAGTGATTTCTTCTTGGACACTGACCTTGCATACCTGTGCAGGTACCACATTCCTGGCAATTTCTCGAACTTTGCAGTGTTCTACTTGCAGCAATAATATTTTGTGATTTTAAAATAAAATAAAAATTGCAGAATCACCACTTAAGTATCGAAAAAGTACCGAGCGAGTTTTCTGAAGTATCGTTCGATAACGATACCATGCAAATATCGTGAGTATTGCGGTATTCAAGTATCGAAGATCCATCCCTATTATTATGTAATGCACCATATCCTCGTGTGGTGACCGAGGTTAAAGAATAGTCCCAACGTTGTCCATGCATGTCGTAGAAGGCGACTAAATGGGTACCCGGTGCTTGGAGGAATAGCTGACCCACCTTAACTCCAGAGATATACGAGGGCTGTCCAATAAAGAATGATCACAATTTTTTTTTGACAACGTATCTTTACTCATCCTAATCATTTTGATGATCCTTCTCAAAATAGTCTCCCCTGAATGCGATGCACTTATCCCAGCGTTTCTGCCGGTCTTCAAAGACATGCTGGAAACCATTTTGAGAGATCCTTCAAAATCGCCTACACAGCCTTCACCACTGCTTCTGATGATGGATAATGCCTCCCACGAAGGCGTTTCTTCAACTTAGGGAATAGAAAAAAGTCACATGGGGCTAAACTCGGACTATAGGGAGGGTGAGGGATGCACTTCACGTTGCAACAACATTGGCAATATGCGGCCACGCATTTTCGTGTTGCAGCATCCAGCCTGCTTTACAGAAATGTGGTCTTTTGCACCTGATATGGACTTGCAATGTTTTCAGGACATCCCTGTAGTATTGTTCAGTTACTGATGTGTGTGCAGGTACAACATGCTGATAAACCATTCCATGAATATCAAAGAATGAGATGACCATAACTTTCCCAGCAGAAGTAACCACTTCTGCTTTTTGAGGGGTTGGTGATGAAGGAGATTTCCACACTGAGCTTTGCTGTTTGCTTTCAGAATCAAAATGATGTAGACACGTTTCTCAGCAGTGATTACGTTTGAAAGGAACTCCGCATCTTCCTCTAACATCAACTTTAACTGCATGTTACCTCCATTGCAGTGGTAGGTGATACTGAACATGTCTGAACTTGCCTGGTTCTCACAGGCGGGAACCAGGAGTACCAACAATGAAACTACTACGGCGTGTTTGTTTCACATTAAGCTAACAGAATATAATAAGATTGAATTTTAGTGTGAAAAATTATGACCGTAAAAAATTATGATCATTCTTTATTGAACAGCCCTCGTAAATAGAAGTCCTGGTCCTCCAGGTTGGGTGCTAGGCTAACAATCTAGCGCCATAAAAATGTTATTGTTAAAGAAATCTCAGATAAGCCTCAAATTGGAAGGAATAATGGCAATCGAACCAACGCAATTGGGAGTCCGAATGTAGAAACGGAAGGCAAAAGATAGAGATGAATGGGGGGCAAAAACTCAGAGAGGCTGATGCCCAAAAGGGGCTGTGAAAATCATGTCTAGTAGTAGTAATGGTACATATATTGCTGTTATGAATATTTAGTTTTTACCGTTAATTTAGGTAGAAGAAGCATTGCATTTCCACGAATTCAATATTTGACCTCAAAATACACGTATTCAGATCAAAATAATATAGCCATTTAAAAAAGTTGGCTGCGTATGCGTACACCTTACGTAATCTGATAAATACTAAGACTGGTATTTAAGTTCAGCATCTTTCAAGGATACGACCAAAGATTCTGAAGAAAATCCTCATCCCAAACTATATTTTATGTGCAACATTTTCCTTAATTTACGTTTTCTCAAAGATGTAGTAAACAATTTTGATTAACTATGCTTAATATATTTACATAGCTAATAAAAGTAGAAGCATTATTTCTTTTTTGTGTGTAGACGTCTTCCTTCAGAATTAATTTAAGGACACTGGCTGGTTGTGAAGCAATTTCTGACTGCTCTTTTAGTGCTGAATTTGATTTTCAGTTTCTCAATAACTATTTAACATAATGAAATGAAACTTTGACATTCAATACAGCAATTTTTCTGAACATAAGTCATGTAAAGCCACAACGTTGCTATAAACAAAATTAAAAATTTCAAAGTTTTCGGTGTTATTGGAATATTCAGACACACTTTTCTCTAAAACTATCAGTTATTTTTACCGAACCTTTTAAACGCTTTAATGCTTGCATTGCCTGACAATTTCCACCTAAATTTGCTTCCCACATTTGAAAATAACTGCCACCAAAAATGTGTACATTATGACAAATTTTACAAGCTTATGTCTTTAATAAATTATGATTAATAATTTGAGGAATAATTTTAAGTGTAATCAGTAGTTCTTTGACTGAAAAATGACCAGTAATTGGTGCAGAGAAAAGTGTACCTTTATCAAGAAAAATACAATTTGCGGTAAACTGCAATTAAAGAGAAATGTAACAGTAGTAGCTCACCAAGTTAGAACATCCAAATTGAAAGCCCGTTATTAACTAAAAACTCCAGTATTCCATATATATTTTGAAAGCTCAGAGTTTCTAGTATTTTAATCATGAACATCAAAAATCAACTATCTGGACCCTAAGACTAAGTGTCTAATGTTTTCCATAATTTACGTTTTCTGAAAAATGGAGCAAACAATCTTGATTAAATATGTTAATATATTTACATGGCTAATAAAATGTAGAAGTACTTTTCTTTTGTGCGGAGGTGTTCAGAAGCAATTCTTCGTTCAGTTCAATTATATATATATATATATATATATATATATATATATATATATATATATATATATGGTAAACTTTAAGAGAGAGAGTCCAATATTTACAGCTCAGAAAATAGTGTCTTCTGAAACACTCAGTTTGTTCCAAACTATTCTTTTACGGTATCAATAGTTTTTGAATGTGCTGTTACTGTTTGCATTTACGGTTCTGCAATTTTCAATACTTTGTCAATGTATAGAAGTATCATCATTAAGCTCTCCCTCAAGATATTATGGAAGGAGATCGGCATAGGGTATACGGCCGTTGTAACATTTGACTATCGCATGTTTTTAATATTCTCTTTGTGGCTACAACAGAAGTTGCACACGTTTATGTCAATTAGCCTCTAAAGTAGATAATTACGTCCCATAGAAGCTCTTTGGCATGCTATCGGGACTGTCGTTTTTAAGGCCATCGGCTTGTGCCGATTTTGAACCCGTAACCTTGAGAACAGTGGACTAGCGCCTAACCAACCGAGCCATCCAGACGGACAAAATGCAACCAGAAATTCAATAACTAAAACTTTAGAGACACATCAGTATAATCAAAGTTTAAATTAGTTTAAGGAGAAGGGAAAGAATACTTTATGAATCTATACTTGAATTAACACTTAAGGAAATCGGAAATTGTTCCATGAAAAATTAATGAAAATGGTTCATATACTTAATTCTTGATAACATAGAAGTTACATAGTTTTGCGAGAGAAAAATAAATGGTACGATATAAATAATAGTTCTTACGTGAAAGTTCTGTGCTGCAGCTTCATTGCAATTTTAAACATGCTTCATGGCACAAGTCAAATCACTATAAAAGTAAACTGACACGAATAATCTGACAGAGTTGCATAACTAAGCGAAACGCTTCATCTGATGAAGCTGGGTCCTGAGATAAGATAACTGCTGTACGCATCAGCGCCATTTCCGCCATACCTACCGGAAATGCCAGCAGTTTCGGGATGAATCATGTGTCCTTCCTTCTATACTGCGAGTTTGTTACAACTGCAAATATCTACGTATGCAAAACTTTACTATATTTTAAAACTCTAAAACGAGGACACCTTCAACGGAACTGATCAGCTCCCTCTTTGGACTGGAGAATGAACATTCATTGGTTCAATTGCATGACGTCAAGTAGTGTATGAAATTAAATGTTATACCACTGCAATCCCTTTTACTGTTTCACTATCATTCTACTGGTTTCCAGGAGCCAGGGGTCCCATGCCTTGGAGTCCGAATCTCGCTCTGGGTAGGACGATGGTTTCCCTTCCTCAGGTTTATGGGTTGTTGAGAGAGGCTGTTAGGATCATGAGACTGGTTTTGTATTTGGGTTCTAAAATAGCAGAGACACTCGAGATTCGTGTGCCACTTAGGTGAATAAAGATTCTGGCCTGCGGCGTGCTGCTCCGGGATGACGTGTGCTGATGCAGAAGGTCCGAGTTGATGTATGAGCTCAATATTTGCTGCAGGTCTACCCTTCCTTCATAGTATGCCACATGTTCGCCCTTAAGTGTCTAACCGAGCGCTAGCAGCCTTTAATAGAGGCCAGGAATGCAAAGAGGAACGTTCTCGAAGGAGAAGCTTTTGGAACCTTCCGAAATAAATTTTCTGGAGCAGTAATTAATCAAACTTGGCGGAGGTGGCACAAAGGAACGCTACTGTACGGGAAAAGGAAAGTAATTAACCAAGTAGCTGGCCAGGACAATATCCTCTGCCGTTGGTAACTAGTCGCGGCTGCGGTTACACCATATCGGTACAATAAAATAGCAGAGAAAGTATAACAGTATTTCCAATTAAATGAGTAGAGGAAGTACTGCATTCCATCCAAAAATTCAATACTGACATTTGTAAAATAATTTTATGTGACATTTTATCAATCGTCAAGTTGAAATTTATTAAGCGTCGTTAGTTAGAAATTGATGTCATAACTTTTCAATTTAGGTTAGTTAATTTTGTTTTAAGTTGTTTTAGACAATATTTCCCAACCTGAACATAAAGGTTCATATCTCAAGGCGTCGTCTCGGACAGATGTCTCTCTCTTCCTCAAGAACTGTTTACCCCCCCAAAGAAATAAATTATTTGTTTGATTTTTAAATATATTAATTTTAATTTTTGATCAGTTATCAAAAGATGATATAACACAAATGAAATTATAATTCCTCTACTGTATTTACTCTCTCAAAATTACTAGTAGCGATCTACTTTTGCGATGATTAAACTAATTCTCCTAACTCCATCTTCTAAGAAAGCCAAAATTAAGGTGTGGCATCCTGCTAGGAAGCTTATAATTTTCTTCCCCATAGCAACCATACGTTTCTTTATGACTGAGTCATTCGTAGCAAACTATAGACGCCTCTTATTTATTTTCACAATTTCAATTTCTGAACTTAATTGAAACATTATAATATGTTCTAACAGTTTTTAAATAATTTTAAATTTTAAATAACGCTAAAAAAACAAATAAATAAACATTTTTTTTTCGAGGCTAAATTCGAAACAACTGTTACACATTTCATCGTAAATACGCATTTTGAGACCATGTAAAAAAAGAGGAAGAAAAGATAGAAAAAATACAAATACCAAAATTGGAATTTAAGTTCAGCATCATCCCAAAGTAATCTTTACATTGAATGGGCATGCTTAAAAGTTTTGGACTTTCTCGAAAATGAGCTACTGATTTTGATAAAATTGCTATAGGTATGTTAAAGATATTTTCATAAAAAATGAAATTTAAAATTTAATTTTCTGGAAATAGCCTCGGAAGTCTTCTTTCCCGATAAGTTTTGCACAACTGGTAAACCATAAGAGACATCTCACTACAGAAAAAATTAGATCCTTATGAAGCATATAATTTATTACAAAAAACGTTCTTTGTGGAGCCAAACATATTCGAAGTCTTCCTTGTTTTTGGTTTGAAGGTTCAAATACTTATGATTCTCTCAAATATGATGTCTTTATTACTTTCTCCCTAGTACGGAGCTATTGTATTTCATAGTAAATGCGATACCGAGATTTGGCTGCAAAGGCGAATTTAGAATCCCTAAATTAAAAATAAATACAATATTTAGAGAAAGTTCTCTTTCACTTGTGTGTCAATGAACAACATAACTCTTCTTCTTCGTCTTCTTCTTCTTTAACTGCCCTCTTATACCACTACGTGGTGTCAGGGTATTGTTGTTCCTCTTAATCCTTATGCGGGTTGAGGGATGGAATGTTTGGATCAGAGAGAGAGAGAGAGAGAGAGAGAGAGAGAGAGAGAGAGAGAACAGCCCAATTCCTGGTATGAGAGTGAGGGAAGTGGATGACAAAGTGAGGGCGAGATGTAATGATAGGAAAGATGATGACGGAGCAGTTGGGGGAATGCTGGCGGGGGAAACCGGAGATCCCAGAGAAAATCCACCGCAGCACCGTGTTGTCCACCACAAATCAAGTTCAGCATTTTCCATGAACGAGACAAAAAGATTTTCAAGGAAGTCTCCATTTGCCAGAGTACCCTTTGGATTGGAGTGGATTGAATTACGGTACGGAGGGGATTCGCACTGCGATCGGTCTTTATTATATCTATGTCCTAAGTGGGGCATCTCCAAGAGAAAGGATGAGGCGAGAGGAGACAGAGATCGACCGTCCCAAGGAGCTACAACAGGGTCCCTACATATTACGTAGATGGAAACCTACCCCGGTAGACCACAACAACGGACACTCCCACCCACTGTGGTTCTGAAACGACCCACGAGGTCGGCCCGAAGACTGTCCTACTGAAGGAGGAACTTTTTACCAAGAGCATATATCATCCTGCCATGCACCGCCGAGACACCCGCAGACAGTTCTACCCTGAAAGAGATCACAAATTGAGAGATGATGTGAAATGGTAATGGAGATGAGGGACATTAAATTGAGTCTGAGGTTCTACTCCCATTAGTCCTGGACCCGTAGGACCAGAACCCGGGCCTCTCGGGTTTTTTACCGTAGGACAGTACCTATTTTATAAACTGACCCCCCCCCCGCTACACACGGCAGACAGGACGGAAATGGATACGCCACTTACGCCCCAAACCAAAATGGACCGGCTACCAAATAACCTTGGTAGGTCCGCCGGTGATCTAGCACACCTACTAGTTCTACAGGCTAGTACCCGGGACTTAAGAGGCAACCCTCTATCCCCTCCGGGCGGCCATAGCCTGGCCGGAGGTACACAGTTTCCCGTGTGTGTCGGGAACACACTGCCCCTTCGAGTCCAACCCAATCCGAACAGCCTCCATTCAGGGAGGGGCTCGAATGTTCGGCCCGAGGTTTCTCTAGTAACGTCAGAGGTTCCACGAGTGCTAAGAGTCCGCAGCGCCCGCACCACAGCAGCTGTAGGGGACGGATCCCCTCCATTACGGGAGGAGATGAGGGATAGGAAATTCGGGGGATGTAACTAACCTACCAGCATCGCCTACCATCGCCTAGCGATCTGGGAAAACCCCGGAAGAACCCATGGTCAGGTAGGCCGGCCAATGGAATCGAACCTGAACCTCCCGAATGCAGGCCACAGACGAAACCGTTTGAGCCATCCTGCTCTGCCAGAGCACCCTTTACTGGGAACTTTTGCAAACATTTTTCTTTTTTAAAAACTGGCTCTATTTTGATTAAAATACTTTATATTTAAGGTATTTTCATCCCGGATGAAACGTTTGTCTTGAATTTTCTGGGAAGTCCTCAGAAGTTCCTTTTATTCTGAATGAATTTAGCATAACTGGTAAAACATAAGAGATAAACGAAACCTTACTACAAAAATATAGATGTAAAACATACTGGTTATGTGTAACACTTGTTTATGTAGTGAATCCTTTCGGAGACATTTCTTATTATTTGTCTGCATCTTCACATACTTCTCTCAAATGGGAAATGGTTATACTCTTACTTCCTGGATACGCAAAGAACATGAAATGTCATAGACATCACATAACAACCAGGTATTATAAAATTTAATTATTGGCTTAAGCCTACTGAATCTGCTGTGCTTACTGTACATACATGTTATAAGAAATTTTTTAGAAAAGTCTATCTCGGTTAACATGAAATAGATTCAGTGTTTTTAAGAATATTTGGTAAAAAAAAGTATGCAGAAAAAGTCATGCATGTGCAAAGATCGGAGTTTTTCTTTTTTTTTATGTGTAGACTATTCGAAGAGAAAAGAACATAAAGGTATCACATGGTGACCAACTCTTAAAGCATTCGAAGATCGCTTAAGCCCACGGTGTTCTATTCCCATTGCACCTGTAACGGAATACCGTATTTACTTCAAAATAAGACCCCAAGTTTTAACCAAATTAGAGCCGAAAAATCGTAAATTACTCGTATTTACAAGCTGTTTCGCCTATTCGCAGCACTCTCTTCTCTTCATCCACTCCATCACTGCATCATCTACTGCAGCATAGCGTCCTTTCGTAAGGCCGCGAAAAGATCGAGTTGCTGTTTTGATCACTTTAAGCTTAGGTATCATTTTGGTTTCGCCAGTAACGAATCATCTTTGGTTGCACCGAATACTCTCGACCTGCTTGCTCGTACACTATTTTTTCAGCGAATTTCAAAACATCTAACTTAAAAACTACAGAGAAACTTGTACGTGAATTCATGTTACTGGTAACACAGACAATGCACAAGAGAAATTCGTTTTCAGTAAAGCTGCTGCAGTTTTAACCAAAGATCTCGTATTACTAAAATGGTAAGAAGTAAGCTGATACCTTGGGTAATTTGGAAGATGCTCCTATTATAGTGAAACATTGTGGAACTTGTGGACGAGCCTATACCAGAAGGGATAGAAGTATAGTCTTCGACTTAAAGCCCTACACTCCATTAAGCACTGGAAACAAGTCATAGGTAAGGATACTCAATTACTTAATGCAAATAGCGAAACCAGCGCATGTTTGTTTTACGGAAGTTTTCATTTAGAAGTGAAGAAATTAAAGGAGTTTTTAGCGATAACTGGTATCTCAAGACAGCATTTTAAATGGAGGTTAAAGGCTTTCTCATAAACGAATGTTTATACAACTCAAATGACTTATGACAAAATAGATAGAGTCAACATGAAAAGTTCAATGCCATGGCCGGGATTTGAACCACGGATCT
>CM060955.1:122376935-122509435 GCA_030765055.1 Mantis religiosa | reverse complement strand
TGAAGGTGTTAACTCGTTATCTTTTGTTTTTAATCATTAGTTCACGCACACATTCACACTCTCATTCATACTTCCAGACTCTGGGGAAGATAGGGAATTATCTTGGTCGGACGAAAGAAAAGTCCCCAACACCACCGCCGGGAATCGAACCCGGGACCCCTAGCACGGCAGGCAGGTGCTCTACCGACTGTTCTTGATCAACCGTCTACCGATAACTGTATATACAGAATCAAAGAAATGTTGAAGAATTGATTTTCTTGAAGCTACAGCCTATTTCAAATTAGCAGACCGGGTCTAACATTTGCATACAATTTGTTTTCTATAATTTGCTCGCAAAACTTGGCGGTTCTTGTAATCCAGGGAGGTTCATTTTCGAGTAAATATGGTACCTATGTAAAATAGTCATTTATATAAACGTTTATATCAACTAACATAAAATAAACAGAAGAATAAGCGTTTTTAAGAATAATTGTACGCGAGCCAGTAGAAAAAGTCATCTAAGTGCACACATCAGCCTTATTTTTCTTAAAAGTGCTAGTTCTTCGTATGAAAATTGTTCAAGGCGGCTATGCGCATATGGGGAAAAAAGAAAAGAAAAAAAAGACGGTTGATGGCATAATCACAAAACATTAACCAGATTTAATGAAACAGTTTCGTGTGCTTCATAAACATGGAAAAAGTTGTGTTATATTTGTTGTTAGTGGGATGTCTCTTTATAGGTAAAGTATCTATTATACGGATTTAGTGGTGAGCTTATTACTTTGTTTCAAAATTATGGTAATAAGCTAGAGATGCTTTTGTATAAAAACTTGTTTACATGATAAACATCAATGAAAATATGAACATTTGATAAGCGCACAAATTTTCAGCATTAAGATATCCTTAAAATTTATTTCTCCCATTGATACTACGTATCGTCCTTCTGAATAACGTCAAGTGATCAAATACTGCAGAAAATTAGAGTGGCGATCAAATAAACTTCACGTACAATGAAATCGAAACGTACGATTTGTTAAATCAATATGCCTGCCTCGGTAGCGTGGTGGTAGCATGTCTGCCTCACGTTCAAGAGGCCCGAGTTCGAATCTCGGTCAGGGTGAGTTATATGGATAAGGTTTTTCCGGGGGTTTCCCTTATCCTTCAAGACGAATGTCGGGTAACTGTAAGCTCCATGGACCCTGGACTCATTTGAGCATCATTTCATGCAATTCATTCACTGTCCGATATGACTTACGTTGGAGGACGTAAATTAAAAAAAAAATCTGCTTACTTTTGGAGGACGTGCATAAATTAACCTTGATTTAATTTTAATATCTGTCTAAATTTAAGGACTCGTTATTCAATTAAGACATCCTCTATCTTTACCATGTTTTAACGGTATTAAGGAATGCGAGTAATTAATTTATTTGAGCTATATTCAACACGTATTGTTGTTGTTAGGTTATTTTTTAAGACGCTACTGCCCAATTCATCGTCGTCTAGCTGAAAACTCGGGGTCTGACTCCGAGGAAGAGTGCGCCAGTGTTCGCACCTCCTTTTCTTGTCGTAGTGGTAGGACTACGTACTCCAGCTACTGCTCGACATACGAGGATGCCTCAGAGCGCAGCTCGTCGGACATATCCACGGATGGCGAGCAGGAGGGGGAGTTTCAAGAAGTTAAATCACGGAAGGCCAAGCGCGCTGAGAGACTGGCTGCAGAGGGCGTGCCCTCTGGCCGGTCCCAACGGAAGCATGTTCCTCCGATAATTGTGGATGACTTCCCCGGGGTTGTTGGCTTCCTAAAAGAAGTCATGCCGACCCTGGCGCAGACGTGCACAGTGCGGAGGAACAAGAGCCGCTACATCTTCCAAGCTAAAGCAGTGGAGGATTACACCCTGCTATTGCAGCACCTTAAGAAGAGAGAGATTTCCCACTTCACCTTTGGGCTAGAGAAGGCCCGTGATATACGCCGGGTTATCCGCGGGTTGCCGGTGGATACCTCAGTTGAGGACATCAGAACAGACCTCGTCCGCCAGGGTATCACCCCCAGAGTGATAAAGCAGCTTACAAGGCCAGCTCCTGATCGCCAAGGAACTAAATCCCCCCTCCCACTGTTCCTTGTAGTGGTGGAGCGGACCAGTGACCCAGAAATTAAGTTGGACGGAGTCACAACCATCTGCTACCTCCGGGTTCAGATGGAACCAGCAAAGGGCTCTGGCGGCCCCCCTCAATGTTATCGATGCCTGGGGTTTAACCACTCCAGCCACTTCTGCCACCGTAACTCCCGCTGCTTACGGTGCGGTGGCACCCATTCCAAAGATGTCTGTTCGCGTGCCATCACTGAGGTACCCACCTGCGCTAACTGCAAGGGTGATCACATTGCGTGCTACGGGGGCTGCCCGACTAGGAAGGCTGTTATAGCCTCTAGGAAGGCGCCAGCACCATCGACTAGGCAGAAAACTGCCCCCACCGTACCAGTGCAGCCTGCTGCTTCTGGTACAACTCAAAAAGCACGTGGTGTGCCTACCTTTGCGGAGGTGGTGCGCAAGCCTGCGGATCTGCCGACGGTATCACGGGAAAAACACACACGTCCACCTAAGGCTACAGAAACAGCCCCTAATACCACCCCCTCTGATAGAGCGCAGGGAAGACGCCCTGCCAGTGAGCGAGAGTCTGCTTCCGAGGCGCCGAGCGGGCGAGGTACTCCCAAACCCGATCGCCAGCTGAGGGACGGACGGGCTAACGGTAGGCCGGCGCCCAGGCACTCTTCAGCATCCCCCACTCCCACCAAAGCTTCCACTTCAACAGAAGTTTCTCCCCCCACCACACAGGCCTCGGAGATGCTGGGATGGTTGCAGCAGCTGCTGCAGAACCACGGCCGGCGTCTCTGTGAACTGGTGGTGAGGTTCTTTGACACCACAGATCCTGCAGCCCGAATGGTCATTGCCATGGAGGCGCTCGCCTTGTTGTCCGCAGTAAACCGCGCAAGCCAGGATGGCGGGTCGAACTAGGTCTCTGTCCTCGTTCAGATTCGCATTCTGGAATGCGTGTGGCATCAATGGTCAACAAGATGAACTCCTGCATTTCGCGAGGTCATTTGCTTTGGAACTCATCTTGGTATCGGAAACACATCTCCGACCTGAAATGTCCTTCCGGATTTCCGGCTACCACTGCCTCAGGGTCGACCGTGTGGGCCGTCGCGGCGGCGGCACGGCGATCTTTGTGAGGAGGGGGGTTGTCTTTAAACCTGTCCAGCTTCCCGCTCTTCAAACCCTTGAAGCCACTGCCGTCTGCGTGAACCTGGGCGGTTCCGAAGTCCTGATAGTGTCTGCTTATCACCCTCCTGGTCAACAGTTCATTGCTAATGATTATCTCTCCATCCTCGCCCTACATCCCAACGTCATTATGGCTGGGGATTTGAATGCTAAACACCCGCGTTGGCACTCGGGTCCCCGGACAGACGCAAGAGGCAGAGAAATCATCCGCATCATAGACGGAGACCCTCAACTGAGAGTAGAGGGTCCCTGGCAACCCACTCACTTCCCGCGAATTCAAGGCCGTCCTTCGGTCATTGACTTCGCAATCATCAAACATTTTCCATTTCACTTATCACTCAATTCACAAAGCGCCTTACATTCCGACCACAACCCAGTTGTGGCTGAGGTAAACTTACGGGTTGTCAGTCATGAATTCACGGTTCATAACCGTGAAGTCGATTGGGATTGCGTACGGGTCTGCTTAAATGACTCCATTCCTCCTAACCCTCACATCACAGATATACCGACCTTGGAGACGGCGATCTCCTCCTTCACCTCCATCGTAGGACGAACAGTTCGCAACCTCACCGTTCACACTCCAGCACCTCTACACCCTCACGTCATCCCGCTAGACATCCATCTTCTCATTCGTCGCTCTTGGGCGGCTCGCAGACTATATCAGCGACACCGCACTCGTCATAATCAGGTTCTGCTCGCGCGCTTGCGCCGAGAGGTTCGACTTCGACTGCGCGAGCACCGTGTGCGCGCGTGGGAGGAGTTGATGTCTCGAGTGAATTTTGAGAATGGCGAGGCGTGGAGGCTTGCAAAAGGACTCCGGAACCGTGGAGGAGCACCAAACACCCCTATCCAAGGCACCCAAGACCTGGTGTACGAACCCCAAGCTAAAGCAAATGTGTTTGCCGACTACCTAGAGAGGACCATGAGGCCACGAGATGACCCCCAGGACCTAGACTTCACTGGCCGCGTCAAGCGGGAGGTTCGTCAGTACCTTCGACGCCCTCTTGCTGAGGCGGACCGACTACCTGTCATTAGACCCAGTGAGCTCCAGGGCGCACTCCGGCGTCTAAATCCCAAAAAAGCGTCGGGACCTGATGGGTTGACACCTATCATGCTCCGCCATCTTCCATTCAAAGCCGTTCTTTTTCTTACTCGGGTTTTTAATATGTGTCTCGCCCTGGGCCACTTTCCACGGCAGTGGAGGGAGGCTCGGGTGATTTGCATTTTGAAGCCCGGTAAAAATCCGGCTCTCCCCGCCAGTTACCGCTCCATTAGCCTCCTGTCAGTCCTCTCGAAAGTTTTCGAGAGGCTTGTTTTAGTCCGCTTGTCGCCCCTTCTGGGGGACATTCAAGCTATTCCTCCCCATCAGTTTGGTTTTCGTCCTGGGCACTCGACATCACAGCAGTTACTCCGTCTGGTGGAGGCCGCTGCCCTGGGTTTCCAGGAAAGGGCATTCACTGCGGCGGTGTCTCTGGATGTCGAGAAGGCCTTCTCTACCACCTGGCATGCAGGCCTCCTACACAAACTAATCACCCTGGGGCTTCCTGCACACATGATACACATCTTACACTCATTCCTAAAACACAGACATTTCACAGTTGTTGTGGCGGGAAAGCTTTCTACCAGACGACCCATCAGAGGAGGCGTCCCAGAAGGCTCTGTCTTATCCCCTACACTATTTAGCGTGTACGTGGCGGATCTCCCCACGGAGCAACACGTCAACATTGCCCAATATGCGGACGACGTGTTATTATACAACACAAACAGAAACGCACGCAGAGCCTTCAACCCAATACAGCGACACCTAAGCCTCATTCATGATTGGTGTAGGCTTTGGCGATTGTCTATCAACCCAGAGAAAAGCCAAGCCATACTCTTCACTAAGCGTCACTTTCCCGCCAACCTCCCCGCCTTTAATTATTCTGGCAGAAGGATAGAGTGGACAAATTCTCTCAAATACTTAGGTGTAAAGCTGGACAAGGGCCTAACTTTTCGGGGTCACATCCAGGAGGTGACTCATCGGGCATGCGGAGCTTCGGCTTCGTTATACCCCATGATGCGCTCAGGAATGCCGACACCCCTTAGGTTGCGCCTTTTTCAGGCTTTAATTCTTCCCATCATGCTTTATGCTTGTGAGATCTGGGGCATGGCCGCAGGATCATATCTGCGTCAAATTCAGCGTGTACAAAATAGATGTCTCAGGGCTATCTATTCTGTTTGCTGGAGGTTTCCCGTGAGATACCTTCATGAAGCCTCATCTCTCCACTATGTGGAAGATGTCATTAGGCGCCGGGCCACAAAATTCTACGCGAGTTTGCCTCAACATCAGAGCGCCCTGGTTAGGTCTCTAGGGAACTACAGAGCAACCGAAAGACGCTACAAGCTATACCGGCTTCCCCGCATGGCGTGCGGGCACACCCGGTAACAATAGATTATTTATTTCAGCCTAAAATCACTACTGTTTGAATTGAATTTAATAGACAATCTAAATTAAACTCTTCCTGAAAATTATCACACCAGCGGTGCTAACATAGCGTTGCACCCGAGTTGGCTACCAAGAGGAGCTACGGCTACCTCCCTTCTTTTCTTCTACATTATCTCAAATCATCAACCTGCAAAACCCCACATTTCCTGTCATTAAGTGGTTAAGTCCGTGTAGGACAGGTACACGAATGACACACATCGTGCTGACCCTCAGTCAGCCGCCAACTACTTGAATGAATGAATGACTACAGCTTCCTTCATTCTTCCTTCCAAGCTGCTTGGCATCAAAATTATTTCCCCAAAATTTACACAAATAAAACACCAGGGTTCAAGGTGTTGCATCCTGTCCTTCAACCCCCAGGTACATACTAGTAACGTTATAAAAAAATCACCATTCTAAAAACCTACATTTCACCCTACAATATCCCGAAATCTACCTTACCTGCGGTAAAACCCTTAACGGGTGGGCACGCAGCAAAAACCTTCTAGCTGTATACAGCCAGTCAGCACCACATGGCATGGCATGGCTACAGTTTCATTCTTGTCCTCGTTGTAAATCGGAATAATAATCTGAACACCAAGTATATTGCATGAGAATAACACGATCTGTTTTGAAATAAATCTAAAAAAAGCAAATGCTGCCAACACTGAAATAACAAGCACTATCAATGATTTAAAAATACCATACCAAAGCCTGTGAAGCTTAGATCAATTAGCAATCAATGGCATTGATAAAGCACGCGAGCAAAGCGAGCATTTGTTTGCTTTATGCCTACATTCTTTTAGCGCTTACGAGTGGATAGCAAATGATAATTTCTCTAATCCAGCAAATTTCGCTTCTCAGTTATGTCAGCATGTTCATCAGCATATTTGTTGTTCTTAAGCCATAATTTTCTTATTAAGGCAAATGTCCTTAAAAGCGTCCTATACAATACCTGGTATTGTGTATTACAATACTTGGTAGGTATGTAGGTGCTTCTATTTACATTTTATCAAACCTCTGCTCCAGCCATCCAGCAGTAAAATTATAGCCAAATAAATTTATGCATTCGTTTTAAATCTTCTCTAACTACTAGAGAACATTCAGAATAACACTTTAAATTTGTTTAGTAACCACAATTTGGTGTTTGATATGTATTTCAAGTTACAGTAACGCTGATACTACGATTTGGCACGTGAAAAATTCTTTGGAACTAGCGGACTAGCCTATATTAACAAGGGTTGTAGGTAAATGTTATGTTGGATCTCACGCCTCCTCACCCTCAATAAGCACCGAAACAAGTCATAAGTTAACCTTCTTGGTTAATGTGGACATTAAGTAGCTTTTTGCAAATAGCGAAACTAGCACGTGTTTGTCTTACAGAAGTTTTCAGTAAGAAGTGTAGAGAAACGTGTTATATTAGTCCCTGTTTACTGTTCGTGATAATGATGATGATAGGTCAGACATGGAGTCGTTAGAAAGCTACAGTAATGTATAACTGATAGTGATATAGCCTCATTATAGCAGTGTCAGGGGTTTACCTACCTACTTGCTGCAGCGGAACCAAGAGCCAGGGCATGAGGTGGATTGGAAGCATAATTAAAAAGTGAGTCGCTCATTAGTTTGCTATTTGAAAACTGCAGATGCCAAATTGTTTGGTTGTACATATATTACAGTGTTCTTGAGGAGCGACAAGGTGTCTTTTAAGTTCGACTTTAGATGCATAACCAAGTGCACTCCACTATGGATTACAATTTTATGTTTACCTAGTACTAAAAATGACAGTAACGGTGAATTTAAGACAGAAAACGTAAATAATAGATGCATTAGGAGACGACGTATACACTTCCCTTAGAATACCATGGGTCTCGAACCTATAAGCGAGTTATCATTTTGGAAGTTGAAATTGAGTTTTGATTTATACACACTTTTTAACTGCTTGTTTCTTAGCATCCCATTCTATATTGGGCGCGAAACACTGCTTAATTTTGCTCAGAGAGTTTTTATTTAGCTTGGACTTCCTTTACATTCTTTAAATCTAAGACACGGAAACACCGGCTTTAGTTCCCTCCGACGGAAGCATGAGAAAAATACATCGCCTCCGCTGAGAGGCTAGCATGACCATGTTGGCTTGCTGAGGTCATGTAGTGACCATGACTTCCCTTTAGGGGATTTCCGGCGCTACAGGGTCGCTCTTACGAGCCACTTCAATGTTAGTAAAATGAATGGTGTACATGACTTTGCGCGAAATGCGACACTTGGCCACGGTGTACAAAGTGGCACTAATCCATGTAGTGACCATGACTTCCCTTTAGGGGATTTCCGGCGCTATAGGGTCGCTCTTACGAGATACTTCAATGTTAGTAAAATGAATGGTGTACATGACTTTGTGCGAAATGCGACACTTGGCCACGGTGTACAAAGTGGCACTAATCCATGTAGTGACCATGACTTCCCTTTAGGGGATTTCCGGCGCTATAGGGTCGCTCTTACGAGATACTTCAGTATTAATGGATATACTTAAAGTCTGTTTAGTTAAAGCATGTGTACGTCGGCTTCTGCCTTTGACGAACCCTTATAATCGTTTTACAACCCCCGACCCTCCTTCTCCCAGACCGTTCTGCAAGGTTGCCACCTTTCTCAATACGTCATGGGTATCGTACGAGTTTTCGTCTAAATAAATAATCTTATGTCCATTACTGCAAAACGTCCTTAGTCTACTGGATTCCATAATAACCCTTATCTTATTCAAAGTGCAGTATTTGAAACTCAGCTCCTTTAGGAGACCGCGCAAAGTGAAGCGCCCATAAGGAAAATCACAAATTTCTTGCAAATGTGCAACCAATTTGTCTAAGGTGGGCGCTCTCCCTTTTGCATAGAATCTATAAATTTCTCGACGAATTAAATAGCACATGAAATTTTCTACTTTAGAGAAACGTTTCCTTTTGTTTTCACACTTGATCGGCGTCTTTGGTATTCCTTTCGTCACAATATTTCTCACTGTACTTCTGTGAATATCCAGAACTTATCAGGTTCATTGCATGACCCCTTACCAAGATTATTTGTCAGCACATATTTATAAGTGTTCAAAACAAGCGCTTGAATTTGCTTAGAAACAGTTCCCGTTATAACTTTGTTATTTTGTAGGTTTTTCCAGTAATACAATTCGGCCCAGTTATTCACACTGTCTTCACTTTGATTATTTATCTCTACTTCATTTGCATTTACCACTGCATTTTCCTCCTACGGTCTCCACATTGTGACACACAACGAATTTCTGCACGTAATGAAACAGATCAACTAGAAGTTGGAACTTTGGCAACTGAGACTCCACGTGGACTAGACATGCGTCTGTCACTTCGAGAAAATCAGGTTTGCTATTGGTCCTCAACGACAGTGTTCCATTTCTGAAGTGTGGAGATAGATTTATGACGGTCATTAGTGGGCGGGCGGCTCAGGTTCCTTTGACTCGGAACTGCACATGCGTTGAGTAAACGGACTTTACATGAAATGGGTTTAACCAGTGAGAATGGGATTGAGGAAGTGAATGAGATAGTGCAAGGCCCTTCAGCACCGCTGGCATTATGTGTTTTCCAAAATCAATTATTCGCGGAGATATTGTAAATTTGGAGTTCAGAAATATATGTAAGGATTGTAAAGGTGTTGTATTCTGCAGGAAACCTAGCAAAGGGCTCCAATGAAATAGCAAACTGCCGTAGAACTTCGTGGTCCGACGCTTTATTTCGTCCTCCATGTATTTAATAGAGTAGTTCAGTGAGGTAGTCTCAAGAGGACAAAGTCACAGAAGTACATTGCCCTAAGACCACGATTCCGTAGCCTCCTGTATACTCAGCAGAATGGAGTCTGCACCATACTCCTGATCTCACAGATGTGTAAAAACAGGATTATGAAGGAACAAAAAAGGCAGTAACATTGGGGCAAATGGCATCCATGACCTTGGCATGAGGTACAACGGGGCAGTAATCCCAGTGATCTGGTGCTACAGTTCTCAGTTTTGTTGTTGAAAACTTAAACCACTCTTTAGCTTGACGCTGAAGCAGGAGGCGACATTTGTCCACTAAATCACTTGGTGAAGATAAGTACGTAAGTATGAGGTAATTAGAAGTGGGCTTCACTAACATGTCACTTTTTTCCAGTTAATGGACAAACGCCAACGCCAACCCCATTCTTGGATGAGGCGAAGATGTCATTATTTGTTGTTGAAGGGTCTGAGAAATTTTTGAGTGTACAGAATAACACCAGTCGTCAGCTTACTGGACTATGTTGATGTAGTATGGTGCCACTTTGTAGGTAGGTTGGCAATGAAAACGTTGAAAAGTTTGGATGATAAGTCTCACACTGGCCCGAGTGTTGATCTTTTACTTGCGACTAAGGAGTCGCAAGACCAGGCTGTGACATTTGAAATACCTTGTTGGTGCATGAATTGATAGTTCTAGTTAAATGAGTTTATGTAGGAGTCCCGTATGGCTTATCCTCTCAATTCCAGAGTGTAGATGCAGCAGCAACTAACTACTGGGGTTTAGAATACACAGGACGAAACCCAAACTGATTGCGGAAATGGCTTGAATGTTTCACAGTAGTGGCAATAAGTGGCGAGCAGAATCTCTCGAAGTTTTGAGAGGGCAGACTGGAGGCTAATAGAAGTTAGATGTTAAGATGGTAACTTCCCCACTTAATATGCAGAAGGAAATGCAGTGTAATAGCACGGCGGGGGTTAGCCTGTGAGGTTCTTCGGCCGTTTTGGGGTTGTGACACTGGGATGCCCATTGGAATTAGCAATCCAATGCCAAAACGTTTCGTGGGGGTGGGGGAGGGATGCCGAATGTATTGAGGTACTTACGGCGAAGCGTTTGGAGCAGGTATCATCCACAGGGCTCATATCAAGGCTTCAAGGTCGGTTCAAAGCAGCCCACAAACACATTTGCTTTGGCTTTGGGTTCATAAGCTAGGCCTTGGGTCCCTTCGAATGGAAGGTAAGTTAGCCTCAGTGGCTCCAAAATCTATTTGGGATTTCAGCACATCGCCATTCTCGAGGTTTATTCAAGCTATTGTTTCCTCTGTAAAAAGAACTTCAAGCACGATAGAGGTCCTTGTGCAAAATTAAGCAATATTTCACGCTCGATATAGAATGGAACGCTCAGAAACACAGCAGTTAAACAACGTCCATAAATAAAAGCTAATTTAATTTGAGTACGCAACCGTTGCTTTAAAAGCTAGAGACCAACTTCTCGGCACAAGTTACTGCCATTTGAACGGGATCGAATTGTTGGACTGGGTAAAGCTTGATTGACCTACATGTTTGGGTGCAAATCGGTGGTGAACCGATACTTTAAGCAATGGTCTGCTGAATATTTTCACTCTCTTAGACCAGGATCTGGATGGCCACGTTCTACACACGTACGTCTGGATCGACGCATATTACGGGCATCATTGTGTACCCGAAAAGCACCCAGGAAAGTTATCCAAGTAGTACAAGTGGCATTTGTATGCCAGGACTGTTGGAAACCGTCTTTTTGCAGCAGGACTCAAATCATGTCTGCCTCTGATTAAGGTAGCGGTAACATCACAGCGCCGCCAAGTACGGCCCCTCTGATGTCGGAAAATGGTAAATTGGACAATGGAATGATGCTCTCTTGTCTTCAGTGTTGAGAGTGTGTTCTGTCTATACACAAGTGATGCTCATGTACGCGTACTGCGTAGAGCTGGTGAGCGAATTCGCCGTGACATAAGGCCCAATCTCCTGGCTTCATGGTGTGGAGTGCCATCACTTACAACTCAGACGTGCCTTTTGGTGTTTGTGCAGGGATGTGAAACTAGTGCAAGCAACATCCAGCAGCTAATTAATCCTGTGTTCTTACCGTTTGTTCAACAGAAAGGCATTGTGCTGTTTCAATAGGATAACACATGTCTCCATACAGCTGCTGCGATGCAAAGTGCTCTTCATGTGTACAACTGCCCTGGCCAGCACAGTTCACTGACCTCTCTCCCACTGAACATGTATTGAATATGATGGGAGAGAAACTGACTGGTACTCCACAGCCGGCCACAACTGTTGTTGAACTGCAACAATAGGTGCAGGGTGCTTGGGACAGTGTATCCCAGGATGCCATTCATCACCTGTACTATTGAATGCAGTCTGAGGAAGGCTCATCAAATATTGATGCAGCTGTTTGAACATACCTTCTTATGACATGTCTGCTTCATTTATGCTGATTTTGTTATGATATGATGCTATCATGATATATTACCTTTAACTTAAAGTTAAAAAACTTAATGATTTAACCTAACGTTAAGCAATCCTTGATGGTTTTAATGTAAATTAGTTGGAGAATCTAGTGTCAGGAAGGCACGTTGACCATGGTAGCTCAAGGGGTAGAGCAACTGGACGGAAACCAGTAGATCTGTGGTTCAAAACCTGGCCATGGCATTGAATTTTTCAGTTGGCTCTAATTAATCAAAAATCCTTGATGGTGTTACATTTTTTGTTTCCACCAGTGTATATTACTGTCTCTACTACTTTTCTAAACTAAGTAGAGAAAATATTGTATTCCACTCAAAACTTTTTTTACCAAGATTCACCATTACACATTTTGAGGTTACCTGAATGGAAAAAAGAAGCATTGTTAGAAAAAAATGTAATTGTGTTTGTGAGGTGTGTGTGTTTTGTATATGTTTTATGCTTATATTTTATATAATTAATATCCTCCAATAGTCATATCGAATGATGTATGAAATGGGTGAAATGATATAAAAATTATTTGTGGTTGGTTTATTGACACTCGTCACTTACTTTTTCATATATTTATGAGAGACTAGTTTCAAAGGCCCTGGCCTCCATTTTCAATCTCTTTCCAACTGGCATCTGTTGTTGTCTGCTCTCTCTGGTGGTGGAACTATGAACTTTTTTGTCAAATTATCTACTGGCGGGATTTCAAAGTTCATTACGCGATCCTTACTTTTCCAGATGAATATGTTCTCCCATGTTGTCAATCTATTTTGGTTTATCACTCCTTTTAATAATTTTGGATTTGGATCAATGTCATGGTTTTCATTCCAAAAATGAAATGCTACTGCCGACTTGTCTTCTTGTTTCAATCTGATGTTTCTAAAGTGTTCTTTGACTCTGGTTTTTAAATTTCTTTTTGTTTGACCTATGTAGCATTTTTCACAATTCTTACAATTAATTTGGTATATTCCAGATTTGTTACCTGAAGGAATTTCATCTTTTGTTTTTGAATTTAGTAATTTTAAAATTGAGTATCTATTAGTAGGTGCCAAGATGATATTTTGTTCCTTGAATATCTTTTTAAATTTATTAAATGTTTTTGGATGATATGTGAATGAACTGAATATGCTGTTGCTTTCTTTTTCTTTAATAAATGTGGTTGCTTCCTTAATGGTTTTCTTTAGTTTAGATTTTCTAATTAAATTTAAATTAGAAAATCTAAACTAAAGAAAACCATTAAGGAAGCAACCACATTTATTAAAGAAAAAGAAAGCAACAGCATATTCAGTTCATTCACATATCATCCAAAAACATTTGATACCAGTTGGAAAGAGATTGAAAATGGAGGCCAGGGCCTTTGAAACTAGTCTCTCATAAATATATGAAAAAGTAAGTGACGAGTGTCAATAAACCAACCACAAATAATTTTTATATTAATTTTGACGTCACTGTTACTAAATTCCTCCAAACACACATCAAGAATGGGTGAAATGATGTTCAAATGTGCCCAGGTTCCATAGAGCTTAGAGTTGTCGGACGTTCATCCTTCAGGATAGAGGAAAACCCCAGAGAAATCTTATCCAGGTAACTCACACTGAGATTCAAACTCTCAGGGGGCCACCTGAATGAGAATCAGATATGCTACCACCTATGTTATAGAGGCGGGCATGTGTCTGTGTGTTCATGTGCATGCATGTGTGTTTGTCTCTTTCTGTTTGTGAATAGGAAAACTAAAAAACAATCTGCGGGGTTAGATACCAAACTAGTGTTTAAGCTCAGTGTCTCTTATGGATGTGACAAGAAGAATTTAAAGAACATTCCTCTAATCTCAAATGACCATTTACATAAAATATTTTTTGTCAAAAATGTCTCTTAATAACTTTGATTAAAAGATCATATATTTGCAAAATATTCACATGACAAATAAATGTGTATCTTAAACTTTGAAAGAACACTAGAAGTTCATTTCATTTTGTAAGAATTTTGCTAAGTTATAAACTGTAATAAATAGAAGTTTACTGAAGAAATCATGTATGTATAGTTAAAAAACACAGTTTACGAGAAATAGTTTTTTTGGCATTAACCAAAATGTCTTTATTATTGGTTTGAATTGTCAAATACTTTTTTTAAGCTAAGTTGCTATACATTTTTCTTGGGCAGTTATGCAAAGAGGATGGAACTTTAATGTCACTACATGGTGACCCCCTTTTAAAGGATTTGATGTGCTTAAGTTCTATTAGTCTCCTCTTATAACTAAAACAGAATGTGTAATTAATGAAATCATATCTGCAAAATGTTTATATCAATTAACAGGAAGCAGATGGAAGTATTATCCTTTAATCCTTGTAATCACTGTGGGATACGCCAGCTATATAGGTCTATATGTTTCAGTATAGGAAGGTTGTGTTCTAGAAAAGAACACTACTGGAAACAGAAAAAAAATTACAGGTGCAGATAGGTTAGAACTTCTATTGTTCTGCAGAAAAGCCATTTGCTACCCTAAGGCTTAGGTAGTCATGTATCGACCCACTTTGCCTGGCATCATGTTGACCATATAGAGATCTTGTTAAAATATGTCATTAATGTTACATTAAACAAGTCTCTTACAACATAATCTCTTAAACATTTTTTTTTTATTATTTACCCTTTCCAGTATTTTAAGCAGTCTACTTGAAAAAATATGCTGAGAGTACATATTACTGTGCCATGCTTGTAAGTTTTAACCATCAATAAATGCTGACTTACATGTATATTACTAAACCATATTTATGTACTTGAAATCATTTCCAGACAATATTTATCATAAATAAAAGGAATTCATTAGGAAGCTAAACATTTATAGAATAGGTGTGCAAAAATATTTAGGAAAATTCATGTGAAAGTTAAACATCAGATTTTCTAGTTAGTAATTTACTGATGTAATTTTTTAGGGAACTGCCACTGTCGTTTCTCCAAACACAGCACAGGACATGGAAATACTGTTATCAAGATGACAAAAAGTCAGAAATCTATATTTAATACCACTCAAGCGCTCTCATATGATAGAACATTAAGTTTAGATTCCACAGAATACATTTCTTTGAGTGTGACAGGAAATGAAAGTGAAAGTAAGTTTACAAAAATACCCTCAATTAGACATTTCTTAGAATACGAGAGGCATTCTAAAAGTTCTTGGGCTAACTCAAAGATATCATGTAGATAACCAATAGCTGTTAACATCTTTTAGATGATGCACTGCAAGGTGTAGTTAATTACGCAATCGTAGATAAATTAGTGGTAACATTTTCTACAAAGTCAATATGACTGAAATAGGAGCTATGATAAAGAAATTAATAAGCCTTGATAATTTCTTTGTTCATACTATGTCACCTTGTCGAACTGACATGCGGGCTCTGCTCAGCCTAAGTGTACCCTATTTCTCTGCAAACCTAATCACTAATTGCTTGGACACTTTTAGTTTGTTATCTATTATTAGTCCAAGGAAGTTAGTTTTTGTTACTTCGAGTATTTTTTTATTATCTAATGTTAGTTGCATATGTGATTGTGTTTCTTTGTTTAAGGTGATTTGCATCCATTCTGTTTTGCTTGTATTTATTACCATGCCTAGTTTTCCTAACTCACTACTAATTTTTTCAAGTATAAGATTGGATTTATTTTGTACTTCACTTTCCGTTTTTCCATTCACTATGATTGTGGTGTCATCGGCATATCCAATGGCCAATTCCCCTGCATCTACTACTGTTTTGAATATACTGTTTATATATATAAGGAATAAATAGGGCCCAAGTTTTGAGCCTTGGGGTACACCGTAAGTTATTTTCTTAAATGAGGATCTAATTTTGTCCAATTTACCATTTGAATTATGTATAATTTCCACACACTGCTCCCTGTCCTGAAGATATGATTTCAGCCAATCTAATGGTATGCCTCTTATCCCATAATTTTCTATTTTGGTAATTAGTTGATTTATGTTTACGCAATCAAAAGCTTTTGTCAGATCCAGAAAAATTGCCACTATATGTTCTTTCCTGTTTAATGCATTTATAATGATGTCATTTCCTTTACATATTGCCTGTACAGTTGATTTCTTTTTTTGAAAACCGAATTGATAGTCTGAAATTATTTTATATTTCCTACAAAAACCTTGTAACTGATCTAGAAATAGTCCTTCTATTATTTTTGAAAAACTTGAGCACAATGTTATAGGTCTATAATTTTCTAATGCTAGTTTTGACAATTTTTTCTTATATATTGGTCTAACTATTACTTCTTTTAGTGCTTTAGGAAATGTTCCTGTTATAAATGATTGATTACTTATATATGTAATTACATCAGCAAGTTCGTATTTACAGTACTTTAACATTTCATTCTTCACTCTTCATTCTTCATTCACTCTTCTACACTTCCATCAAGTTTGGAGTTATTCGGATAATTTCTTCTTGGTGTTGCAATTTTCACAAGCAGTGGATATTACTGATTTACAGTACTGGACTTATTATAGTATAAAATTCTATTTACCATTAATAAAAAAAGAAAGTATAGACAAATCGCTTAAATCTTTCTTTTTTCTCTCCTTTTTTTAAAGACAGATCAAAAAATTTTAGAATGCCTCTCATATGCATGGAATATTTAGGTTTTATTTTTCAGATTTTCTAAATTTGAAGATATTTTTCAGGATTTTCTAATTACTATTTAATTGATAGAATATGCGTTTTTTAAATGCAAATATTTCAGAACTGTTTAATAAGTTGCCTTATGTCTTTTGCAGTTGTGAAGAGAGAACTTTTTAAAGGCGTTAGATATGACGTGGTAAGTTTACTTCATTATTCAACATAAAGTTATGGGGAAAAAATGTAGGAAATGCTCATATGCAGCATGGATCATTCACATATTATTATATATCTACGACATAGTTAAGGAGAACACAAAAAAGTAAATAAAAGTGCAAATTCAATTAAAATTTCAAACAGTAGTAGAACAAAAGTGTATACAGTAATGTTCTTCAAGACAATTGTGATCCTTCGAACCTGAGATCTTACAAATGGCAACGGTTCCTTATTGCAATGCTGAATAAGGGTATTTATCATACTCATCTTTAAAACATTAGCCATTTTTAAATATCTTAATGAGTTCATTTAAAAATTTAAGGTAATTTTTTAAAACTTTAATGTTATTTTTTCTTAAATTTATGGGCATTTTATTGGTCATTCTTTATTGATCTTTAGGTCATCAACTTTCAAGCTCTAATGATAATCATCAGCATCACCAATTTAGCACTATTCCTATATGTTGTAATTTATTATTAATAAACACATTCATTCACTGTTAATATAACAAACAAGTTACATTAATTAATACAAAATTTCCCCTCTATAAATTTAATTACAATATTTATCAGTTTAATTAGTTATAAAATTGAGCTTTTTGGACTTATCTATGCTGTAATAAGCTTCTCTCTGTAGCATGCTTTTCAAATACCTTTTGAGGCACCACATGGACTGTTGTTTTTGCATGGTCTATTGTTTTAAATTTGTTGGCAATTTATTAAATAGCATAGTCATACAGTTCTTTATCTCTTTTACAACCAAGAATATTTTATGTTCAATAATTTCTAAATTTGTTTTGTTCCTAGTGTTGTGAAAATTAATATCTTCAATTGTCATAAAATAATTAATATTTTGCTTCACATAACATAATGTGGTGTATAAATTCAAACTAGCCATAGTTATTATTTATAAATCTTCACAAAAATGTACTACTGGAGTCAGTTTTACCAGTATTTGTGATGCTTGAAATTATTTTCTTCTGGTTCTTAAAAACTAAGTGATTATCTTTACATTTCCTAAAACATTATCCTATATCAATAGACTTTTG
Source organism: Mantis religiosa (assembly GCA_030765055.1). NCBI lineage: Eukaryota > Metazoa > Arthropoda > Insecta > Mantodea > Mantidae > Mantis > Mantis religiosa. The sequence goes on along the minus strand of CM060955.1, from coordinate 122,491,596 downwards.
GCATATGCAAAACATAATATTTTTATAATATTTATATTTAATTTTCTCTTTGTTACACTTAATGAGAAGTTGAATATGTTTAATTTTGCCATTAAGTTAGCTGTATGGATTCCCCAATCTACAGGATGAGTGAGAAGTAACTCCCTATTGAAAATAATTTTTTTCTCCTAAACAAATATCGGTATGATGGCAATTTTTGGTACACAGTTTACTGTGTGGCATAATAATTACAAAAGCTACAATTCAATGTGTCCCCCAGTATTTTCTATACACTGTCTTAAACGGACAAGTATGTATGCTAGGGCCTTCAATAAGAACTCATCAGGAACACCGCTTATGACCTCATGGATTTTATTTTCAAGGTCACAAAGAGTTTGAGGTTTGCTGTGGTACACTTCTTCCTTAGACCACCCTTATAAAATGTTTCCCATGTTCATTCCTCCACCACTGAACCTGTGTTACAGATTGTCACAGCTCATACCATGCTGCAATGTCTGTTCGCTCTGTCCTGAGTACTTAATTGTTGTGCCATCTCTAATGATGATGATGCCGATGATGATAACTATTCATCACAAACATTTACAAAAGTGAGCAAAAGCTCTGTAAACAGATGACACGTCAAAGAAATATATGATAACAAATATTATTTACAACAATTTATAATGTATATTTAGGCAAAGATACCATTACAAAAAGAAAAGATACACAATGTTTATAAATTATCTTCTAGATATTCCCTTTCTGAGTAATATGATATGTTTAACAGCATGTCTTTGATGACTTTATTAAATGGTTTCATATATTTTGTTTGTGTTATTTTGGTGGGTAATTTATTATACATTTTTATTCTTGCATATAGTGGGCTTTTTTCAAATAATGCTAATCTGTGTTCTGGTGGCTTTAAGTTGCCTTTGGTTCTGGTCTGATAGCTGTTTTGTTTTTGTGTAATATATAGATTGTCGAAATTTAAATGTATGTATTTGCAAAGCTCCAGTATATATTGTGACGGGAAAGTTAATATTTCCAAGTTTTTGAATAGTGGTCTACAAGATTCTTTTGGACCTGTGTGTGTTATTATGCGGATTATTTTCCGTTGGGTTTTGAATATTGATTCCCAGCCTGTTGCATGACCCCAAGTGGAATTGTTGCATAATTCAAGTCCAAGGCGTCTGATCCTTGTATTTCTCTGTAGATAATCCAACCATTTACTACAGCTATGTCAAAAATTCTTGTGAAGAGGGTCAAATACCACTTTTTCCAGGATTGAAGTAGTATATATTCCTGTCCACTGCACCCATGTTCTTACTGCAGTGCTTTGTTACTATCGGCTGTTGAACACTCATCTTCTTCTTGCACTTTTGTTTCACCTGCGTATAGAAACCACTGGCTGTACTACATCAAAGACTGATATTACGGTTACATAGGTGTTATCTTGCCATTTGACTAAAACTATTTCACCTTGAGTGTCAAACATATAATCATAGCATTCCTTTTGAAACCTGTAGAAGGCACTTCATGAGTCTGTTTTCTCTAACAGTTCCAGTGGCCTGAAAAATCAAGATTTTGAAGGTGGAGCAAAAGATCTCTCCTTGTGAAAAAGTTGTCAAAATAGATGTCATGAGAATAAGAACTGACAGTACAATTCAACATGTTCAACACCACTCTGCTGCTTAAAGCTAAGTCATTCCTGTCATTGGCTTCATTTCCTCCTGCATCTTTACCCCAGTATAAGTCAAATTTGTAGCAGTAACTATCACAACCACATAGAGCCCAAAGCTTGTAACCAAATCAGATAGGCTTCCTTCGAATGAATTAATTGAGAGAATTGCGATCATAGTATTTTACTGTCATCTCATCTAATGCAAGCTGTTCTAAAAATATACTAAGCTGACGGAGGGAGGCATATAAACGGTCTCACTTTGAATCTTTTATCATTCTTTTGGTGATTAGCAAGTGTGTTATTAAAATGTATAAAGCTCTTCAGTTTTAGATACTGATTTCGAAACAGCATTTTTTACAATGTCTAAGCCCAAATGTGGCTCCTCTGAGCAGTAGTATCTTTCAGAAGAAAGTCTATGATACCCTGAAAGCAATAATATGCTAAATAAACTCTGAGCTCATCAATATCAAAAGAGAAATCAAACATATTTTTGCAGGAGGCTGTATAGGACACAGTTACTTTAACAATGAATTCAAATATTCTATTATAATTTAGAATTTTCTTTCCAATCTCAGGTGGCATGAATTTTTCAAACTTTTTTTTATTTCTTCCCATTTTTCATTTGAAGCATGGTCATTTTCTGGAATTTTTATGTACTTTTGGGCACATTTTTCACATCTTGTTGGCTGGCTGCAAAGTTTTACTTTTTTGTTTGACTTTTCAACCCTAGAGTCATTCATTTCTTGTATGTTACTCTTTTCAGAGACAGTAAAACATACTTCAGCTGGACCAGGAACATCATTCATATTCACTATACCCCTAGCATCACAGATACTTCATTCTCATCAGTCAGACTCTCAGGATCAGGAGGAAGAATCACATCAACTTTAGCACAATCATTGTGAATTTCACTGGCAAAGTTATACTTAATATCCAGTGCTTCTTTGAGCATAATTGCTTTGAATATGACATTGTAATTATTACATGTCATATCTCTGAATGCAATCAAAAAATGAGTGAAAGAAAAAGAAATAACTAACAGACTTTGTGCATTAAAGCTTAAATTTTCTGTTAGAGCAGCATTGCAAAATTGTCCCCAAAAATAATAAGACATTCATCCTTCAGTGTACTTACACATTATCCTTACTCAAAGGAACAGATTTTGAACACCAATTCACTTTGTTTCAAACAGAAAAACTGTAGAAAAATAACATAAAAGGCAGAAGTTGCATTACACAAAGGTTTCCATGTGTTGATGTAGTTATAACATATATGTCCAGTGGTCTATAAATAGATTGCTTGATTTTCAGCTCATATTCTCAGCATTAGAATTTCTTACAGCTGCGGATTCTTTGTGTGATGTAATAATACAAACCGTTATCAACAGTTATTGATAAATAAATAAATTAAAGAAAACTGATAGGGAAACATAACAAGGAAAATGCAATAATGTACTTGCACACACACACTACAGTCGTTGGTACCTTACTACTGCTATTTTTTTTTTTTTTGCATCCTTACATCGCTGTTTCCAATGTTAGGAGTTGTTTGGGGCCCAGTAGCTATGAAATTCGGGGTGAGGGAGCCGAAGCATTGATTTGATAGAGAAAACCAGGGTTGAGTGGCCAGCCCAACCCCTGGGATGAGAGCAAGAAAAGTGCATGAAAGGAAAGATCAACATCAATATGAACACAACACAAGAAGAAAACCTGACATCAAATATCCAGCTCATAGATTAGCACTATTTGAAAAACCAGCCCACAGTATATGGGAATTAAAATATATAATATGTTGCCACAAACATTAAGGGAAATCCGAAACCAAAATCTCTTCAAAAAGTCCATTAAAAGTTTACTTCCCAGTAATGCATAGTAATCTATCCAGGAATACATCATGATGAACTGTAATCTCAGTGTATCTTAATGTATAATTTTAGGAAATGTATACATTGTACATATTGTTATTTCTTTACTTAGTATATTGTAGCCTTAGTTTCTAGTTTTTTAATCTTAAACTAAAAACTTGACAAGTCACCAACTTAGCATTGCTCAACTATGTAAGTGTGATGTGACGAATAAAGTATTGTATAGTATTGACCAACTCAAAGTATAACTTTTAAATACTGAATGGGTGAAGTAGATCTAGAACCATCTGCATCACATAAAGCCACAACAGCCTTTTACTTCCGTCGTTGGCTAATCTGGAAAACCAACTGTGGAAATTACAACTTATTACCGTTTATGATATCATTTAAAGTATGGCTATGTAAAAGGCATAAAAATTCCTGTTAAGATCTTTGATTACAATGCTATCTGTGACCTCAAGATAAAGTATGCAAGTAGTTATTAAATTAAATTTATTGGGAGTTGATTAATGACACTAAACAACCCTTACTTTTAAATTTTCCCGGAACTAGTTTCAGAGGCCTTCCCTCTATCCTCAGCCGGACATCGACTGGTTCTCATTGGTGTAGCTGGCAATATTTTGTCATCAGTCTCCTCTGGTGGCAGTTCGAGGAACTTGCTGAACAAATCTTTCTGGGGGATGTCGAAATTAAATACTTTGTTCCTATTTTGTGAAATAAAGATTTGTTCCCATGTGGACAGTTCTTCTTTTCCTGTTGTATGTTTTAGTAATTTTGGTTCTGGATTTATGTTGTGGTTTTTTTCCCAAAAATGAGTGGCAACTGCTCATTTTTCTAATTGTATTTTATGTTCCTAAAGTGTTCCTTTGCTCTTGTTTCTAAATTTCTTTTGGTTTTTCCAATATAAATTTGACTACAGTCACTGCATTCAATTTGATATATCCCAGATTTTTCGTTAGATGAAACGGCATCTTTGATGTTTGAGCAAATTAGGTTTTTTAAGGAGTAATGGTTCACTGGTGCTAGTTGAATGTTTTGTTTTTTGAAGACTTTTTTGAATTTATCAAAGGCCCATGGATGGTAAGTGAATTTTTTGAAGATCATTTTAATTTTTGTAGCTGAGAGGGTTGTGGTTTCCTTTAGTAGTTTCTTCTTTTTTGCTAAGTTCACTTTTTTGTCTACTAGTGATTTGGGAAAGTCATTTTTCTGTGCTATTTCAATAATTTTGTTGTATTCTATTTTGTATTCTTCTGCTGTGAGAGGGATGTTGACCAGTCTGTGTGCTGAACTATTAAAGATTGCCTGTTTGTGGGACCTTGGATTGTAGCCATTAGCTTTTATGTAGTTGTCTGTCTGTGTTGGTTTTCTGTAAATGCCAAAGTTTATTCTATTTTTATTTCTGATTATTTTTAGATCTAAAATGGTAAGTACTCGTCTTTTCAACTTCTACAGTGAACTTGATGCTTTTTTCTTGAATATTTAAAAGTTTTAGTGCATCACTGATGTGTTTTTCTGGCACTATGGCAAATATGTCATCTACATATCTTTGCCAGAGTTTGAAAATCCATGGGAAACCTTTAGTGATCCTTATTTCTACTGCACTCATGTACAGATCGGCCAGGAAGGGTGATAAGGGGTCGCCCATTGCTAAACCATAAGTTTGATGGAAATATTTTGTTTGAAAATGGAAGATTGTATGCATAATTTGGTTAGTTCAATGTAATGTGAAATTTCAAGTGATGACATTCCAAGTGATTTGTGCCATTTTTCTATCAACGTTGGGAGTTGTTTAACTGGTATGCTGGGAAACAGTGATTTAACGTCAAATGAGACTAGTGTGTCCTCTTCATTTAGTTCAGTATCCTTAATGTGTTCTATAAGTTCATAGGTGTTTTTGATGCTTAGGATATCGAATTTTGGAAAGGAGTTGAATTTGTTTATTAGCCACTTTGCAAGTTTGTATGTTGGTGAATTTATACTGCTAACTATAGGTCTCATTGTTATGGATGGTTTGTGTATTTTGGGTAAGCCATTAAGTCTAGGTAAGGTTGGGTTATCTGGTTTAACTGTATATTTGTTTGATATTATACTTGATTTTGCTATTGTTTTTTCAAATGATTGCATGCAAGTTGTTAGTGGATTTTTGTTAATGGTTTCATATTCACTGTTAGTTAGCATTTCTTCCATTTTTTCAAGGTAATCAGATTTATCCATTATGACTATTTTGTTACCTTTGTCTGCCTTCAACAGGAAAACAAGAACTGTCCACATGGGAACAAATCTTTATTTCAAAAAATAGGAACAAAGTATTCAATTTCGACATCCCCATGAAAGATTTGTTCAGCAAGTTCCTCGAACTGCCACCAGAGGAGACTGATGACAAAATATTGCCAGCTACACCAAGGAGAACCAGTCGATGTCCGGCTGAGGATAGAGGGAAGGCCTCTGAAACTAGTTCCGGGAAAATTTAAAAGTAAGTGTTGTTTAGTGTCATTAATCGACTTCCAATAAATTTAATTTATACAACAACACTGTTTTCAACACTTCCATGAAAGGATTTATGCAAGTAGTATTACACAAATATAAATATTTGCTACTAAGGCTCCACTTATCTTAAGAAATTGAAGTTAATACTTCTTTCTTCTTTCTAATGGAAATCGATTTGCTTTTGAAATCAATTTCCATTAGAAAGAAGTATTAACATCAATTTCTTAAGATAAGTGGAGCATTAGTAGCAAATATTTATATTTGTGTAATATTTATTGCTCCACTGTAACTAGCTTCATTTTCTATGTAAGGCAAGTAGTACTTACACAGTGGGTTCATAGAATTGAACGTCCAAGTTACAGAAATTCAAATGTTCTTTATTTGCGTCGAAATACACTTCATACACAAGCAGAATTAGGTCACATACACAATTACAATCTTCCAGTTTGTCTGCCGCAGGTCCACACTGCACTCACTATCTCGGCTTCTTGCCCTAAACTGACTGGCCTCGACCAGTGTAGTCGCATTTATTCACCAATTGGTTCTGGAAGTTTTCCAACTTCTGATGAAGCATCACAGTCTTTCACGATGGAGCGAGAGTTGTCTCCACAATTTCCATCTCTTTCTCCCTTTCTGCCACTCCCTCAAAGAGCGCCAACCAGCCAGATGAGTAAGCATGGCTGAACACTATCTGTCTCTTTCTCTTCCTGCCATCTGGCTTTGGCTAGTCGTAAATGTGTCTCACGACAATAATTTTTTAAAAATGTAAATGAAGTTGTAACAAATTATTGTATTTTATTATAACATTTATATTGTTTCACTGTTATTAGTTCCAGTTTTTATGTAGTATAGGCATAATTTTATTTGCTCTAATATTCTCTATTTTAATATGCTGTGTAAAATGTTGTAGAATGATTGTTTAAACATTTTCAAAGAGAAAGACAAATGTCGTTGGTTGAGAAACACTAAAGACTGCAAGGAGGCCTCAACTGGAAGAATAATAAGCTACATGGAAATTATCTTCTGTCACATGCATGAAGATCACATGTATTTCTCTATTATTTTTCTGGTAAGTGATTTTAAAAATAAACTTAATCTCAGTGACAAGAGATTTAGGCTATTTTAGAGATGAGAGTTCTTAAAATTATAAAGAGTAATTTAAAAAGATTGGACAAAAGAGAAACATGTAAATTATTGTAGAAAATTTCAGAGGGAAGGGCTGGCTTAGATGTGTTCAGGAACATTGCTTTTAAAAGATAAGTTAATGAAAGGCTCATAATGTGCAAGAAGCCACAGAGAATATTTCAATGTGTATTAGAATGTCATGGGGTAAAGGATTGAAGAAGCAAAATGGGACATATTACACAAGGAAATTACTGTAACCCAAATGTTGACAGAGGGACAAAAGGAATAAAAAATATTGGGGAATGTTTAGAAATAGTAAGAGAGAAGTGGATTAGAGTAGTTAAGACAGACAAGAATAATATAATGAAAACTAAAATGTGAGGGATCCATTACACTTATAACCAGAGAATTGAGTGTAAAGGCCTCATATGTGTAGGTTTTAGAATTATTAAGATTAGGTATGTAAGAATTTGTTATATATTTCACATGTTAACTAAATATATATATAAAATAGTATATGTCAAATATGTTATATGATGTAAATAAGAAATAGGAAGTAAAGCGTTCATATAGTATAGTAGATATAATACAAACAGGCCTTAGACATGCTTAAACACTGATTAATATTACTAGTGATATTTTCATTTCAATAGAAACATGTTCTACTAATGCCCCCTTCAGGCCTTATTTTATGAACCTACAGGAAGACACAGTATTGGAAGACAACAGAAGAGATGGAACAACCAGTTTTGTTAGCTTCAGAACAGGTCTGAAGATCTAAACCTTTTGAGGAAGAAGAAGTGATATTTTCATGAATAAAATTAGCATAATTCAATAATTTGTTTCCCATCCCATTTTATACTGAGAAATATCTTAAACATAACATAAACATGTATTTACTTAAACTGAGTGAGTACAGTAATACTAACATCACATTTTTTTCATGTTTCAGGAATATGTTAACAGGTATTAAAAAAGAAAGTGATGTTAGTGTTATACTGAATCACCTTAAGTACATACATCATAACACATCACTGTTTCTAGCTTCTTCCATATATAAATAACATCAACATTTATGATTACATAAATAATTGGACTGAAAATTTCAATCCCGGTCTCCATCTGGTCACTCTTAACCACTGAGCTACTATGACCAACATGCCAGCATAACCTCAAATTCTCCAACTGATTCGTATTTTTTTCCGATAAACCACTAGGGGCTCTCATATACAATGAAATACACACTTTTTGTGGTGACTTACTTTTGCAAGTACCTAAGTACAAATGTAATAATTAAGTACCCAGCTTCATAGTTAAACCACTATTATTAGGTTAAATGATGGAAATTAATCGTCCTTCTACACCAGCCATCCGTAGGCTAAGGTTTGGATAGGTAGAGTCAGACTGAAAAATTTAATGCCATAGCCAGGATTTGAACCATGGATCTCCTGGTCTCTGTCTGGTTGCTCTTAACAATTGAGCTACCTATCCAAAACTTAGCCTACAAATGGCTATTGTGGAAGAATGATTAATTTTCATCATTTAACCCAATTTACGATTACCATTAATTCTGACATTACTTGCAATTAAAAAGTACAGATTTTCATTCCATTACTTGAATATCATTTATGTTTACAGTACTTTACTTACTTCTGCAAAATCAGAACATGTTTCAAAAAAATTCACTCTCATTCCCAGCTGACTACTGGCTACTTGTATTAAAGATGGAAATCTCTTGTGGAGTAGATATAAACTTACTGAACTGGTCTGATGATAGCATTTCGAAGTTCATAGTTCAATCCTTGTTTTTTATAATATGGATGTTTGCTCCCAATGAGAGTTCATTTGAGTATTGTGCTGTCCTAAGGAGGTTGACTTCTGGGATAATATTACGGTGCTTCTAAAAGTTTGCTGCTTTGCCTGATTTTTCCATCTGTTTGTATTTTATGCATTGAAGGTGTTCTTTTAATCTGGGTTTCAAGTTTCTTTTTTTCTCATCCGTGTGCATTTGATCACAGTCTGCACAGTTTATTTGATTAACACCTGATCTCTCTGTGTTAGGGATTCTGTTTTCAGCCTAATACTATACCTACAATAAAAGATGAGCAAACAAAAAACTTAAAAATCATGAGTGATACCACCACATTAAAACCTCAAAAACAAGTTCTCCAATTCAAGAAATTCAGAGCTATATAGTTAGTTTATACACAAATATAAAAACAAGTGAAGAACAAAATGCTGTTCTTCAATAATGAAACAGATAAAAAGGAATCATGGATAACATTTTCCTACTGACCTCTCAAATGTAAGCCTCACAGAGCTGTCTCACTTGGTATGGAGTGAGATAGAATGTATAAGAGATTAAATATTTTCACATGTAGTTTCAGACAACTAAATGTAATAATCTAATTCCAGCAAACAGTTGTATGAGATTTTGTATTTCAAATGTTATGTATGACCAAACTAAGTTCATATTAAGAGTGATGTTCTGGATTTTGGTTTTCTCGTACAAGCAGAAACTAAAGCATTAAGGTGTTAAACTTTCATTGTATATAAAAACTGAAGGCATCCCAATTTTAAATTAAATAATAGATCCCTTCTTTATTTTTGTTGCAGGTGCTGCTGTTGATACCTTTGGTGTCAGCAATGGTAATTGTTTGTAATAAATTGTAAGTACCCAACTTTTCTTATTCATTGTTAACTGTTTCTTTGCTAGATCTTATGAAATATTCTTACTGTTTTGCTATGATAAAAATGGTGATGTTCATTCATATTGCATTAACTTAGTTGGATTTTAGTTAATTAACTACTACTACCACTAACGAGCTTCACTTCACCTCATAAATTACTTCAGATAGCATTTAAAAGCAAGCAAACTAAATAAACATTCACCTCTGCTTTCAACATTCATATTTATTCTAATTGTTTAGTAATTGAACTATATCATACTGTGACTTTGTGGGTTCACAGAATAAAAGTCTAGTTTGCAGAAATTCAAAATGCTCTTTATTTCCAGTAGATACACACTTTGTACCCCTGACAGCAGCAGGATGATGTAACATATACCAACACAACCTTCATGGTCGTCTACTACATGTCCACACCGCTGCACACTAAATTCACACATCCATAGACAAATCCATTCACTCACTAGCAGCTCCGCTGCAGCACTGAGCTGTCTGACTAGCCGTGACATTTTTATAACCGAACCATCGTTTCTTGAAAGTTGTCAAAGCTTCACGGTCTTTCACGACGACAGGCGAAGGAGAGGGAACTGTCCAGACATCTCTCTGGCTCTTTCTCTCTTGGCAAGTAACAAACGCTAATCGGCTCCATGGGCGTGGCTTGGGTGCTGTCTGTCTCTTTCACTCCCCGCTTTTCTCTCTCGGCGTTCACCTATACAGCAGCAAAACAATGCCTCGCGACAATACTATGGTCATGTAGTCATATCTTGGATCACTTTCGTTACTTATTTTATATTTGTCATTATTTAACATAAAGTAATATCTGTATCTTTTTATTGTCCTACTCTGTTTTGAAAGATAGGGTGGATTACTAATTAACTTAAGTAAAAGAATTACTAAGGCCTATAAATTCCTATGATATTTTATCTTAGTTATCCATACTCTTACTAAACCAAAATTTGGATTTTGCCTTGCAACCTTGCCTTGCACCTCAAGCAAGTGTATACAAACATAATAATTTGTAACTTAAAAAAACTTCACTTACCTTATAAGAAATGATGACTGTTTTTTGTACAAATTGACTAGGATCATGATTTCGTGAATATCTCATTCACATCATCAACTTGAACCATCAACAAACTTGTTGTTAACGTTACCGTTACTAGATGTCACTATGTTTATTTTAGTACTACCAACATTTGAAAATGAAACAAATTTAAAAACAGAATCGACTGCCCATATTTCAAAATTCATTATGCGATGTTTATTTTTTAAAATAAACATCATTTCCCAAACCATTAAATCTATTGGACCATTTAATTGTTTTAATAATTTGTTATACCAAATTCTTTAATTTTTTTAAAAATGTTTATTAACCCAAGAGGGGTAAGTACAGTTTTTAAAATTATAATCGTCTTTTATTTTTTAAAGGTAGAAATATCATTATCAGTTTTGATATTTAAATTTTTGCATTATTTATGTATAAAGTATTTATTAAAATCATTAATTAAAGCAGTATTAATAATATGTTTATATTCTTTATTAAATTCCTCTTTATTAATTGGTATATTTATCAATCTATAAATAAAACTACTGAAAAAGTATTTTTATTAAAAATTATTTTTATTGTTAAAAATATTTTTATCAAGCAAGTATTTTTATTTTGCTCACTGAAAACCAGAATGTTTATGTATCATGATAGCTTTTTATGATCTGGATGGAGATATGGATTGTTGATTGTTCTCAGAAAACCTTGAAATATAGCAACTCTAAATGGAGGGGGCACTGATGACCATTCAGTTGACTGCCCTTATATATAAATCAGCATCATCATCTAAATGGTGGGCTATCACCATGATTAATCAGGGGACCAAACACTTATTTCAGGAGTCTTAATCTGAAGAACTAAAAGTTTGGTATCCATATGCTTTCCCTAACAATGACAGAATATAGGATTATCACAAATGATTCAAGGCCATTAAAGAAATTGACTTTTTTTCCATTTCAGTTATGTATCTGCAATCCTTGCTACAGTCAAAGTGTTGAACTTTCCAGAGAACTTTGCTGGCATTACACTTGTGTCAATGGTTAATGGTTTTGCAGAAATCAACAGGAGCATTCGATTTGTCCGTAGTGGTAAAACTGATGTCCATTACAGTTACATCATGGGTAAGTATCGCTGATTCCAGTACACTGAATAATAAAGAGATGCAAACAGAAAATGAATCATAACTTTATAACAACTGAATAAAAGCCATTTGTAGCTTAAATTTGCAATCTTCACCTAAGATTGGTCAGCAATTCCTTTTATCTCTCTTGTAGAGTTGTTTTCCTTGAAATTTTTAAGATGTTCTAGTGTTAACTATTGAAGAGTTAATAATTTGTTATGATTAATGGTATAGCAAAAGGTACACAATGGCCACTGTAATTTTGGGACATTGTTTTTGTCAATTTTGGTTTTTAGAATTCTGTGACATTGAAATATAACTAATATGTTTTACAAATGATTTATGCATAATTATTATATATTGGGAAAGTATGTTTTGCATCCCTCCTGCCGTGGTGCCAAAATGTCCACCAGACTGTCTCAGAGACTGAAGGCTGCCATGCGAGAGCTTCGAAAACTCCCAGCAGGCTTGCACCACCAGCATCCCTCCTACCACATTCCTGAAAGGGCCTACTATATCGGCTGAGAAACTAGAGTCTATCCCACTGGAGGATGAAGATGTTTTACTAGGAGCATATCATCGTGCCATGCAGCAGCAACACTTCTACCCTAAGAGAGACCGCTAGATGAGAGATGATGTGAAATGATAATGGAGGTGAAATGGAGGGACAGGAAATTAGGGAAATGCACATACCTGCGCCTCTTATGCCAAACTTTTGCAGATTCCCATTTAATCTCTTTCTCTTTTTCATGGTCAAAATATATTACAGAAAGTTATTTGATTTATACATAAGATTTTGTTTTCATTGTGACTTATAGTGCATATAATAGCCATTGTATATACAAATGTTGCTTGTAATGCACTTTCTCGTCTCTTTTTACAGGTGGTAGCCTTGTAATGATACTTTTTCTTCTTGGAGCGATTTGTGTCGGCACACCATTTAGAGTTCAAGGACCTCAGTTTCTAAGAGACTGCTTCTTTACATTGTTTGCTGTGATATACAGCTCTGCTACACTAATTTCAGGCCATGTAACTGTTTTAGGAGCAATTGGTTAGTCAAATTAAATAAGCATATATTATTATATAGAAAGTGAAGCTAGCTCAGTGAAGCAATAAATATTACACAAATATAAATATTTGTTACAAAGGCTTCATTTATCTTAAGAAATTGGTGTTAATACTTCTTTCTAATGGAGATCAATTTCACAAACAGGTTGTTTGTATCTTCAGTTTGCAAATAAATTCTGTTGTCGAGGATTCGGGTTACCTAAAACAGAATCAACTGTTGGTATTTCAAAATTCATTACGTGATGTTTATTTTTTAAAATAATTATCTTTCCCAATTTATTAAATCTATCATATCATTTAATTTTTTTAATAATTTAACTTCAGGTAATTTAATAATTTAACTGCATTCATTTAATTAAATTAATAATTTAACTTAATTTAATAAAGTATTAACACCAATTTCTTAAGATAAGTGAAGTCTTTGTAACAAATATATATATATATATATATATATATATATATATATATATATATATATATATATATATATATATATATATATATATATATATATATGTATATATATATATATTGTAATTTATGTCCTCCAACGTTTAGTCATATTGGACAATGAATGAAATTGGTGAATAATGCTCAAATGAGTCCGGGGTCCTTGGAGCCTAGAGCTACCTGACATTCGTCTTTAAGGATAAGGGAAAACCTTGGAGAAAACCTTATCCAGGTAACTCACCCTGACCGAGATTCAAACTCGGGAACTCTAGAACGTGAGGCAGACACGCTACCATCTATGCTACCGAGGAGGACATTTTATATTTGTGTAAGCATATATTAACTGAAAAAACTATTTGTAGTGAGTTTTTAACACCTTAGTTAATTATTATTTTTAGTTTCTGAGGGACTAGTTCCAGAAGCTGTTGCTTCCATTTTCAACCTCGGAGGTCCAACTATCATCTGTTGTCTGCTGTCTTATGTGGAACTACGAACTTCTTTATAAAATTATCAACTGGTGGGATTCCAAAGTTCATTACTGGGTCTCCAGTATTAAAATTGTTAAATTCAAAAATAAAAGATGAAATTTCACCAATTAATAGATCTGGAATATACCAAATAAGTTGTAAGGATTGTGAAAAATGCTAAATAGGGCAAACTAAAAGAAACCTAAACAAACAGTGTCAAACAATATTTTACAAACATCAAATTGAAACAGAAAGATAGGCCAGCAGTATAATTTCACTTTTGGAATGAAAACCCTGTCCTTGACCCAAATCCAAAATTATTAAAAGGGGTGATAAAGCAAAACAAACTGACAATGTGGGAGAACATATTGATAATGGAAAAATAAGGACTGAGTAAAGAGTATCAAAATCCGACCACAAATAGTTCTTCAATTAATTTGGATGTCACCTTTACTAAATTCCTTCAAACATGCATTTGCATACGTTATGTCAGAAAGGGGGAAAAAAGAAGGAAAAAGTATATTATAAACACTACCACAATAATGATGACAATGTTGGTGGTGGTGATGGTAATGCTGGTGATTGTGATGATAATTATTTCACCTGTTACATAAAGAAGGGGATTGAATAGATGTAAACAATTATAGAGGAATTTCATTATTATCAGTCCCTTACAAAATTCTATCTTGATGTCTGCTCAACAGAGGACAAAAGCTGTTAGAACGAAATATTGGAGAATATCAGGCAGGATTTAGGCCAAGCAGGTCATGTCTAAAACAAAACCTGAACCTTAAGCTAATCCTTAGACCAAAGAATCTGTAACAACAATCTAGTGTGTACATTCCTGAACTTAAGCTTATGATTTGGTTAATCATTATTTGAAATATTGAGAGGACAAGGTTTAGACCATATAACTTTTGCATTTATTAGACAGACTAAAAGATACATGGCTAAAATTAAGTTAATGAGGGATATTTCTCCATCTTTCGAAGTTAAAACAGGAGTATAACAAGGAGATGGTCTTTCTGCACTACTCTTTAATTCTGCTATTGAAAAAGTAATACAGGAATGGCATAAACATAAAATAATTCTCAAAATTAATCAAGCAATCATATTAGGGAGAGGAAAATTAAAGATAGATTGCCTAGCATATGCAGATGATCTAGCAATCTTAACCCTTGATATCACAATAGCTCAAAAACAGATTGAATTACTAGAAGAAACTGCAGAGAAAGTTGGTTTTCAGATATTTTTTGAAAGAAAAGAAGGAAGGAATATATTTCATGCAATAGACAAGCACCAAAATACACGGAAACCAAATACAGAAAAAGAAGAACGAGTTTCACAATTTACATACACACATGAGTGTATATATGCAGATTTTTTTCTATTTTTTTAAATTTAATTCAGGGAATCACAAAGCATATATTTCTGGTGCAATTTACATATCAAACTTCTGAGTGGATATGGAACTTCCTCTACTTTGTATAAGTATTAGGTTATCCCATAAGTAATGCCAGTTTTTTGATTTTGGTGTTTTGGAATATTTATTAGGTTTCTTTGGTTTGGCAATGCTATTTACAGGCTGCCATGGCTAGTGTTGCATACATTGTGAGCATGTATGTCTTCAGTTGTTAATAAACAATCACAAAATGGAGATAATGAAGTTTGAACTTCTAAAACACTACTGGAAACAAGATTATAAAGTCACTGCTGCAGCTCGAAGAATATGTGAAGCGGATGGAGAGGATGTCGTTAGTGAGCATGTGACACAGTGATGGTTCCAACGTTTTAACAATGGAGACGATATAACTAAAGATTTACCAAGTTCTGAAAGACCGAAGGTACAGAATATTGAGGATACACACCAAGTTTTGTAAGAAAATCTGCAAAAAAGTACCTGTAGGCTTTCAAAAGAACTTGGTACATAAAAAGATACCATACATCACCACATTAAGACAGTTGGAAAATCATACAGAAGTTGTAGATCTCTACCTCATGAACTGACACCTCAACAGACTGAACGTAGAGTGGATATCTGTTGTCAGCTTATCTGTAATACCACAAATGATAGATTTATCAGGAGAATTGTCTCTTGTAATGAAACAGTTGCTTGAAACAGTTGCTTGATCCTTGCCAAACTGCCAAAGTCACCATTAAAAAAATATCAGTTTGGTCTCAAAGTAATGATGTGAGTCTAGTGGATTTTTGAAGGTGTGATTCACTGAGAGTTTGCTCCAAATGGGCGGGCAATTGATGCAGAACTTTATTCTCAACAATTGGAACGAGTTCATGAAATTTTGAGATGGAAATGAAATGAAAGTGAGTGAGTGTGTGGCATTTTAGGGTCCGTCGACAACAAGGTCATTTGGGCCCATGGAATGAAATGTGTAGTGTTCAACGCCCGCTTTTACTACAGACGGCACCGCAGGCGGTGACACTGATGATACATGAGATGAAGATGGAGCACCGGTGGAATGAGATGGCGGGGGAAACCGGAGGTCCCGGAGAAAACCCACCCCAGCACCGTGTTGTCCACCACAAATCTCACTTTGCGGTCACCTGGGATTGAACCCGGGCCACCTTGGTGAGAGCCAAGTGGTCTAACCACTGAGCCATGGCGCGGCCACCTTTTGAGATGGAGATACCCAGCATTAGTTAACCGAAATAGAGTTGTATTGCAACAGGACAATGCAACACTCCATACTACATGAACAACCATGGGAAAAATTCAGGAATTGGGAGAAATCGAACTGCTACCACACCCAGCATACAGCCCATTTTCTACGTGAAAGAAATTTTGACAACATTGAAGCAGTGCATGTTGGTCACCAAATTCTTTAGATTGCAAACCAGAGACTGGTACCCTTGTAGGTTAATAAACCTCGCTGAATGATGACTCAAGACCAAAGAATTTAATGATCTATACTTTGAAAATTTTTAATTGCTTGTTAGAACACATTTTAAATAATTATTTTTCTTAAAAATCGACTTTACTTATGATTCAGTATTTATACATAGACAAAATGAACTTCAGTGCCCTTTACTAATGAATACTGTCTCATGACACATTGATTCATATGGATCTAAAAACATTTACAAAAATAATATATTTTTTGAGAGAAAATGTCTGACAGGTGCATATAATGAGGTGCGCTGTTTGAATCTCTTTCTTATATAATCTGGAAACTATGTTACTCTGCTTCATTATATTACTTTTTTCCCCCCAATTTAGTCCTCCAACGTTAAGTCAGATTGGACGATGAATAAATGTGTAAAATGATGCTCAAATGAGTACAGGGTATCTCACCCTGACTGAGATTCGAACTCAGGACCGCTTAAACATCAAGCAGACATACTACGATCTATGCTATCGAGGCTGGCACCACTAGGATGAGAGTCCATAAGAGTATGTTTTACTCCAAGTGATCACTGAGGAGTGATTACTAGTTGAACTTAGGACAGCAACATTAAAGAACTGTAAACTGAAGTATAAACTACTGTTTTGCAGCTGCCTTTTAAATGTTATGCATGCGAGGTACAAATGCTGCTTATGAATATCAGATTGATCTCTGAACTTTCTAAAAAATATGTTTAAATATTTATTAATAATTATTATTAAACATAATCATTACTTTTTAAACCTTATCAAATGAAAATTCAAGTTATATTGCCATGCCACCACCACTACCGCCACTTCCATCAATCAACCTAGTAACTGAGATGTAAGTTTACAAAACTATTTTCATTATTTTATGTCAAAAATCTAAATGTCTCTGTTCTTAAAATAATATTATGCATAGAATAAGTTTATTTCAAAGTTTTTTCATATTATCACCTATTTATTGATATTATGTTAAAAGTTACAAAATGATATTTGAAGCTTTAAGTCACCAACCTAATGGAGAATATCACATAAGAGGCTTTCAAAAACAAGTACAACAAAAACCAGAAGATATTGCCTGACAAGACATCTTAGGTAGCACAAGAGAAAAATTTTCCTTGAGGCTATATGGAAAAATACAGATTCTAGGATAGGGAAAGTAGCTGGAGCTATGAGATAAACTAGAGCAAGAAAGATTTGCATGGGAAAGAACAGAAATCAGAAACTTGAAATGAACAAATGAGACAAAGATGTAGGAAAATACATGTTTTCCTGTATATTTGAAGTGAATACACATTTTCACTGTTTATTTTACTGTAGTCAAACAAAACTACAGGGAAAACAAACATGGTACCAAAATAGAAAACCTTACATGAAGAAACACTAATCAGGAAGATTTTGTCTGTAAAAGGAAGATAGGTATAAAATATATAACTTGGGTAAGGTTAAAAGGAAATGGGTAAGCTCTTAAGAATGATTAAACAGAGGATATAATTTGAAAAAGGGTCTTAGAAAAACATTAGTATAACCAAATATAATGAAAAGGAATAGTGCAGCAAGCAATACCTACAGAGGACAGCAGTATACTTAAAACAAGGAGCTGGGTGTATTGGGACTGTAAATTAATATAGGGCAACAACCAAGTAAAAGAATAGACAGTGTTATAAATTAGATTAGTTTGTTATTCGAAAGTTATTGTAGATTAAATTGAATGTAATATAACTATGTAATTGAGAGAGATGAAAAATAAATATCTCCTTGTTCATTCATTTACTAGCCTAATATAAATTTAGTTTTGTATTGTGGTGAATTCATTTCTAGTAATTGTACTTTTATATAGTCATGGCATACTAAGAATGAAAGCTGAAATAAATTTGAAAAATTGAGTGCAGTAGCCAGGACTTAAAATGTGGATTTTTGGCCTATCAGACTCAGCCACTATGGTTGATACTGCAATCAAGCATACTTATAATTCAAAGTATAAAATTAAAAGAAGCATAGAGACAGTGAAGCACAACTTAGCACAAAAGTGAATTGAGAAGATATTGACACACTGCTTCATTCACACTATTTTTTCACAGGACATGTTTCAAGAGCTTTTGCTCTTATCATCAGCTGGAACTCGACTGGAAACTCTAACTTTCCAGCTGATGATAAGAGCAAGAGCTCTTGAAACATGTCCTGTGAAAAAACTGTGAGTGAAGCAGTGTGTCAATATCTTCTTGATTCACTTTTGTGATACTTATAATTATTGAATTTCTCTCACCTGAATTATGTATATTTTTCCACAAATTTAAATTAGTCAACTTAAAAAATGATTTCATTATGTACAAAGTGTTGATATTTGGAATTTAGTAATTGAGGAACATTTTTCTAAAGCTCCATAAGTGCAACACCTATTGTTTTTCATAAAATGAGATTTTCTATTTTCATTTAGATACATCTGTTTCAAAAGGCTGATTTTTATGTGGTTTCTAGATGTAATAGAAATAAATAATGTATTGTGAAATATATTATAATTCAATTTTTTGATGGTATATAAGATAAGACCTGAAGCTTTCCTGGCAACGAATACGCTCACTTTCTTCTCGGGCAGCCAGCCAGGCGAAAAGATGATTAGATATCAACGTTTCGGGAGTGTGCATCTCTAACATAAAATATATAAAATGTTATAACCACAAATGAAATACTGGATATAACACATAGTCATATTATAACATTTTATAAATATCCTGATGATGGGAGAGATGCACACTCCCGAAACGTTGATATCTAATCATCTTTTCACCTGGCTGGCTGCCCAAGAAGAAAGTGAGGTATATAAGAGTTTGATTTTTCTAGTCTTTTTTCACAACTTGATATATGCATTTATAATCATTGCTTTGGTCAGCTATTTTGTCTCTTTTAGTTCCATGATGTGTTCTAATTTTGTTCTGGAAATAGATATTTTAATCGCTTTGCTCTTTATTACATATCTGAATTGTTGTACAACACATATTCTACAAGTATTGTTATATTGCACTGTTGTAATTGATACTTTTAACTTTATCAGGAATACAAAAACAATAATTATAAATACTATATTATAAATACAGTAGCATAATACAATAATAACAATTTTACAGTTTAATATAACTAATAAATATAATTATTATAAATAATTATATATAAATGTAGTTAACTAATTGCTCAAAATGTTTGTAAAATACATGATTGTATTTTGATAAGGAGCTTTGTCCTTAGGAGTCCTAAGCCTTTTCTTTTTTCACTAAATCTCTTGAACATTTTATTCATGGTGAAATCTGAAGGCAAATAACCTCTCAAGGACTTCCTCCTGCCAGGGAGCTCTCTTTGCACTTGTATTTCGTTATATCATCCTTAATGGCAATAGTTAGGGCCTTATGCTCCTTCCCTGTTCTGTCCCCTCCTCTTCTTTCCTTGTCAACTTTCCTCCTTCTCGAAACCTACTTGTTATATAGGATAATCTATCCTTTAACATGACAGAAACTTCCTGTAAACTAACAGCACAAACAGGCTCTATTTCACCATTCCTTTTTCTAATGTTATACTTCACTGTCACTGTTTCTTCATTCTGCATTCTTGGTGTTCATTACTGGGTACTGAAGGTAAGAAATATTCAACAAGTTTTAACAGAAACTTATCCTGGTCTGGTTTATTTACTGATATCAAATGACAGTGAAACTGGGTAATATCATCATAGCAGTTCAGCATCTTTGCATTCATTCTTTCCATTACCTTTTGAAGGCAAAACCTGATGTCCATCAGTGCATTTAATAATAGGTTCCATTTTACACTTTTAAATTTGCATTTGAGGTGGAGGTAATCTCTTCTTGAATCACGATTTTCTCTCTCTGGAACATTCTTCGACTTGTATGCTTTTGCAGAATCACAAGAATCATCATTAATTTTGATTTAGCTTGTAGTGCTTCTATGCATACTAACACAACAGTATCAGGTGAATACTTAACTGAAAGTAAGGTGTAGATGCTCTGACTACAATGAAGTCTTTGCATCACTGTTTCCCACTGGTAAATATTGTTACAATAATGAGTAGCACAACATATACCAATATGATACGCCAGTCTAGTCCATTAATACCAACAGCATGATAGGGAAAGAGAGCTACAACACTTGTGAGTAGCTTTATTGCATTTATTAATTTATAGATGAGTCGTATTTATTACACATCTGCTTCACTTACGTACCTATTTTGAGGACATGTTTCGCAAATCATCATTTGCATCTTCGGCAGATGTGTAATAAATACGACTCATCTATAAATTAATAATTATTTCGCTTTACTGTGGTGTTCCAATACAGTTAAATCTCGATTTATTGCATTTGTTGACCATTGCTTTAACTCTTAGAGTGCATATATCAGGTTTTACTAAAACCCAGTGATTTTAAGCGCTTATATACGAGGCATTATTTGACTTTTGCTAAAATTGGGTTCAGAGGTTGATATAAAAGATCAACATTATGCCATTACTATGCCTAATTCAATTTTGAAAATTTTGCATTTATCAAGTTTTGAAAAAATGCTTCTCAATTACTCTATCATTAAGCAATAAATATTACCAACTATATGATCAATGTACACTATAATGTTGAAACTTAAGTAAATAGAGTCTAACCAATATTATGTCTAAATAATATATTAATAGAAATTAATAATGCTTTCAGGTTTTTTCCTTCTGTATGTGGTGTACCTCTTCTTGGCATTACTTCAACTTTTCTTTCATCCTGAGACTATCTATGGTATGAATTTAATGTATAATTACAGCTAGTTACAATATTTCACTCATTTGTAGATCTTGCAATAAAATATGGAGCTTATCATCTTATACAATAAACATACCATTATTAGAATTTCTTAATGAAATTTTCAGCTTAATATACAAGCAGAAGTAGCTGGCAAAAGCTCAGATGGGCTTGGTAAAACATACATTTTCTAAATATGTTTTTATTTACACTTAAGTTAATTAAAGCAATCACAATATTACTGGTATTCAACTCTTTTAAAACTATCATCTGGCCTTCATTGTGCCAATTCCACATTAATGTTGTAAATCCTTCAAATAGTTTCCTATCAAACATTTACAACCCTATTCCTAATCAGATAGTGTTTTAGCATTATACATGAAATAATTTATTTGGAAAAAGAGGGAAAGAGAGCAGCTTATATTCTTTTGTTTATTTAGAAAATACAATGATGCTAAATATTCTCAAAATTGCCCCCTTCCAAATATATTCCAGTCCCCCTCCCATTAGCGGTTTTTCCTGATACCATCCCTAAAAAACTGAAGAGGATATGACTTATTTGTGCAATTTTTTTCACAAAAATATCTAGAAAATAAAAGATCTATTAGTATTAAAAGGCTCAAAATCACTTCCCACCAAACACTTTCTGCCCCCTATTTTGTAAAGAGAAATTTTTGGGATAGCGACCCTGTTTTATTTGTATTCTTGTCCTTAGAATGTGTCAAATCTCACATTTCACATTGTACTGCAAATCCTTTAAAGTGTCTCTTGTGGAGTACATTTACCATTATATTGAAGAGAGTTGTACTTCAGACTGCTCCTTGGGGTAATCCCCTGTGTACTTATATGAATTTTGAGAAAGTTTCATTGTATTTTAGCTGTGCCGAATCTTTGCAATAAATGATTGTGTTCTGGGACAAGTGGAACAACAAACTAGAGTAGATGATGGAAGGGTAATTCAACAATGATAGATATTTTTCCTTTTATTCCAATTTGTAACATTTCCTTCAATAATTTTAATTTTGATATGGAGTCATATGCTTTTTCGAAGTCAATGAAAACCGCTACTTCTGTTTCTTTTTGGTCCATTCTTTCTTAAATATGTTGACTCAATTTCACTATTTGTTGACTTGTTGAATGGCGTTTTCTAAAACTAGTTTGAGCTTCTGTTATTAAGTTTTGAGTTCCAAGATACCAATTAAGTCTATTCCCAACCATTCTTTCTATTCTAGATAATATATGCTTGAATTTTTTATGAAAATAATATATCTAAGTAACACTATTTTGTTTAATATAAAAATCAGTTCAAACATAAGAAAATCAACAGGTTGTGAGTGGCCTGAAGTTAACCCAGCTTTATTCTAAGCCAAACAAAGTAATACATAAATTCCAATGTGTAAGGACTATGATACAGTGAAGCACAAAATTAATATAATTTTGAGTCAAACTAGTACTCAATGCTCCACTTATTGCTAGTATTTACCTAGAACGCATTTTGTTAGGATCTTCCTAATATAATCAGCTGTTGTCGACTAATAGTTGTTGGTTTGGTGAACTCCTTGGAGGTAATAGGTGTGTCTCTGTAGGTATCTTGATGAACTTGAAGTTTGGGTTTTCTTCAAAGGTATGTCGAAATTAAACAATTTTCTTTCATATTTATTTATGAAGATTTTTTCCCACGTGGTTAATACAGCTGGACCTTGGACGCTTTTTAAAAAGTGGATTTCTCATTCTATATCATGATTCTCCTTTCCAATGTAAAAGTTGTCACAGCCTTTGCAGTTTATCCGGTACATACCTTATTTTTTGTGTGTGGGTATCTCCTTTGTATTATGTGATTTCAAAAGGTGTTGTACACTAAATTTGTTCTGTGGGGCCAAAGTAATATTGTGCTCTTTAAAGACTTTTTGGAAAAGGTGTGTAGCTCTGGGATGATATGTAAATTTTCTGTATGAAGTTTCGTTGCTGATTGGGGAAAGAGTAGTTACTTGTTTACATCATTGTTGTCTTTTGAATTTATCAATGTTCTATTAGTCGACAACAGCTGATGATGTTAGGAAGATCCTAACGAAATGTGTTCTAGGTAAATACTAGCAATAAGTGGAGCATTGAGTACTAGTTTGACTCAAAATTATATTAATACATAAATCTCTTTTTTCTCAATTACTAAGAGGCTATTAATAATTCTTGATTTCATATTTTGGTTTTAATATCTAAAGTTAACTGAGAAGGGTGGCTCAGACAATTTCGTCTGTGGCTCACATTCAGGAGGCCTGAGTTCGATTCCTGTGGCTGACCTACCTGACCCAGGTTTTTTTTGGAGGTTTTCCTGAGTCGCCAGGAGAATGCTGGGTGCTCCCGAATTTCATGTCCCTCCATTTCATCTCCATTATCATTTAATATCATCTCTCCTCTCTATCAACAGAGAAGTGTTGACAAGTGTCTCACTGGTACATGGAGATATGATATGCTCTGTGAGAAACTTCCTCCTCTGTAGGACAGTCTTCAGTCATCGAGCCTGGTCTGGTGGGGGCCTTTCCGAATCGCAGTTGTATGAGCTGCCGGTTGTGCTGGCCTGCCGAGAGGTTTTCAACTGGAAAGTATAGAAACCTTGGCCTCTGCACTGTCGTGGCTCCTTGGGACGGCCACCCTCTGTCTCCTCCCGCCTTTTTCTCCCAGGGTTGTCCTACTTGGTCATAGGCATGATAGTTCAAGTCTGGCTGCAGTGCCGAATACCCTCTGTAGCATAAAGCCATGCAATCTAAAATCTAAAGTTAACAGTACTGGAGCTGTATGAATATATATATATATATATATATATATATATATATATATATATATATATAATCATCTATAACCTCACTAACTCATCTTTCTATTCCTTTTCAGATCCTTATGCATCCCCAAAAGGTGCTTCAAAAGTAATGACACATTTGGGTGAGTAGACTTTTTGTTTTTTTCTTAAATATAAAATAACTGCATATACTATGGACATTGAAAGTTTAGTTAACTTACAAAATCACTTATTTAAATAAAATAATTAATAACAATTATTAATGAAGTATATTTAGGATAAGTCATCTGAATTGGCTTAATTTTGAGCCAACAGAGGATTATTCAAACAAAATCTAGAAGGAAAACTGCTATGGTTCGCCGTGCAGAAAAATATTGAAGGAAATAGTAATAATATTAAGTTAAACCTTAAACAACTTATTCAATTGTATGTATTAATTTGTAAATATACTAGTCAGTGAGCTATAAATTAATAAGAAAGTCCAGAAAGTATGTATAATATTGCCAAATTTAAACAGAATGCTTATATAATAAAAATAATTCAAATATAACTGTGTAAGATAAATCACCTTGTTCCTTTCAAATATTAGGCTCTGTGACCTGTTACATCTCACATTGAATTCTTAATCTAATGTTGTCTTAGACAACCTAAGTACTCTTTTTGTTGCTTTTGGTATTCTATTTGTGTACATATGTAGATGATTTACCTATTTGTATTAGTAATTAAGATATGACTTATCATAGGTTCTATTTTGTAATTCTTCCATTACTTCCTCATTATGTCGATTGTCATTTATCCTGCTGTGTATCACATAAATTTTATTTCATTAGCCCTTATTCTGCTATCATCTTTCATCTTTTCTGTGAATTGACTGCTTCATTAGAAAAGGGACTATGATATGTAAGTAAATTTATTCTTTCCAAGATTTTTTAATCTAAATATACTTTATTATAATTAGGGTATTTTCAGCAGAACCATAATTTTGTTCTCCTTATTGAGTTTCATGTCATATTTAAGTCCAATTTTGTTACATGGGCTTGGAGGAATTTAGTAACAGTGATGTGTAAATTAAATGAGCAAACTACTTGTGGTCTGATAGTCGACATGAAAAATTCAATGCCACGGCCGGGATTTGAACCACAGATCTCCTGGTTTCCGTCCAGTCACTCTTACCCATTGGGCTACCATGGCTAACTTGCCGTCATGACATTAAATCTCCAATTGACTCATATATTTCCCCGGTAAAGCACTAGAGACTTTTGCATCCGAGATACATCATTTGTGGCAACTTGTTATTGTAAGTACTTGAATCCCAGGCTTCATCATTTAACTATTATTATTTTAAATTAATTGATGGAAATTAATCATTTCTTCACGCTAGCTGTATACAGGCTAAGGTTTTGGATTGATAGAGTCGACATGAAAAATTCAATGCCACGGCCGGGATTTGAACCATGGTTCTCCTGGTTTCCGTCCAGTTGCTCTTGCCCATTGGGCTACCATGGCCAACTTACCGTCATGACATTAAGCTATGGGCTTGCCCCATAGCTCAGTCGGTAGAGCACCTGCCTGCTGTGCAAGGGGTCCCGGGTTCAATTCCCAGCTGCGGGTGGGGATTTTTCTCCAACCAAAATAATCACCCTTCTTCAACAGAGTCTGAATGTATGAATGAGAGTGTGAATATAATGATTAAAAATCTAAAGTACCAGCACCCATCATCTATAAGTTAACACCATTGCCAATAGGCGATATGTTCCAAAGGGGAATGGCTGCCGATATGACCATTGCAGTTAAAGGTGGGGTATAAATGGAATGTGACTTATAACACATTTAGGCTGCCTGGATTGATGTTAAAAAATGGGTAGCTAGCAGAAATGTTATTCTTGAGCTAGTAGCTGTGGAACTATTGTATATCCAGCGATTTGCTGGTGGGAGACCAGAATGAGAAAATGTATGTAATCATAGAGTCAACATGAAAAATTCAGTGCCATGGCTCTTACCCACTGAGTTACCAAGGCCAACTTAAATGTTATGACAGCAAGTTGGCCATGATAGCTCAGTGGGTAAGAGCGACTGGATGGAAACCAGGAGATCCATGTTTCAAATCCTGGCCATGGCATTGAATTTTTCATGTTGAATCTATCAAAAACCTTAGCCTATATACGACTAGTGTGAATAAATGATTAATTTCTATCAATTAACTAAAGTATGTAGACATGTTGAAGAAATTGAAAGTTACTAAGCATGCCAAAAGAGGAAGAGATTTCAGGAATAGAACACTAGGAGGCAGTTAACTGATATTATGTTTATGCTAAGCAAAGTTCGTACAATGAGACAGTGATAAATTTAAATATACTTTACACTCTATAATTTTTCCCCCTACAATAACTACAACTAAGTTTTATACTTATCTAATAGTTTAGTCTTCACTGTATATTATCATGTTTATTACTCCTATGAGTAATTATATTACAACAGCTTCATCACACTGGTTTTAAAATACTAAGTCCAAGAGCTTGCTTCTTTTCACTCTTCGTACTGTGTTGCTATTTGCTAGCATATGAAGTACCTCTGTGTTTTCATGTGGACGTAACATTTCGTGCTTAACCACAGCAGCTTTAATTTCTTCATTGGAAAATTCTATATTCAATTCCCTGTGGATATTGTCATAGCCTACATACCAAGGTGCTTTTACTATAGCCGTTAGTACCGTAATCTGAAATCTGAATGGTTTTGGCATTCGTTTTCTTGGAGCAATCCCATAGGAGTAAGCCATACATCCATACAGATTTCAGTAGTTGTTTATAAATCAACAATATCAACTTGCCTATATTCATACTGTTACCCTGGCGGTAGAGATGGCCGGTGGAGATTCGGGAAACTTCGGGGCCGATCGTTACCGGAAGAGACAGTTGAGCGTAGTGTTGGAAAAATAAATAGTTTTTGAGGTGATCTAGCAATTTTGTGATGGTGAACGGTGAATTGCTAGGAAAATAAAGTGTAGTTTTTCTGTTTGTAACCTCGACTTGTTATTTCACGAACCCACAAAGTCACAACTGGTGTCAGAAGTGGAACATACGACAATGGAAGCTGCATTGGCAAAGATTTTAGAGAAAATGGAAGAAATGAGGACGGCAAATGAAAACCTCGCTGCAAAAACAGAAGTGGCAAATAGCAACCTGGCCGCGGAGTTGAAACAAATAAAGACCGAATTGACCACAGAAATGAGGGCAGCGAACGACAGCCTGGCCACGGAGCTGAAAGCGGCAAACGAGGCCCTTGCCGTGAAGTTTGAAGAACAGTTGGCCGGCGTGAGGGATAACGTGACGGAGCTGGGCAAGCGGATGGGCCAAGTGGACGAGCGCGTCGAGGACCTGGCGAGCCGCGTTGACGACCTGGAGGGAAAGGCCGACACCAGCGTCAAGTCCCTGAACGCCATAGTAGAGGACGTCGTCGGCAGGAAACTGAAGGATTTGAAGGCCGACGCGCCGGGACGCGACACAACATCTGCGCGCGTCAAACCGCCGAAATATGACGGCGCGTCAACATTTGAGGTCTTCCGCCGCCAGTTCGACACAGTGGCCAAGCACAACAGATGGTCACCGGAGGAGGAGGCCACACAGCTAATAACCAGCCTCCAGGGACGGGCCGCGGAAATCCTAAACGCGGTGCAGACAACGACGGCGCCCAAGGACATCTGGGAGGCCCTGGAGAATCGTTTCGGGAACCACCGCTTAGCTGCAGCGTACCGCAGCCAACTAAAGGCAAGGTCACAGCAGCCGGGGGAGACGCTGCAGGAGTTCGCCATAGCGATTGAGCAGCTAGCTGGCAAGGCCTTGGTTGACCTGCCACTGGAGTTCGTATCCCGGGAAGCCGCCTACAACTTTGTCGACGGGGTACGGGACACGGAGATTCGTCAGCGCCTAATGCTCGGCGATTATAAAACCATCCATGAGGCGCTGACAGCGGCATTAAGGATGGAGGCGGCCAAGATAGCATCTATCCCGACGTCGAGAACGAGGAGTGTCCGCTACGCCGGAGACAGAAGACCAGCTGAGGGACGCCGGCGAACACCTAGTGGCCTGTGTTGGGGGTGTGGACAGCCCGGACACCTGCGGAGAGACTGCCCACACCAGGAAGAGCAGCCGGAAAACGAGTAAGGGCCGTCGTGGAGAGGGGCACGTCGGCGCCATCACCACCATCCCCTCGAGTGACACTGCGCGCCGTCAGCCGGCGTATGGATGACAGCCTCATAGCGGACGGTTGGGTAAGAGGAAAGCCGTGCCGCGTGCTGGTGGTACACCTGGATCGCCTGGCCCGCTACGAAGCCGCTGTTCGGGACGACCAGCCTTGAGGAGGGAGCAGTGTTACCCTGATGGTAGACTCGCGAAGCCGATGAATAAATGATGGCCGGTGGAGATTCGGGAAACTTCGGGGCCGATCGTTACCGGAAGAGACAGTTGAGCGTACTTTTGGAAAAATAAACAGTTTTTGAGGTGATCTAGCAATTTTGTGATGGTGAACGGTGTATTGCTAGGAAAATAAAGTGTAGTTTTTCTGTTTGTAACCTCGACTTGTTATTTCACGAACCCACAAAGTCACAATACTAACAGTGATTTGGAGACAGCCACCTTGATGCAAAGTCCTGAGGGACCTTCGAAGCTATTCTGAGATTGATATTTCTTAGTGTATATTCTATTGTCTTTATATGAACCTATGCTATATGAATACCATAAATATTGGACAAAGAATGAATCGATACAAACCCAGTTCTGACTTGTTTCCATAAAGGAGTATATTATGAATGTGTCAGAATATTCAATGCCTTTCCAAAATACTTAAAATTATTATCTTCAGGAAAAAGGTTACGTATAAGTCTGCTCTTAAAAACTATCTATGCAGCAAGACCTATTACTTAGTACAGGAATTTATGAATGTCCTGTTACAATAAAGGGAATGCAATGTATCATTGTACTGGTTTAATGTGTTATCTCCATAAACAAATGGTTGTCACATTTTCTTGGAGTATGTGGCTTGTTTGTGCCTGACTCATCTAATCTAAATAAATCTAATTTCCTTTCCCTTTTTAATTTTGTATGTTGATTAGGAGTGTGTTCAGGTACATTGGTGATGAGTAATTGTATAATATGTGTAGTATAAGTAGTTCTTAAAGTGTTTTCCTTCAGTCAAATATTACAGATTTTATATGTTTGGTCGTGGAGATAAAAAAGATAAAAATAATAATAAAAATGTTTAAAACAAAATAAAAAAGGCATGCTTTTATGAATGGTGGTGGTAGTTAAAATGGTTTGTGTTGATTTGGTGAGGTTGATTTCTGTATGATACGTTCAATGTCCTAGAGTGCTGCTCAGTGATGGGACCAAACAAACAAAATGTAAACAAAACAAATGAACAAAACCCTTAAGTATCCTTGCATATCTGCTTGTTTGGTATGCCTTGAATTGTGATACACCAGTGATATCTTATCAATTGGATTAATTTCCATCATGATGTATCTATGGATCATAAAGAGATGCTAACCAGATACTTTTCCACTATGCTGGTTACTCATGGGGAACCTATAGTTGCTGCAGCCACCTCATCATTTCTATGAGGTCAAAGCCAGGGGTGAGGAAGAAGTTTGTTCTAGGTATAGGAAAGGATGATCTAATGGGGATATATCTTTTATCAAGCCTTTCTTCCCGCAACAGGCTTTGAGGTTTGGGAACTCCATGTCTCTTTGCCACCTCTGGTTTTGGGTTGGGCTGCTGGGTAGGATGGTCTGGTTGGGTTTGGAGGTTGGGGCTCTGGACCCATGTTGCTTGTGTGTGCTGTGTATTACTTCATGACACCCATGGAGCACATGGGAATTGTTGCATGAATTGAACAAACGTTGATCTAGGTTGCTGTGCTTGCTTTTGTTGAGTTGCTGGTTTGACAGCTGACGTAGCTTAGTCCAATCCTGAGTGATTGGTATGAGAAGACATTCTTTCTCTCTCTCTCCATTGGTCAGCTGGTTGGTGTTGATTATTGCCATCCCTGTGATGGCTGTGGTCTTCCAGCAGCAATGATCACCTTATTGACTGGGCATCCACCATAGTAGGCTGCATGCTCATCCTTACAGTTTGCGCATGTATATAAATAAGTGGATGTTCATTGACAGACATCTTTATGAAGGGATTCACTGAAGGCACGGTAGATTAATGGAATAGCTGGAGTGATTGAACTCCTAACACCATTAACATAGAGGGGCGCTGCCAGTGATCTTGACTGCTTCAACTTTTATCTGGTAATAATGCTCCTGGCTTTAGCACTCCTTTAAATATAGGTATTTCGTTTTGATAGTATGTTCCAGATGTTACTAAAAGCTGAAGGGTCTCAAACTGCCTAAATAGAACCTTCTTGAAGCCAAAATTTCTTGGGCTAAAGGGGGATACACCAGCAATTGTCTTTGAAGACCTGTTGTTGTTCCAGGACTATGATACAATGAAGCACAAAATTATATTAACCTGTTATTGTGTTTCGCAGCCGGAAGTAACAAAAGCAGTGAGATGGAGTGATTCATGCCTAATCCATATGTGGCAGGTATTTGCAGGCCACTGTGACAATATTTTCTCTTTGAAGGTTTCCTTCATTCTTTTTACTTTCTTATGTTATCCATTATAGGATTTAGAGACATAGTTAAAAACTGTCCTTAATCACTGCTCATTATGATATTGACATAATGTAATTGATTCTGGCTATGACATGATCATTAAATTAAACAGCTTTGGTATGAAAGCAAATGAAAATAATCAAATTTATAGTTATTGAAAATAACCATGTACAGTTTTCAAACAAATTACGCTCTCAATGGGGTCATTAACTTCTCATTAACATTCATAAAAAAACTGTCAGTTAAACCATTCACTGTTCCTTGCACAATAAAACTTAAACTTAAGGGCTTCAAATTGTATTAAACTGCGCTCAATTATCTCAATTAGGAGATAGTTAATTGTGTGCATACTTTGGTTTTCTTATTATCATTATTGATTTTTTCAGCTTCAACAAGTAAGGCAGGTAACTGGCTACGAAATTGTCACATAAATTCAGCATTTAATCGAGGATGTGTTCCAGTATTTCCTCACAAGTCTGTTGTGTACAAAGAAGTGAAAGGTAAGAGTGTAGCATAAGTCATAATAACCTTTCTTCCTGAAACTAAGTCTGAGTTGTTTAATGTGAGCAAACAGAATATGAGGTAAGGCAGCAAAGAAACTGGACCTAATTTTTTACCAATCTTTTGCAATTTCAGAGATAGAGTGGAATAGAACATTGACCTATGGACTCTTCTCTATTACCACACAAAGTTTCACTCATAATATGATGGTTAGCATGGCCATAACCAGTGTTAGATGTGAATCATGTGTCTTCCATTGGAACAATATAGAATACTGAAGTAGAAAAATATATCAGCATTAAATTCGTACAAAAGCTCAGAAAATCTACCAAATACAAATTGTTAACAGAAATTTATGATGATCAGTGTCTAGCAGCTTGTGTACAGTTTTATGAGTGGTTTAAGAAATTTAAGGAAAGTAGGGAAGATGTCAGAGATGATACAAAATTGTGCCATCCTTCCACTATGGTAACTAATAGGAATGTGGAGAAGGTCACTAAAGTGATTCAAAGAGATTGCCAAATGAGCATCTGAGCAGTTGCTGAACTCCAATATTCAATATGGAAAACGTTAAATGTTGCATTATGAATCTGAGAATGAAAAAACGAAGTTTATGTTTAAATGTTTTTGTAAAACATAACATCAGTGCAAAAGAAACATTAAGCGATTTTTCGAGATTTTGAGGACATGTTTCGTAAACTAACGTTCACATCATCAACTCTAATGCAACTAAAGCTTGATCCAGTGGTGTGGGTAGCTCTGGAGTTGCTGCTGCCATCTGTTGGTTTTGTGATGAATTTAAATGTGGGGTTCTCTTCTGGCGGAATTATGAAGTTCATTAGTTGGTTTTTATGTTTTTCTATGTATATTCTCTCCCATATGACGAGTTTACTATGTTTTTGTACGTATTTTAGTAATTCTGTGCTATCTTCAATTTCATGATTTTCAGACCAGAAATGAGCTGCTATTGTGGACTTATCAATATTTTTGTATCTTAAGTGCCTGAAGTGTTCTTTCTTTCTAGTACCTATGTTTCTTTTTGTCCTCCCTATGTACATTTTTTCACAGTCTTTACACTTAATCTTGTAAATGCCTAACTTTTCTTCTGGGTTTATCTTATCAGTATTATTACTGTTAAGTAGGTTTTTAATGTTGTAATTGTTTTTTGGGCCAATGTTATATTGTATTTCTTGAATATTTTTTGGAACTATTTTGTGGCTCAGGGGTGGTAAGTAAATTTAGCAAATCTAATTTCTTGTTTCTGAGATCTGCTTTAATCTTTTTTGAAGTTTGAATAATTTTATTTTTTTATCTACAAGGCTTTTTCCATACCCATTTTTAATTGCAGTTTTTAAGATTTGATGGTATTTCTTTTTGATATTCTTGCTGGCTGAGGGGTAGGTTTACTAATCTGTGTGTGAGATTATTGATGGTGGCATATTTGTGTGAAATTGGGTGGAAATTATTTGCTTTGATGTAATTATCTGTGTATGTTGCTTTTCTATAAATACCAAATTTCAGTTTTTCATTGTTTTTTGTGATTTAAGTGATTTGTTGTGTTGACATTATTAAAACATTAAATATAATCCTGTGTTCTTTAGAAGCATAATTATGGTTTCCAAAACACTGATTTCCAATCCATGCATTGGTAGAGCCTGCAATCCTCAGGAAGAACATGAGCAAATAAAGATTCAAAACAGTGATTATTTTTGTTTTTCAATATCTGGAATTTATCTGCATTGACTGGGGGCCTGAAGGTCAAAGTGTCAGTCAGGTCTTAAAAATCCTTTAAGAACCTCCATGAGCATGTCCAATGAGGGAGATAAATTGTGGAAAATACCTCAAGGATCCTCCAACAGCTCAATGCTGAAATTCACAACATGCTAGCTGTAAAGAATTGTTTAGTAAAACAGCTTTCCAGTGATGGAACATCCATTATATATGCCAGAACTGGAACTTTACTACTTTTTTCTCTTTCTGAAAATCAAATCTACTCTCAAAAGAATTAAGTTTGAATCTGTATATGCAATGAGAGCATAAGTAATACAGCAGAGCAAAAGATCTCCCCTTTCCAATGAGAAAAATTGCAACTACTGATTCGTTTGCTGATGATACTAGCATAATAGTGACTAGCAGCAACCTACATTATTTTGCACTAAAACAGAGTAATGCATTCGTCACTAAGGTGAGTAAACTCATAATAAATATTTACAAAACCAAGGTCTTGAGGTTTGAGGCTTACAATTCGCAAAATCTTTCTCTGTGCATAGGCTTTAATAAGGCTGTTCTTGATCAGACTTCATTCATTAAATACTTGGGTCTGCAGGTTGATACCAATCTTAATTGAAAAGATGATATAGAGCATATCATAGACAAGTTGAGATAAGTTACTATTGCACTTAGGTTGTTGAAATAAGTTAGTGTCTAATTCAGACATTAAAACATGTATACAATGCATATTTTTGTTCAATAATTAAATATAGTTTAATATTCTGGGGTAAGCAAGTTTTATATTACAGAAGAGAGATGTCAGAGCTATATGTAGCATCAATGTTATGCCTACATATAAGGAGTCTGTTTCAATGGCTGAATATTTTAACACTTCCTTGTGCATATATTTTTATGTTTATATGTTTCCATATCAAAAATTAAGACTGCTTTACACAAAATGTGTATTATTATTTTTTATTTTATTTTTTTCCTCTCCCTTCCTCATCAATGCTGGTGCTAGGAGTCGCTCAGGTTCCCTCAGAACTAAGGAGCCGAAGCATTTGACCTGAGATACCAGGGTTGAGGGTTCGATGAAGAGATGAATCATGGGACAATTGGTGGAATGATGGTGGAAGCTGGAGGACCTGGAGGAAACTCACCCCAGCACCATGCTGTCTAAAAATACCACTTTGTGATCGCCTGGGATCGAACCCCGGCCACCTTGGTGAGAGCCAAGCTGTCTAACCACTCAGCCATGGCGCGGCCGTAAAAATGTGTATACACCAAGCATAAATATAAATAAAGAATGAACTTATACAAACCCAGTGCTAGATTCCAGAAAGGAATATATTATGAATTTTTCAGAATATTCAATGCCTTTCCAAAATATTTAAAATTACTATCTTCAGGAAAAATGAATAAGTATAAGTCTGCAATTCCTTTCTTGGAAGTGTTGAAAACAGTGTTGTTATGATAAATTAAATTTAAAGGGAGTCGATTAATGACACTAAACAACACTTACTTTTAAATTTTTCCGGAACATGTTTCAGAGACTCCCTTTAAATTTAAGTATAAGTCTGCTCTTAAAAACAATCTATGCAGCAAGGCCTATTACTCTGTATTGCAGGAATTTATGGATGATTGCTAAAGAGTCCAGTGCAGTAAAGGGAATGTAACATATCATTGTATTGGTTTAATGTATTGTTATCTCCTTAAACAAATCGTTGTCATATTTTCTTGGATTATGCGTCATGTTTGTGCATGACTCATTTAAATCTAATCTCTTTTCCTTTATTAAACTTATTTGTCGATTAGGCAATGAGTTCAGGTATATTGGTAATGAGTAGTTGTAAAATGTTGTGTGTAGTAGAAGTTCTTAAAATGTTTTCCTCTTTCAGTATTGTATTTATTTCATCCTTTGGAACATAATACATATGTTATTGGACACGTCAGTTCAAGATACAAAGATAAATATAAAAAGTTACATAAGACTAAAAACTGTAACAGATACAGGATCCAACAAAAGTCTAAAATAGAAAAAGCAAATAAATATAAACTATATAAAGACCATAGAGAAATGCTATATAAAAGTAATTGTTCACAAATGTGGAGTTTACTCTACTTCATAATTTAATTCAATTTAATTTATTTTGTCCTTTTGATTGATATCAGACACGTCATAGTATAAAAATTACATTAATGGCCACTGTCATTATTTACAATCACTTAAAACTAATTAACATTTAAAAACTCATTTACAGAATAAAATGAATGTTGCAGTAAAAAGAGTTTTACTCCCTTTTTAAAATGTATAAGGTTCTTCATTTGTTTAATATTTTCTGGTAGCCTGTTGTATAATCTTATACCTTTATTAATAGCACTAGATCTGAAGATTTCCATTCTACAACTTTGAATGTGGAAGTCATCTTTCTGACGTATATTGTATTTGTGAATATCGGCATTTTTGTAATTTTGTATTTGTATTAAGTTAATTAGGAGTCGATTAATAACACAAAACAACACTCACTTTTAAATTTTCCCGGAACCGGTTTCTGAGGTCTTCCCTCTATCTTCAGCCGGACATCGACTAGTTCTCATTGGTGTAGCTGGCAATATTTTGTCTTCGGTCTCCTCTGGTGGCGGTTCGAGGAACTTGCTGAACAAATCTTTCTGGGGGATGTCGAAATTGAATACTTTGTTCCTATTTTTTGAAATAAAGATTTGTTCCCATGTGGACAGTTCTTCTTTTCCTGTTGTATGTTTTAGTAATTTTGGTTCTGGATTTATGTTGTGGTTTTTTTCCCAAAAATGCGTGGCAACTGCTGATTTTTCTAATTGTTTGTATTTTATGTTCCTAAAGTGTTCCTTTGCTCTTGTTTCTAAATTTCTTTTCGTTTTTCCAATATAAATTTGACTACAGTCACAGCATTCAATTTGATATATACCAGATTTTTTGTTAGATGGAATGGCATCTTTGATGTTTGAGCAAATTAGGTTTTTTAAGGAGTAATGGTTCACTGGAGCTAGTTGAATGTTTTGTTTTTTGAAGACTTTTTTGAATTTATCAAAGGCCCATGGATGGTAAGTGAATTTTTTGAAGATCATTTTAGTTTCTGTAGCTGAGAGGGTTGTGGTTTCCTTTAGTAGTTTCTTCTTTTTTGCTAAGTTCACTTTTTTGTCTACTAGTGATTTGGGAAAGTAATTTTTCTGTGCTATTTCAATAATTTTGTTGTATTCTATTTTGTATTCTTCTGCTGTGAGAGGGATGTTGACCAGTCTGTGTGCTAAACTATTAAAGATTGCCTGTTTGTGGGATCTTGGATTGTAGCCATTAGCTTTTATGTAGTTGTCTGTCTGTGTTGGTTTTCTGTAAATGCCAAAGTTTATTCTATTTTTATTTCTGATTATTTTTAGATCTAAAAATGGTAAATACTCGTCTTTTTCAACTTCTACAGTGAACTTGATGCTTTCTTCTTGAATATTTAAAAGTTTTAGTGCATCACTGATGTGTTTTTTTGGCACTATGGCAAATATGTCATCTACATATGTGAAGACACACTAGTCTCATTTGACGTTAAATCACTGTTTCCCAGCATACCAGTTAAACAACTCCCAACATTGATAGAAAAATGGCTCAAATCACTTGGAATGTCATCACTTGAAATTTCAGATTACATCGAACTTACCAAATTATGCATAGAACAGAATTTCTTCCAGTTTCAAACAAAATATTTCCATCAAACTTCTGGTTTAGCAATGGGAAACCCCTTATCACCCTTCCTGGCCGATCTGTACATGAGTGCACTAGAAATAAGGATCACTAAAGGTTTCCCATGGATGTTCAAACTCTGGCAAAGATATGTAGATGACATATTTGCCATAGTGCCAAAAAAACACATCAGTGATGCACTAAAACTTTTAAATATTCAAGAAGAAAGCATCAAGTTCACTGTAGAAGTTGAAAAAGACGAGTATTTACCATTTTTAGATCTAAAAATAATCAGAAATAAAAATAGAATAAACTTTGGCATTTACAGAAAACCAACACAGACAGACAACTACATAAAAGCTAATGGCTACAATCCAAGATCCCACAAACAGGCAATCTTTAATAGTTTAGCACACAGACTGGTCAACATCCCTCTCACAGCAGAAGAATACAAAATAGAATACAACAAAATTATTGAAATAGCACAGAAAAATGACTTTCCCAAATCACTAGTAGACAAAAAAGTGAACTTAGCAAAAAAGAAGAAACTACTAAAGGAAACCACAACCCTCTCAGCTACAGAAACTAAAATGATCTTCAAAAAATTCACTTACCATCCATGGGCCTTTGATAAATTCAAAAAAGTCTTCAAAAAACAAAACATTCAACTAGCTCCAGTGAACCATTACTCCTTAAAAAACCTAATTTGCTCAAACATCAAAGATGCCATTCCATCTAACAAAAAATCTGGTATATATCAAATTGAATGCTGTGACTGTAGTCAAATTTATATTGGAAAAACGAAAAGAAATTTAGAAACAAGAGCAAAGGAACACTTTAGGAACATAAAATACAAACAATTAGAAAAATCAGCAGTTGCCACGCATTTTTGGGAAAAAAACCACAACATAAATCCAGAACCAAAATTACTAAAACATACAACAGGAAAAGAAGAACTGTCCACATGGGAACAAATCTTTATTTCAAAAAATAGGAACAAAGTATTCAATTTCGACATCCCCCAGAAAGATTTGTTCAGCAAGTTCCTCGAACCGCCACCAGAGGAGACCGAAGACAAAATAGTGCCAGCTACACCAATGAGAACTAGTCGATGTCCGGCTGAAGATAGAGGGAAGACCTCAGAAACCGGTTCCGGGAAAATTTAAAAGTGAGTGTTGTTTTGTGTTATTAATCGACTCCTAATTAACTTAATTTATACAACAACACTGTTTTCAACACTTCCATAAAAGGATTTTGTATTTGTAGTTTATTTTGTTTTACATGGATCACTAATTCCAAAATATACATACATGCTAGAGGTAATATTTGATGTTTTTTGAATAATGGCCTGCAAGATGTTCTGTTATCCACCCCACTTAGTGTCCTTATCATTCTTTTATGAAGTTTAAAAACTCTATCTGCCTTTTTCCCCCAGAACACTATCCCATATTGTAACTGACTGTGAAAGTATCCATGTAATAAGTGGAGATGAAGGAAGTGAAGTATTGTAGTTTGTTATAGTGTTTCTTATAATGTGCAAGTTTCCTTGCATGTATATGAAACAGTGGGAATTATATTTTTAAAACAAAATTAGTAATTTTATTGTTTTTCTCTTCTGTCTTTAGTAAGTGTGAAAAGTATGAGTTATATGGAAGAACTATGCCGAAAACTAAACCCAATAGATGCTCATGAGTGGAGATTTGCAACACGTGGTGAGAAGTTCGGTATGATTTTACAGGTAAATGAATGTGCATATTTTTGTTCTGGTTAACTGATCTTGAATTTACTATGGCAACACAAGTAGAGCAGAAAAAAGAATATGTACATGCAGCACTTACTAAGTTTCACTTATATTTAAATCCCGTTATAGTAAAATGTTCCTAATACCATTGGTTCCCACAGATAAAGCCATGTTTCTAGGATCTGGTTGTGAAAAGATTGATGCCAGTTTTTGTGAAACTGACATACTACTATGTTTTGCAGTAGTTTAACCTGATGCGCAACGTATTATAATGGCCAATAAACCCTGGAGTTAGGTGTATGGGGGCCGAATTATTATTCAATGGGAATCAACATGGTAGGATTTTCAGGATTTAGGAATATATGGTGTTTTCCAGTTTGGATTTTATAATTGTAATCTTTATTTTGTATTTCCATTTGATGACGTAAAAGGAAAGATGAGAAATAAATTACAAATAATTACAAAATAAGGGCCAATATCCTTTCAGACACTAAGAAAATTACTGAGGCGTAATTAAAATGTCCTTGCTAAGTTTACCTAGGGACAACAAAATGAAAGGACCAGTTTACACATAGGCTCAGTATTATAATTTTATTAATTGTATTTTGGCATTTAATTCATTTATTTACAATCTTTAATTGTTATTAAATGCTTGTTTATTAAGAGGCAGGCATAAATCCTAGTTAAATGTATGGAAATAGAAAGATGACAAATAAAGCACAATAGAGGTGGTCCCATTATGATCCCAACATGATCCTTATATTAACTCACTACTTGAGATAATATAATAGAGTAGTAATAACCTCAGAGCCTCAGAAAATATGTATATATACATTTTATCACATCCAGAACAGTTATAAACTTTTTTTTTAATTTATGTCCTCCAACATTAAGTCATATCAGACGATGAATGAAATGGGTGAAATGATGCTCAAATAATCCCGGGGTCCATGGAGCTTAGAGTTACCTGACATTCGTCTTTCAGGATAAGGGAAAACCCCGGAAAAACTTTATCCAGGTATCTCACCCTGACCAAGATTTGAACTCAGGACCTCTTGAACGTGAGCCAGGCACGCTACCATCTACGCTAACGAGGCGGGCAATATATATAAACTTTAAGCACTGTTTGTAAAGTCATGAACAAAAATCAACGAAATCAACTGTTTCCATTTATAACAACAATGAATAATATACATTGACTGTTCTAATACACACAGACCATGAGTAGGCAAGCTTTTGAAAGATATAATCAGATCTGAAAAATTCAGTGCCATAGCCGCGATTGGAACCACAGATCTTTTATTTTACAAATGGCTGCTCCGCCACTGAGCTATCATGGCAATATATTGGTATGACATTAAATTCTCCAATTGATTTGTATTTTCACAGGAGTTCAAGAGGAAATCTCAAATTAAACATTCCATATCACAATTGTGACTTACAATTCATTAACACTTATGTTCTGGGCCTTTGAATGTTTTATTATAGTTTTTAGTACTAATTCCACCTTACAAAACAAAAGTAATTGCATCTTCTTCCTTACTATTTTTTTTTTAAGAATCTCATTAATGTATCAGTCTTTTAAGATTGAATAAGAATTATCTACACTGCTGTTTGTGAAAATTGCAACACCAAGAAGGAATTACCCGAATAACTCCAAACTTGTTGGAAGTGTAGAAGAGTGCACAAGCAATAATTGATTAGATTTGAAGATAGGTGAGGTACACATAGGCTGAGCAGAGCCCTCACATGTCAGTCCAACAGGTAGTGTTGTGCCCATTGTAGTAAGTGCAGAGCTGTCAACAAGGTGGAAACAATGAAGTAAGTGCCAGTATGCCTCATCGATGTCAAAGGGAGCCATATTGACATGTCACCAAGTTTGAATGGGGCAGAATGATCAGTCTCCAGGTAGCAGGTTTGTTATATCATGACATTTCAGCTTGTACAGGGCATGCTGCTACGACAGTGATGTGTCTGTGGAAGCAGTGGATAGATGAAGGTCGTACGTAGTGAAGAGCGCGAACTGGATCATGAAAAATGACCACAGCATGGGGTTACCGTCTTGTCCATATGGCCAAAATGGACCATACATCTTCAACCACAGTGTTGGCTTGATGCTGGAGCACTGTAACAGGTGTGAAACTTGTCTATATCATTGGTTCGATGCTGTCTGCTACAGTTTGGACTGATTGCATACATGCCATTATGTCGGCTTCCATTTTCCAGAAACCACAAGCTCCTCTGACTGCAATGGACACGTAAACACCGTAACTAGTATGCTGAGTGGCAAAATGTAGTATTTTCGGATGAGTTCCGCTTCAACGTGTCCTACAGTGATGGCCGATGTGTCCAACAGTACCGTAGTGAGCGCAACCTGGAGGGCTGCATTGTTGAGTAGCATAGCAGATAGACACCAGGTGTGATGATTTGGGGCGCCATTGATTACAGCAGCCGATCTCACCTCCTACGAATTGAGTGCACTTTGAACAGCAACCGATACCTAACGGTGGTTGTAGAGCCTGAGGTACTGTCCCTGCTTCACGCATCTCCTCATGCCATATTTCAACAGAGCAGTGTGTGGCCACATATAACATACAAGCCTTTGAAGAGCATCAGGTACCATTGCTTCTCTGACGTGCACGTTCGCCTGACATATCGCCCATTGAACATGTCTGGGATACGGTTGGGCGGCACCTGGTGTGTCATGATCCTCCAATACCTAGTGTCACGGAGTTGTGGGCTGCAATACAAACTGCGTGGAGAAAAACCCTCTGGAACATATTCAGAACCCTTTTGATGCAATGCCATAGCATATATCAGCTCTAATTGCAGTGCATGGAGGCCACACGAAATACTGAATATTAGGGCTCAAAGGTTATGTACAGATTTGAAAAGCTTATCATTTGCAACTTATCATATACCTAACCTGTGGTATTAAATTCATTGAATTCATGGGTTTCCTTCTTGATGTTGCAATTTTCACAAACAGTAGTGTATATTGTAAAGGTCTCAAATTTCAATTCAGAAGTCTTCCAACTCTGTCTTACTGGAAAATGAACATTAATTTAATCAACTACTATAATTTTTTCAGTGGTGTATAATCTAAAGGCTTTTGTTTTGCAAACTTTGCATATAACCAACATAATATCATAATCATCATTTACTGAAGAACAGTAAGTTCAAACAGTCTTATTCTGTGTGTTAAAACAAATCAGTTTTCACCATTGATGTAAACTAATTGCAACATTCATTTTTGATACTTAGAGGAAATTAACATTACTAGCATATAAGTCATGTGTTGCTTGAAAATTAATACGTTTATCTCACTGAATTAACAATCCATAATTTGTAAATAACCTTAGAACTATAGGGCAGGAAA
Source organism: Mantis religiosa (assembly GCA_030765055.1). Taxonomy (NCBI): domain Eukaryota; kingdom Metazoa; phylum Arthropoda; class Insecta; order Mantodea; family Mantidae; genus Mantis; species Mantis religiosa. The sequence goes on along the minus strand of CM060955.1, from coordinate 122,449,468 downwards.
ACTGAAAAGAATAAGCGCTAAATTGAAAAGTGTTCTTGAACTTTGGATTGAAAATTAACCAAAAAATCATGAACATGCTCTTTATGAAAAATAAATTTTCTAAAAGCCCAAGAGTTGTAGGTGAATTTCCTGCATTTCCAGTAAGTATTTGATAGTGGTGTTATAGGATAGTGGTATGTGGTCATTTGTGAAATGTTTTTGAGTTTCTTCTTCATTTTTAGCATGTTTCTTATGAGTTCCAGTTGAATACATTTGTTCTTGCTATTTCCATTATATGCTGTTGTTTTTTAAATGCTCATTGTTCAATGGAACATGCCATAAATCAAATTTCTGAAGACAGCTAGTTAATGTGAAATTGGGTTGCATCTATTTTTCTTTATGTAATTATCAAGACGTGTAAGTTTCCCATGTATTCTGCATTTAAAACTGCCTTGATCTCTAGTCACTTTCAGGTCCATAAAAAACAAAAGAAAAAAAGCGTTGTTTATTCTATTTAATTATGAAATTAATTTTGTTCTGCTCCAGATTCAGTAGTTTTAAAGCATCTTTTCTTAATTTCTGGGGAATTATAGCAAAAATATTATCTAAATAACTTTGCTAAAATTTGTAATTTCAGAGGAAAGCTTTTACTATGTTGAGTTCAAGGTGGCTCATGTATAAGTCTGTCAAAATTCATGGACTCATTGCTAAACGTTCTGACTTGATAGAAGTTTTTGTTGAATGTAAAGAAGTTATGTTAAGTTTATTAGTAATGTCATCTAATTCTGTTAGATTTCTTGTGGTCAAAGTCAGCCATTTTCTGAGAAGTGTAGGCATTTTTTTAATAGAAATGCTTAAGAAGTATAAGTTTGACGTCAAAAGATACCATTATGTGATGTTTTGAAATATTGTAATTTTTAGGTGGTTTATCAATTCTATCCTTCAAACTTGTTATAAGATTTAATAGTCACTTAGTAATGTGGGAAATAGATGAGTTCCATTAATGATGCATCTCATGCTGTTATCATCTTTGTGTGCTTTTGGTGAGCAGTATAGTCTCATTAATGTGGGGTTATCAGATTTTAGATTATTTTTCAGTTGATGTTAGTGTTTTGTTGGTTGGTAGAACTGTGTTAACTAAATTTGTGCAAGTGTATTAAGGGTATGGTATTTCTTGGTAGACCATTCTTTCAATCTGCAACAGTTGTTTTAATTTGGTCCTGAAAAATCAATATTATTTATTTATTTCATATGTTATCATGTTTATAATAAGTATGTGAAAATGAAATTGTAAAAAAGATGGACAATATGTGTATATGGAAGGTCATAAATGTTGAATGAGTAGTGGAAATGTGTGTTTGCTATAGAGACAGAAAAAAATCAATCTTTAGAAAGAGATGCTATAAGAAGAAGTGTGATCATGAGATAAGACAGTCGCATGTACAAAGACAAGAGAAAATTGACAAAGTGAATGTATTAGGAGGATTATAATATAACTTGTGTTGTATAATTTTGTGTTAAATGATTGATAATTAAAGTTCCTACATAGAAAAAGGAAATATGTAACTTTCTATTTTGTAAAATCAACATAAAAAGAGAAAGACATCAATCGGGGTCAATGACCTGAGATAAAGTTTTCAAGTGCTGGCCAGGACATCAAAGTTTATTTGAAGATAAATTCATCATATTTCTTTAAACTCTCACATCAAATCTAAACACACCATCTTTAAATTAACATTATTCAAAGAAGCAACACAATTGCATAGGCTGTGCAGTGGTAGAAAATTATCAAAACCTTTTTGTTGGCCCAATTTAACTTTTACTTTCTCTATAACAAAATTATAAGTAGGATAAGCATTGCATTCCTCCCAAAAATTCATATCAAGATTTTAATGGAAATACATGTTTTGGAATCTCGTCATTCTTAAAGAAACATTTTTAGCAAAAGATCTCTGTGCGCACACATGTAGTAGTAGTAGTATTTATTCATCCTTTTGATCATAGTACATGATATAGGACACATCAAGTACTTGTAAATAAAAATTATACAATAAAAATATACACAACACAAGTTTAGAAATGAAAATTCAGAAACTGTATGTACAATATAATAATAATTTATCTGTAGTTGACATATTCAAAAAATTCACCTATACTATAAAAACAATGTTCTAACAGGAACTTTTTTACACAGCATTTAAATTTGGGAAGTGCAGATATGCTCTTTAGGTGTTCAGGTAGTCTGTTATAAAGGCAAAGTCCAGTATATATAAAGCTTTTACCAAACAAACTGGTGTTATGGGGCATTATACTTATTTGCTCTTTTCTTCGAGTATCATGATTATGTATTTGTGTATTAGTGGAGTATAAATGAATATTTAATTTAACAAAGGTTACTATTTCTTGGATATACAAGCAAGGTAGAGGCAATATTTTTAATTCTTGAAAAAGTGTTCTGCAACTAGTTCTTTTGCTTACCTTTAGTATGGTACGTAATAGCTCTCTTTTGTAATCTAAATATAGTAATCACATTTTTGCAGTTTCCCCATAGTATTATACCATAAGAAATGATACAGTGTAAGTATGCATAGTACAGGGATAAAAGTGCTTCTTTATTCATTACCTTAGTATGAATAGGGGAAAACACAATTTGCTAAGCTTTTTAGAAATTTCGTTAATGTGAATATTCCACTTCAAGTTTTTATCTAGATATAGACCAAGGAGATTTGTGCTTCCAGAGTAACGGATATATTTTTCATTTTGTATCATATTAGGGCCACTACTTTGGATACCATATATATTTTGAAAAGAAATAGCCACTGTCTTTTCTGCATTTATTACTAATCTGTTTGCTTCAAACCACTTGATTAGTTGTGTGTATATGTATGTGTATGTGTGTATGCCTGTGAATGGCATAACTCAAAAATAAAAAGTTAATTAGCCAACATTGTATGTAAGTTTGTTATTTTTAAAGGATAGAACACAAAGACTTTTAAGAAAATACCCCGTTCCAGAGTACCCTTTATATGGAACATTATTAGAACATTTTGATTTTGTGAAAAATGGCACTCCCCTCTTTGGAAAGGTCCGAAGCTATAGGGTAACTGTACGGGTTCATGCTAAACCATATATATGTATCTAAGGTGCCAAGGTGAAATTATGTATTAACAATTTTCATTAAGGTACTGAATGTTAAAGATATTTTCATGACAAATTAAATGTATATTTTAAATTTTTTAAGAATACTCTCAGAAATCCTCTTCATTCTGGATGAGTTTTGTATAAGTGATAAAACATCGGAGATATGGATACATCTTTCTGTGAAGTGAACCATTCTGGAGATATTTCTTGTTTTTGTTCAAAGTATTATCTAATATGTATATTTTCTCAAATGGGAAGTTATTTGTGTTCTTATTTCTTGGCCATGCAAAGAGAATTGAATTTCATATAGCAACCAGCTCTTAAAGGATATGATTGTTCTTAAAGTCTATTGTACTCCCATATTCACTTGCAGCTACACAAAAATTAGCAATAAGATAATGTTTATCTCAACATGAAATACAGCAATAAGTATTAGTAAGAACAGTTTGTACAAGGGTAGAGAAAGACATGTGAGTACAAGATATCAGAATTTTATTACACAGACACCCACACATATAAACACACACACACACACACACACACACACACACACACACACACACACACACACACACACACACACACACACACACACACACACACACACACACACACACACACACACACACACACACACACACACACACACACACACACACACACACATACACACACATACACACACACACACACACACACACACACACACACACACACACACACACGCACGCACGCACGCACACACACGTGCACACACACACACACACACACACACACACACACACACACACACACACACACACACACACACACACACACACACACACACACACATTTATGCAATAAAGACTTACCTAGTGAAAAATGCTTTCTACTCAATTGAGGAATACAAAAAGGGAAGAGTCTTATTCTGTTGTTTAAGGACTATGATACAATGAAGCACAAAATTAATACAATTTTGAGTCGAACTAATACTCAATGCTCCATTTATTGCTAGTATTTACCTAGAACGCGTTTCGTTAGGACTTCCTAACATCATCAGCTGTTGTCGACTAATGGATGCCGGTTCAGTGAACTCCTCGGAGGTGATAGGTGCGTCTCTGTCGGTATCTTGATGAACTTGAAATTGGGGTTGTCTTCAAAGTTAGTATCAAAATTAAACAATTTACTTTCATATTTCTTTATAAAGATTTTTTCCCACGTGGTTAATGCAGCTGGACCTTGCACACTTTTTAGTAAGTGAATTTCTCGTTCTATGTCATGATTTTCCTTCCAAAAATGGTACGCTACCGCCGATTTATCTATTTCTTTATTCCTTATGTTCCTAAAGTGCTCTTTAAGCCTAATGTTGACGGTCCTTTTTGTTTTTCCAATGTAGAATTTGTCATAGTCCTTGCAATTTATCCGGTACACTCCTGATTTTCTGCCAGATACCGACAGAGACGCACCTATCACCTCCGAGGAGTTCACTGAACCGGCATCCATTAGTCGACAACAGCTGATGATGTTAGGAAGTCCTAACGAAACGCGTTCTAGGTAAATACTAGCAATAAATGGAGCATTGAGTATTAGTTCGACTCAAAATTGTATTAAGAGAGTCTTAGTTTATTAAATTTTATTATCAATCTATTGTGTATATCTAGAACTACTAATAATCTGTAAATATGTTTATTTGTTTTATTATTGAACTGTAAAAATGTAATTGTAGTGTTACTTTTGACCATGCTTTGTAAAACATGTTGCAAATGGCAGAATAAAATCTGAATCTGAAATCTGAATTAGTTTTGATGTTTTTGTTAAGAATGAAACAAAAATTTAGAACTGACTACTCTAATAAGTAAATTTTATATTATTACAGGCACCGCTATTATTTGTCTTCACTTTGCTTATACCTGTTGTGGACTTCTCAAAATTAGCCAATGGCTGGATCAAACCATTGAATGTTCTACACGTTATTTTTACTCCTGTAGTGTGTTCATTCTTGACTGGAAGTAAGTATCTGCAATTCTAAGTTTATATCCTTTACAGGGATGATGGAAGATTAATGAAACATATGAATATACTAAGAGGTCCAGCAAGTGCTACAAAACCTGTTTTATTTTTATTTTTTCTACTTTATGAAAGATATAAATTTAAAAATTACTGACAAACCCTAATATCAAAGCCTAACATTATATTCCTGGTCATTAATCATTTAGTTGGTCTGTTATAAATGAAGTAGACACTGTACTCTCAATTGAAGGTAGAAGTTGCTGTCTGAATAGAAGTTAATATCTCACTAATTCCTTAGGGAGTCTCAGAAGAAAGTGATAACACTGTTTGATAAACACACAATGTAGATTATTTTTAAAGTAGCTCTTATTCAGAAAAATATTTTCAATAGTCAAACAATGCGGACCGCACCATGGCTGAATGTTTAGACTAATCAATTCTCACCGAGGTGGCTGAGTTTGATCCGAGGTGACTTGAAAGTAAGATTTGTGGTGGACAACACGGTGCTGGGGCATGTTTTTTCGGATTTCTCGTTTCCCCTGCCATCTCATTCCACCGTGCTGCATCTTCATCTCATGTATAATCAGTAAACTTTGGATTTATATGCATATGCATATGATGTATATATTTGCAAATTTAAGGTATAGCTGCATATTTCATAATTTTGACATGTTCATGCTTACATAAAATGTTTTTACAATTACACAGAAAATGAAGCTAGTTACAGTGGAATAATAAATATAATACAAATAAAATATTTAGTGATTATTTTCCACTTATCTTAAGAAGTTGATGACAATACTTCTATCTTTTCTAATTGAAATTAATTTTTTAGACATTTGCCCACATCTTCAGTCAAACACACTTCGTTGTCAAGGATACCATGTATTTACTTATTTATGTATTACCAACATCTGAAGACGAAACAAACCTAAAAACAGAATCAATTGCCGGTATGTCAAAATTCAATTCACAATTTTTATTTTTTAGAATAAATATTTTTTCCCAAACCATTAAATCTATGGGAACATTTAATTGTTTAATTCAATTAGAGAAGATAGAAGTAATGTCAACAACTTCTTAAGATAAGTGGAAAATAATCACTAAATATTTTATTTGTATTATGTTTTTATAATATTGGCTCATATTTTATAAATTCATAATATAAATATGTATATGACTCAGCTTCACGTCATATGAGAGGGTGTTAGAGAAAACTAATAATTCCTCTATTGCTAGCTTTGGCATCAATGCTTTAAGAGTATTATGGCCAAATGCACGTAATGAACATAAATTTTGGGTTTTGCTTTCCGATGCTGCAGCCTATATGCTGCAAGCTGCTTCAGCTCTGAAAATATTTTATACCCATTTAATCCACGTTACATGCATTGTGCATGTGCTTTAAAGGGTATGAGAAGTCATACAGGAACAGTTTCCTGAAGTGTATACTTGAGAAATTATATACTCACCTCAAAGACAGATGTTACCAACTAAGAGTTAATCAGTACCCTAGAAAAGTTGGTAAAAATAACATTAGGTCATTAATTATTAGCATGCCTATAGTTTGACGGGATTTCTCTACTACATTTTAACATTAGGATGCACTTACCCAGTAACCTAACATTTCTTTGGAGTTATGTAAAATATATTACATAAAACTTTTAAAGATTTAATTAAAACTCTCAGAACATTATAAAGACAATATATAACTATAAAATAAAACAATCATGGATTCAACAGCATGTAATGATGAGTTCTTGACAATGAAGTTGAGTAACTTTCATATTATCGAGATTTAACTGTATTGGAACACCACAGTGAAGCGAAAAATTATTAAATTTTAGATGAGTCGTATTTCTTACACATCTGCTTCACTTTCGTACCTATTTTGAGGACACGTTTCGCAAATCTTCGTTTGCATCTACGGAGTTGCACAAGAGCCGTAGATGCAAACGAAGATTTGCGAAACATGTCCTCAAAATAGGTACGAAAGTGAAGCAGATGTGTAAGAAATACGACTCATCTAAAATTTAATAACTTTCATATTGTTGCATTCAGACTGTGTTGTCACTTGAAAAAATTATTTTTAGTTGTTTTTCACACTTCAACACTTACATCTTTGTATCATTGAGGGACTAGTTTCGGAAGTCGCGCCCATTTTCAATCTTGAAGGTCTGGCTCATGAGGGTGACACAGTTGTCACCATTTATCAAGGAAATCTCATTTGGAAGAAATAATAGGAATTTAAGTAACATTAATATAACCTTTTAGTTAATTGATGGAAATTAATCACTTCTCCACACTAGCCGTGTATAGGCTAAGATTTTTAAGAGATAGAGTCAACATGAAAAATTCAATGCCATGGTTAAGAAAGACTGGATGGAAACCAGGAGATCCGTGGTTCAAATCCTGGCTATGGCATTGAATTTTTCATGTTGACTCTATCTATTAATATAACCTTGTTTATTCTCAATAACCAACATACACATAACTAGCTAGAAAATACAAGAAAATCAAAACAAAAATAAATTTGACTCTATTATTGCATCATATTTGATGTCAGAGAGAAGATGAATGAATCATGTATGCTCATTGTTCCTTTGTTATTTAGCTAGGCCATGAAAGCATAAGTAATTATGTGATATGTTGACAATGTCAAAGCTCCTAAATTACTGTTGACAAAAATATAGCTGTCTTGTGAACTTTTGTAGGTATTATGTAATTTTACTATATTAATCATATCATTAATTACGTGAAATGGAGTGGAATTTCAAATTCTAAGCTAGAGACAGAATCTTGTGTGAAAGATTATCTGTGTAAATTTGATCAAAATTAGTGCAATAATGTAGAAGCCTATAAGAGACACACACACACACACACACACACACACACACACACACACACACACACACACACACACACACACACACACACACACACACACACACACACACACACACACACACACACACACACACACACACACACACACACACACACACACACACACACACACACACACACACACACACACACACACACACACACACACACACACACACACACACACACACACACACACACACACACACACACACACACACACACACACACACACACACACACACACACACACACACACACACACACACACACACACACACACACACACACACACACACACACACACACACACACACACACACACACACACACACACACACACACACACACACACACACACACACACACACACACACACACACACACACACACACACACACACACACACACACACACACACACACACACACACACACACACACACACACACACACACACACACACACACACACACACACACACACACACACACACACACACACACACACACACACACACACACACACACACACACACACACACACACACACACACACACACACACACACACACACACACACACACACACACACACACACACACACACACACACACACACACACACACACACACACACACACACACACACACACACACACACACACACACACACACACACACACACACACACACACACACACACACACACACACACACACACACACACACACACACACACACACACACACACACACACACACACACACACACACACACACACACACACACACACACACACACACACACACACACACACACACACACACACACACACACACACACACACACACACACACACACACACACACACACACACACACACACACACACACACACACACACACACACACACACACACACACACACACACACACACACACACACACACACACACACACACACACACACACACACACACACACACACACACACACACACACACACACACACACACACACACACACACACACACACACACACACACACACACACACACACACACACACACACACACACACACACACACACACACACACACACACACACACACACACACACACACACACACACACACACACACACACACACACACACACACACACACACACACACACACACACACACACACACACACACACACACACACACACACACACACACACACACACACACACACACACACACACACACACACACACACACACACACACACACACACACACACACACACACACACACACACACACACACACACACACACACACACACACACACACACACACACACACACACACACACACACACACACACACACACACACACACACACACACACACACACACACACACACACACACACACACACACACACACACACACACACACACACACACACACACACACACACACACACACACACACACACACACACACACACACACACACACACACACACACACACACACACACACACACACACACACACACACACACACACACACACACACACACACACACACACACACACACACACACACACACACACACACACACACACACACACACACACACACACACACACACACACACACACACACACACACACACACACACACACACACACACACACACACACACACACACACACACACACACACACACACACACACACACACACACACACACACACACACACACACACACACACACACACACACACACACACACACACACACACACACACACACACACACACACACACACACACACACACACACACACACACACACACACACACACACACACACACACACACACACACACACACACACACACACACACACACACACACACACACACACACACACACACACACACACACACACACACACACACACACACACACACACACACACACACACACACACACACACACACACACACACACACACACACACACACACACACACACACACACACACACACACACACACACACACACACACACACACACACACACACACACACACACACACACACACACACACACACACACACACACACACACACACACACACACACACACACACACACACACACACACACACACACACACACACACACACACACACACACACACACACACACACACACACACACACACACACACACACACACACACACACACACACACACACACACACACACACACACACACACACACACACACACACACACACACACACACACACACACACACACACACACACACACACACACACACACACACACACACACACACACACACACACACACACACACACACACACACACACACACACACACACACACACACACACACACACACACACACACACACACACACACACACACACACACACACACACACACACACACACACACACACACACACACACACACACACACACACACACACACACACACACACACACACACACACACACACACACACACACACACACACACACACACACACACACACACACACACACACACACACACACACACACACACACACACACACACACACACACACACACACACACACACACACACACACACACACACACACACACACACACACACACACACACACACACACACACACACACACACACACACACACACACACACACACACACACACACACACACACACACACACACACACACACACACACACACACACACACACACACACACACATGCACGCACGCGCACACATGCACGCGCACACACACACACGCGCACACGCACTACATACACCAGTTTGATTTATATATCATGACAGGATCAAGACTTTGTTGTTTAAAACTTCAAATGAATATAAAATGATAATTTGTGCTTGTAAACATAATGATATTCCTTATTGTGATGTATTTATGTACATGGTAAATGGCATCAAATTATGTTATGCATACTATTATGATGGTGTGATTGATTATTCTGCTCATATTCTTGCATATGGCTTGTGAATACTGGGGATACAATGTTCCTAAGCTTTTGATGCACTGCATGTTGTTTACCAAAATATAATAATTACAGTTTTAAGTAATGATTCCATATCTGCAAAATTTTAAAATACTAAGAATATCCAGTGATTTAAGAAATGAAAACCCATATACAAGGGCTGTTCAATAAAGGATGATCATAATTTTTTACAGTCATAATTTTTTGCACTAAAATTCAATCTTATTATATTCTGTTAGCTTAATATGAAACAAACATGCCGTAGTAATTTCATTGTTGGTACTCTTCGTTCCTGCCTGTAATAACCAGGCAAATTCAGGCATGTTCAGTATCACCTATCGCTGCAATTGAGGTAACACGCGAGGAACAATATGCGGCTTTGAAATTCTGCTTTCGTCTCAACAAATCTTCAGTTGAGGCCTATACAATGTTACAGGAGCCCTATGGAGAGTCTGTGCTTCCCTACAGCACAGCTCCAAGGTGGTTTAAAATATTTAAAGAGGGGAGACAATCAATTTCAAAGGAAGGTGGACCCGGTGCTCCAGTTACTGCTCTTACAGATGAAAATATCAATACTGCTGCTGCCATTGTGAGAGAGGATCAATAAATTACCTTCTGAATCACTGAACATTTCATTGGGTGCCACCCACACGTTGGTGACAGAAACGTTGCACATGAGATGTTTTCTTTTAAATGTAATCACTGCTGATGAAACTTGGCTACATCATTTTGATCCTGAGAGCAAACAGCAAAGCTCAGTGTGGAAATCTCCTTCATCACCAACCCCCAAAAAAGAAAAAGTGGTTGCTTCTGCTGGGAAAGTTATGATCATCTTATTCTTAGCATGTTGTACCTGCACACATATCAGTAACTTGGCAATACTACAGAGATGTCCTGAAAACATTGCAAGTCCATATCAGGTGCAAAAGACCACATTTCCATAAAGAAGGCTGGATGCTGCACCATGATAATGCGCGGCCGCATATTGCCAATGTTGTTGCTGAATATCTTGCAAAAATCAATGTGAAGTGCATCCCTCACCCTGCCTATAGTCCGGATTTAGCCCCATGTGACTTTTTTCTATTTCCTAACTTGAAGAAACGTCTTTGTTGGAGGCATTATCCATCATCAGAAGCAATGGTGAAGGCTGCGGAGGTGATTTTGAAGGATCTCTCAAAAAATGGTTTCCAGCTTGTCTTTGAAGACTGGCGGAAACGCTGGAACTAGTGCATCGCATTCAGGGGAGACTATTTTGAGAAGGACCATCAAAATTATGAGGGCGAGTAAAGGTATGTTGTCAAAAAGAAAAAAAATTGTGATCATTCTTTATTGAACAGCCTTCGTAGTACCTATAGGCTTTAAAATATTATGTGAATACTTTCAGATACTATAGGCCATTTACCCTCCCTCTAAAATAATTGCAATTCATAATATATGGTTATTTTCTTTTTATCATTTAAATATATTTTAACTGCATTGGATTAATTTAAATTGTATATAATATACCAGTTAAGTTTTGTTAGAATAAGTAAGTTTTAAAATACTCCATTTTGTTAATACGCCGCTCATACATAGGGAAGTGCCAATCCACTGTCTAAGAGTAATCCATGAAAATAGAAGGATGTTCTTCTTGTTCTTCTTCTCCTGCTCTCTTCCTCCTCCTCATTCTTTTTCTTTTGCTGACATACTTTTTAACAATTCAAATGTATAAAACATCATCAAGCTGAAGATTTAGGTGAGTATCTTAAGTTGTTGCTGAATCATACTCATTATTTGAAACAAATTTATATGCACACATACATGCACTAACCTAAAGCTAAACTTGGTAAGTCTTGAAAACCAAAGGATTCTGTCTATTTACTGTGACCTCTGGTAGCTCATACTCATTTCTTTCTACTTTTCTTTCATTTGTTGTCTAATATTATTCATATTCGTTTAGAGTCCTTCTTCACATACTTCAGGGAGAAATATTGGCAGCTCTTTAGAAAGAATGGCATCTAATACAAACACTGTAAACTGCATAATCATGAAGTCCTAACTATAGCCAAACTGTCATATAATTAGGGGAGTTGATGTGGAAAAAAAACACAAACCACAATTTTATTTTAAAAATAAATTAAGAAAAGAAATTACAATTTGCAATAAGTTAACAAGTTACTCACAACTTGGACCTCTGAATTTACAGGATAGCATGCAAATATATCATAGAGGCAGCCTTTCTGCAGTTGTTTATATATTGTCATTTATGTTTGATTAGGTTGGCATTCGGAAATACTTCCTGGTGTGCATTTAGTAACAGCTCTGGGCTTATTTTCTGTGGTGTCTGGCATATTTATAGTATATACTGCTCCAAGATTTACACCACCTGCTTATCATCATTTGGTGAGTATTCATCATCAATATGTTCACTTTCGTTATAATTGTTATTATATACATAATATTATTTCACTATATGCATGTGGATTTCATGTTTGAAGGTAATAAAATATGAATATGCCACATGGCTCAATGTACAATAAGTAAGCCACAAAAATAAAATAAAGTAAAATGCTATTTATTCTGAAAATAAAGTTTAATATTGATCACCATTCACTATGATGTTTAGATATCGGTAAAGTACATTTCTTCTTCTTCTTCACTCCAAGGGCTAGGCAATGCTGCCTGTTACGGCTTAAAATATGCCTGACCATCGTTTTCGTGATCTTCCCGGATGTCTCTTTCCTCTAGGTTCATAGTTTATAGCTCTTCTTGGGATCCTATCTCTCGGCATTCTCTCAATATGCTCTCTCCATTCATTTCTATAATTTATTATTTTTTCTTTTAAAGAACTTATTTCTAAATCTTCTCTTATATTTTCATTTGGGATTTTATCTAAAAGAGTATATCCCTTTACTGCTCTTAAAAATCTCATTTCGGCAGCCTGTATCTTATTTTTGTCTGCTTTTGTTAATGTCCATGTTTCAGAACCAAAAAGAAAAGCAGGCACAGCCATTACTTTATAAAATTTCATCCGTGTTTCTTTTCTGGTTTTAGTTTTTAGGCTTCTATTTATTATGCCGCATATTTGTTGAAACATTGGTAATTTATTTTTAAAATCATTTTCATATTTATAACTGATAATGTTCCCAAATATTTAAAACCTGTAATTTGCTCTAAGATAATATCATCAATTACTATTTTGGTTCTAACAGTGTCTTTACCTCGAAACGCTATTATTTTTGTTTTATTTGTGGAAATTTTGAAATTATAATTCTTACATAATTTCTGTAAAATATATACTGCTCTTTGCAGCTCGTCTTCAGTTTTACTTATAATTATTTGGTCATCCGCAAATAGCATCGTCTTAGAGTAAAATTTGGTGCAAGATGAATGCCTCTGTCAATCTTAAACATCCACTCTCTAATCAGATCATCTATATAAATATATGAATAAGATAGGAGACAAACTGCAACCCTGTCTTACACCTTGATTTGTATGTATCCATTTACTATACATTCCATTTCCAGTATGTATGCTGATTGTTGTATCCTTAAATATAGATTTTAGAACTTTAATGAGATGTTATTAAATTTTAGATGAGTCGTATTTTTTACACATTTGCTTCACTTTCGTACCTATTTTGAGGACATGTTTCGCAAATCTTCGTTTGCATCTATGGCTCTTGTGCGACTGAAGCTAGATCCAGCGGTGTGGGTAATTCTGGGGTTGTTGCTGCCATCTGTTGATTTAGTGATGAACTTAAATGTAGGATTCTCTTCTGGCGGGATTTCAAAGTTCATTAGTTGGTTTTTATGTTTTTCTATGTATATCCTCTCCCATATGACGAGTTTACTATGTTTTTGTACGTATTTTAGTAATTCTGTGCTATCTTCAATTTCATGATTTTCAGACCAGAAATGAGCTGCTATTGCGGACTTATCAATATTTTTGTATCTTAAGTGCCTGAAGTGTTCTTTCTTTCTAGTGCCTATGTTTCTTTTTGTCCTCCCTATGTAAATTTTTTGTCTTTACACTTAATCTTGTAAATGCCTGACTTTTCCTCTGGTTTTATCTTATCAGTATTATTACTGTGAAGTAGGTTTTTAATGTTGTAATTGTTTTTTGCTGCCAATGTTATATTGTATTTCTTGAATATTTTTTGGAACTTTTTTGTGGCCCAGGGGTGGTAAGTAAATTTAGCAAATCTAATTTCTTGTTTTATTGGTGTGAGAGCTGTGATCTGTTTTAATCTCTTTTGAAGTTTGAATAATTTTAGTTTTTTATCTACGAGGTTTTTTCCATATCCATTTTAATTGCAGTTTTTAAGATTTGATGGTATTCGTTTTGATATTCTTGCTGGCTAAGAGGTAGATTTACTAATCTACAGAGGTAGATTTACTAATCTACAGTTAAATCTCGATTTAATGAGATGATTTGGGTAGCCTCTTCGAGTCATGATTTCCCACAATTTTTTCCTATTTACATGATCAAACACTTTTTCATAATCAATAAAAACTATATGTGTTTCCAGATTAAATTCTCTTTTTTTTTCTATTATCTGCTTAACTGTAAAGGTAGCATCGGTACAGGATCATCCTTTTCTAAAACCATTTTGTTCTTCTAAAAGTATAACATCTGTAGTGGTTTTTAACCTTTTACTTAAGATTCTTGCATATAATTTATATCCTGTGTTTAAAATACTTATTCCCCTATAATTCTCACATCTGTTTCGAGCACCTTTCTTAAAAATAGATATAATTTGAGCATGTGTCCAGGATCTTGGGATTCAGCATCCATTCCAACAACTATTAATTAAATTCAAAATTCTTTGATTTAGTATCGGTCCACCATATTTCAATAATTCTGCATTTATTGCATCTTCTCCTGTGGCCTTCCTATTCTTCATTTCTTTTAATGCCATCTCTAATTCTTCTAAAGTAATTGGATCTACATTTCCGCATATAACGTCATAATTTTCTTCTTCTTCCAAAGAATTATTATACCACAAATCTCTGTAATGTATAATCCATTGTTCTTCTCCAATTACATTTGTATTTGCTACATCTCTTTCTTCACTATTTAGATGCTTAAGCACTTCATAGGCCATCTTTTAAATAGCATGATCATAGGTTTTAAATTATAGCCGGGTGCCATATGGTGCCATTTTTTCTCAGGATTGCAGCCAAGTGATGTTTTACTCCTACAAGCTTTCAAACATCTTAACGCTGTGACCTTCCTCAGGAATATGTCATTTGGGCAGCCTTGTTCCTATTTATAGCCTAAGATGTGACCCACTTCTTGTGGGTTCAGTATATTGTTATCTGCTCCTGCATGCTGTCAAATCTTGTATAAAAAGGAACAAATATTTTATGAAAATAAACTATAATATTGACGCGAACTCGTTATCTATTGGTTTGTCTCATAAATTCTTTCGATTCTTGTTACGTGTTTACGACAAAGAATGCCTGCACCGTATGCCTGTATCACAA
The DNA here is from genome assembly GCA_030765055.1 of Mantis religiosa. Classification (NCBI taxonomy): domain Eukaryota; kingdom Metazoa; phylum Arthropoda; class Insecta; order Mantodea; family Mantidae; genus Mantis; species Mantis religiosa. The sequence goes on along the minus strand of CM060955.1, from coordinate 122,432,935 downwards.
ATACAGCAACGAAGTTGCCTAATTATGTAGGGGTAACCTGTTTACATATGCAAGGTCATCGAAAGTAAACAAGGCAATGAAATTTTCAAAACAAACTTTATTTTGTGCAGTATGCACCATTATTATCAATAACATATCTCCATTTCTCAGGAAGCTTATCAATACCATTTTTCCAAAATCTTGCAGTTTTCTGGTTGACAAACTCTTCTACGGCGAGTCTGCAATCCTCCAAGGAAGTAAGGCGTTTGCCATTAAGAAAGTTTTGCAGGGATCGGAATAAATGATAGTCAGATGGGGCAATGTCTGGAGAATAAGGCCGGTGAGGTAACACATCCCAGTCAAAATCCCGTAATTTCTGACGAGTTACCATAGAAGTGTGTGGTGTGGTATTGTCTTGATGAAAGATGACTCCACCATTAGATGCTAACTCTGGCCTTTTCTCTTCTAGGGCAACCTTCAGGCGATCCAACTGAGAATAGTATTTCTCTGAATTGATGGTCTCCCCAGGAGGAAGAAATTCGTAATAAATAATTCCTTTCCAGTCCCACCAAATGCACAGTATAATCTTCTAAGGATGAAGCCCTGGTTTAGGAATTGAGAGTGGTGGTTCCCCTTTCTTACGCCATGACTTTCTCTTTCGGATGTTGTTGTACACAATCCACTTTTCGTCTCCTGTAACCAGCTGTTTCAGAAAAGGGGCAGTTTCATTGCGTCTTATCAATGCGTCACAGATGGAAATGCGCTGAACTAAATTTTGTTCACTCAGTTCGTGTGGAACCAATACATCCCGAAGATTTACGTAACCAAGTTTCTTTAGGTGCCTGGCTACAGTTGCATGAGATAAGTTTAGCTCCTGACCTATCTCCCAAGTTGTTATTCTGGGGTTGTTCGTAATCATGTCCTTTATCCTTTCCTCATCCGTAACCACAGGTTGTCCAAAACGAGGTTTGTCTTTCACAGAGAAGTTCCCAGCTCAAAATCGAGTAAACCATTTTTGACATACCCGATTCGTAACTGCATCTTCTCCGTAAACAGCACAGATTTTCCATTGAGTTTGTGAGGCGGTTTTACCTTTACGGTAATAAAACAGCATTAAATGTCGAAAATGTTCCTTCTTGCCTTCCATATTAACATTCACAAGTTACAACTCCACACTGTTGCATCCACAAACTCGTACTGAAGTTTGGTTACCAATTCTTACATAAGTTGACCTATTTACCTTTGGCCGGGAGGTTGCTGTGGTTTGTGTTCATAGCATTCTTTTCAGTTATTGTATTTGTAAACAAACCCCATATTGTTAGGCAACTTCTTTGACGTAAAAGTAATGGGGGCATGCAGTGTTCTCAGGAGTTCTTAATCGTAAACTCATAACAAGAAGCGAACGAATTTATGAGACAACCCGATACAATAGCGCAGCTTGTGTACACAAACAGCCGGCAAATAAAGATAGCGGAGATAAAGGACTTGCCGCGCAGATTAAGTTATGCTTCTGGAAGGTTCGGATTTTGTCATTCGATGTCATTCCAGAAACATCTAGTGATTGTACAGAACAGTCTCGAATTATGAATGAGGTATTTAAGGAAGCGACAAGTCGCAAACAGTCATAAGCAGTAAACAGTTGAGCTGATGTTGTAAACAGATGTAATCAGAACGCTGTTTGTTATTTCATCGACCTTGGTAGACTGTGTTGATGTGACGTAATATTGTTATGTGAAAATTGAACAGTGTATTTCTACGCAAATAAAGAATGTTTTAAATTTCTACAACTCAGACTTTTAATTCTACGAAACCACAAAGTCACAATATGTAATTTAATAAGAACAGTGTAAGAAGATGTGACATATCCCAAAAGATGTAATATCTATCAAAGAAGATAGGAGACCCCATTTGATTAGAGATCCAGCCATTTTGGGAGAGTTGACAACCTTATGGCAGAACAAGCTCATTAGTTGTCATCTAATTAGGTTATTTACTAAGCTGCCTTGTTTTCTGCAGCAGAGTCTTCATTAGATGATATAGTTGCATCTTGTGGTTCAGTTACAGTTAATAATTTAATTGCTTCAATTTAACTTATTGTTGTGCAGATTACAAAAATTAATTTGACATTGACAGTACGTTGCATACAGTAGTTAATTGATGGAAATTAATCATTTCTTCACACTAGCCATATAAAGGCTGAGGTTTTAGATAGATAGAGCCAACATGAAAAATTCAATGCCATGGCTGGGATTTGAACCACAGATCTCCTGGTTTCCATCCAGTCACTCTTACCCATTGAGCTATCATGGCCAACTTGCCATCATGACATTAAAGTCTCCATTTGACTCATATATTTCCCTGGTAAACCACTAGGGTTCTCGCATTTGAGATACACCTTAGCCTATATACGGCTAGTGTGAAGAAATGATTCATTTCCATCAATTAACTAAAAGGATTAGTCCAGTTTTCAAACTGCAATAAGTTCAACTTGCTTTTATCACCAATGTATGTCCTACTGAGTAAAAGGGCTAAATAATGATGATGGTGATGATTATGATGAAGTTATTTGTCATTTGGTAATTATAACAGATTTGTTAAAAAAGAAATGTTAAAAGATTCACCTTATGTGAAACAAACATTTCAAATCTTCACAACAATGCTTTTGGTTGAATAGTGGTTATTGTAGTAGCCCAGGTATCCTAATAAGTGACAGGTTTATTGTCCAGCATTGTGGTTTTTAGCTAGCCGATAGTTCATGTAAATGATAAGTGTGGGAGATGACCCATTGGGAATCACTCTTCTGAACCTCTGAAGTAGTAGAAGGGCATAGTGAAAAGAAAATTTACCTCACCAATGGAAAGGTAAATAATTTACAAGACAACGTACAATGAGGCTTCTTAGTAAATGACTTTTATTATCATTATTACCTCCTAGCTACATATTTCTGCTTTAATCTCTGCATTGAATCATACTTAAGCAGTGAAATTTATGTAACTGTTTATACACTTCACATTTGTACAATCCTTAAATATGGAACAGTATTCTGGGAAAGTTCACTACACTGTAAGAAATTGTTTGTAATGCAAATCAGAATCATAAGAATATTAGAAGGAGTAAATCAGAAACACTCATGTCGGCCACTATTCAAGGAGTTGCAGATATTACCACTCCCAAGTATTTATATAATAAATATAAATATAATAAAATTTTTTATGACAGTGATTGCAACATATTAAACATAAATGCAGATATTCATTAACATAACACCATATAATGCAGCAACTTACACATGATAAAGGCAAATACTAAATTATATCAAAATGGAATCGAATACTACGATTCCAAATTAAGATCATCTCATTCTTATGGACTCCGCAGCAACTTGCATTCTGGAATATGTTGGAAAATGTGTGTGTGATCATTATGAACACTGCCTAGAGCGCAATGGAACACATTTTGAACATTTATCCTATCATCTCTATATGTAAGGTGATGACAATAAGAGTTACATAATTTCCAATATTGTGTATTTTGGCGCATACCGTATTAACATGCACTTTGGTTTTATACCAAAACCTATTCTCCAGTTAGAAAGTACAACTTTGCCACTGAAAGAAGCTCTAGATATCGTCAACAATGTTTTGAGAAAACTTGGATCAGTGGGAGGTGCATGTTCTTCTAAGCTGCAGAAGATTATTCAACGAAGTCCTGGTTTTGAAGACATGAAAATCATAAACTCAGTATTGCTGGGAGAAAAGCATACAGGAAAGCTATCCCTAGAATCTGCTGACTGGCATCAATGGTCTATGCTCCAATGACATCATGTTCTATTGAAAGAACATTTTCGTCCTACAAGAATGTGTTGCGTGACATTAGGAAATTGTTTACAGAGCATTTGGGTATGTATGTAACTATATAGAATAAAAAGAAGTATTTCAGAAAGTGGAGTGCCATTGTTACTAAAATTAGGCAAGTGAGTCAACCTTGTATATACTTCTCTCCACTTACAAGTTTTTTATGAAGACTAGTTTCTGGGGACTTCTCCCCTATCGTCAGCTCTGTGGTACACTCTACCACAGAGCTGACGATAGGGGAGAAGTCCCCAGAAACTAGTCTTCATAAAAAACTTGTAAGTGGAGAGAAGTATATACAAGGTTGACTCACTTGCCTAATTTTAGTAATAATGTATGTAACTGTTTACTACAATGCCAAAAATAAGCTAGAAAGCAAACAGTAAACTTTATTTTGTGCATTCTAGGATGAATATCTTTGACAATGTAAAGGTACTTTTTTGAAATAAGTTCATGAATAAATCTTACAAGTAGCAGAAAAGGAAAGTTATAAGTACATGTACTGATAAGCAAAACATTAAAAGAAACCTATTTTAATAAAGAAAAACCTAAAAAACCTATTTTAAACAAATAAAAAACTTAAAATGTAGGAATATTCTACATAAAAATCTGGGCCCTAGTGACGTCCATTAGTCGACAACAGCTGATGATGTTAGGAAGATCCTAACGAAATGCGTTCTAGGTAAATACTAGCAATAAGTGGAGCATTGAGTATTAGTTCGACTCAAAATTATATAAATAACGTGTGTTTCATAGTCTTAAAATCTTGTCATTTATTTCTGTTTTAGGTGTTTGCACTATTTGCAATGGTTACATCTGTGTGCATTATGAGTGTGGCTACAGCTGAGATAATGGCTATTTGTAAAACCATTGGTACACTTTCGGGAATAACGCCACCCACATTAGGGTGTACTGTCATGGCATGGTGTCTTTGTTTATCAGGTAATTTTTATGCTTCTCATATAATTCTTTTAAGCAGTGTGAATAATGTGAAACTTTAAGCAAAATGGTAATCAAATAATATTTATGTAGATATTTCACTTAAAATTACTTTACTTCAAATTTGTTTTGGAAGCACAATAATGTGTTTATTTTATTAGGCAACACAGTAGATGAGTGGTGAGAATACTCACCTCAAATGGAGGTTTGGGAATTGAATATGCAGATGACATGACAATTATAATTAGAGGCAAGTCAGCAATGGAGGTGGAAAAGAAAGCAATGAAATTAATTAAAATAATAAAACAGCACTATTTAAACCTAAATATGATTCTAAACCCATACAAAACACCATGGATAAATTTTGAATTAGGAAATTATAGTAAAAAATGATATAAACATTGCAATAGATGATGAAACAATACCAGAAGTTCAGGACACTAAAGTTTTAGGCGTAATATGGACAAACAATTAAACTGGAAGCCATATATATCTCATACAGCCAAAAAGTTAAATAAAAATATATTTATAATGAGGCAAGTAGGAAAAAATATGAATTATGAAACCTTAAAACAAGTGTACTATGCATTTATATACTTTACACATAAAATATGGGATAACTTTATGGGGAAACCTCACAGCAACAGGAGTAAAAAAAGTATTCAAACTACAAAAAAACAATTTGAATAATGGCAAAAATAAATAGCAGACAGACATGAAAATTAAATAAATCCTTTTATGGAAGTGTTGAAAACAGTGTTGTTGTATAAATTAAGTTAATTAGGAGTCGATTAATAACACAAAACAAAAGTGAGTGTTGTTTTGTGTTATTAATCGACTCCTAATTAACTTAATGAAAATTAAAGTTTAAAGAGTTTGGTATTTTAACTGTTCCATGCATATATGAAACAATAAAAATTATTTTACAAGAAAAAGAAGAACCAAAAAATCATAGTATATATAATTATAGTCTAAGAAATAATTACAACTATTTTAGATCAGTGTTTAGGGGAACACTAAGCAACCGCTGTAGTATAAGCATGGGTAAAGAACTATATAATAAGTTACCCGAGGAAATAAAAATAATTAATGAAGTGTAATATAAACTGAAGGGAATAAAAAATTCTTAATAACAAATGCATTTTATGGTTTAAAAGAATTCAAGTATAGGGATATCTAAACAGATAAAACTATGTATATATGTATATAAAATTGGAAATTGTGTACAACTGATTTTGATGTGTCCTTGAAATCACTGTATTCAAAGGATAAATAAAAGTAACTTATCTTATCTCAGGGGACCATATGTAGGATTTTGTGTTGGACAAATGGGCATCTGAACAGATTTTGTTCAGGTTCTTGATTTCTCCCTGTCATTCACTCCAATTACTCCGTAATTATGTTTCTGTAATTATGTTATGAAAAAGAAGTAATAGTTTGTGGAAAAGAGTAAGAGAAGGGGGGTAAAGTGGAGTGGGATATATATGCAGTGCTAATATGAATGTGTAAAACTCTACTGACAAGATTACAAGCAAGACAAAAAGAACAAAGCAAACCTTTTGTTAGAATATTCATATGCCATTTAAATGTACATTAGGTATAGGTATACTAGTGAGTTTAGTAACAGAACTCATAAAACCAAACTAACTTGGTAACACAAACTGCCAATGTACTGTCAAGCAACGCAAAGAAGGTCCCTGAAAGGTATTTGCTGCCTTACACAGTGGGACAAGGACAGCAAATGTGTGTCACAGAGAATGCCTGCTACACAAGGAGCAGAACTATTAAAAAATATGCGCCCTATTCACTCTGTACACTAAAACCGAGAAGATTCATTCACAAAAGTAGAAGCCATCAGAATGTTTTTGAATGGTCTGTAACTGTACTGACATGGGGTGTCATAAACCTGTCCAGGGAGGGTGTGGGAACCTTCGCCAACTCCAACCCCATCTCAGGCCTCGGAGACTATCTCTCCTGTGGAGGACAGTACAACATCCTTCTTTTCTCATGGCTTGAGGTTAACAGCCTCATATGCTGATTAAACCTCCATTAGGCACATGCCTTGTCAGAGCACTGTTGGTCACATGGGGCCTGGAAGGCCACACCATATTTATGTGATTATATGCCTGTATTTTGTTTGTTTTTTTGTTCTTTATTTCTCCTATTTTTGGCTCAATTAGCACAATATATTTTAAAAGCTGTTATCTAAAACTTAGGACCAAACATTTAATTAACATGGAGCTTCTCCTTTAGTCTTCACTTGCAAACAAGTTTGATTTCTTCATAGTACAGTTTCACTGTCAAGTCAGATATTCAACAACAAGAAACCAAGATGACTAAGATAATCCCTTTTTTGAGATTTCCTTAAATAATTATTTATGTATCTTAGGATAAAAATTTTCTTTTTGTTTAGTAGTTGGAAATAGAAGTAATAAGGATTAGGATTAGGATTACTATGGAGGCGATTCGGCACTGAAACCTGTGGTTTATTGTACTTAAGCCCTAAGTGGGGCATCCCTGGGAGGAAGGATGAAAAGAGAGGAGACAGAGGGCAGCCAGCTGAGACACCCATCTATACTTTTTACCTGAAAGACCATCAGATGAGCGATGTTCTGAAATGATAATGGAAATGAAATAAAGGGATGGGAAATTTGACGGATGTAATTATCCCACACGGCATTTTCCTGGCAACATGGGAAACCCCAAAAAAAGCCATAGGTCAGGTGGGTGAGACACGGGTATCAAATCCGGCCTCCCGAATGAGGGCTACAGATGAAATTGCCTGAGTCATCCCACTCAGTAGGAATAAAGTATATGCAAGTAAATTTGTAGGGGCATTATGTAAAAACTGAAGCTTATAATAGTGAAGCAATACAATTATTACAAAAAACTGAGGGTTTAAGTACTTATGAACTGTAAGTCACCATTGGGGTATATGATTTTGTATGAGTTTTCCCTGTGGTCTGGCGGGAAGATTGAATAAGCTGGAGAATGTAATTCTAACTTTCAGAGTTTACATTCACAGAGTTTGTGTGTATTAGAACTATCAGCTATTCCTGATTGTCCTTAAAAATGAAAACTATAATAAGAGAGCTTTAAAATGCCTGGAATTTAAGTACTTACAAATTGTAAATCACCATTGGAGTAAGTGATCTCCAATAAGATTTCCTTGTGCTGCTGGAAGTTCTATGGTTCAAATCCCAGCTGTGGCATTGCATTTTTCAGTTGTGATTCTAATTAGTAGGCTAGTTGTAAAAAATAAAATATATTTTCTAAATGTAATGTTCAGTATATAATATCATGTTTCAGGTATCATCACAGTATTGACACTCACACATAAAGGCCACTACATCATGGGATTTTCTGTGTGCTATGGTTCAGCAATTTTTAGTATCCTTTTGAACTTATTGCTTTACCTTTGTTAAAATGATTGATGCTCACATATTGCCAAGCAGTTTACGGTATGTGGTATATAGTGTAATGATTCTAATCTTCATGATCTCAGAATCAGGTAAGTCATTTTGTAAAAATGTATGCCAATGTATTTACTGCCTAATTCATCTTCCCTTTCTTTACCTCCTTTTACACCTTTTATCATAAATATTATCCTTAATTGTGTATATATCTGTCCAAAACATGGCTTAGAGATTTGTCAATGTCTCTCCAACAAATAATGCTATAAAGTTACTGTTCCAGAAGATCTTATATTTTACCTATGGTTTGATTTCACAGTTTCAGCTTGATCACTGTAATAATGACTTTGCAACAGAGACAGATATCAGCACATGTATCACATTGTGCCTGATGGGTAAATGCCCACTCAAGTAACTAATTGTCGCCACTGTGTTATACAGAGGTTTATTGTGACCGCTTGCTAGTACTATATTTTTTAAGAATGTAAATAGTACATATTTGTTTATTACTTAAGATCATAACTTATAAAATGAGTAGGGATGCCTATGAATGGGAATGGGAGAAAACTAGAAGATTTACCTTGATATGTGGATGAAAACAAAAGATTTGTTTTGAAATCTTGATAAACATAACCTGTTGAGGAACATTGTATACCAATTATTAATTTTTAGATGAGTCGTATTTATTACACATCTGCTTCACTTTCGTACCTATTTTGAGGACATGTTTCGTAAATCATATATATTGTATACCAAATTAAATTTAAAGGAGTTGATTAATGACATTAAACAACACTTACTTTAAAAATTTTCCGGAACATGTTTCAGAGACCTTGCCTCTATCCTCAACCTGCCATCGACTGGTTCACATTGGTGTAGTTGATATTTTGTCATAGGTCTCCTCTGGTGTCGGTTCAAGGAACTTGCTGAACAAATCTTTCTGGGGGATGTCGAAATTGAATACTTTGTTCCTATTTTTTGAAATGAAGATTTGTTCCCATGTGGATAGTTCTTGTTTTCCTGATGTATGTTTTAGTAGTTTTGGTTCTGGATTTATGTTGTGGTTTTTTTTTTTCCAAAAATGCGTGGCAACTGCTGATTTTTCTAATTGATTATATTTTATGTTCCTAAAGTGTTCCTTTGCTCTTGTTTCTGAATTTCTTTTGGTTTTCCAATATAAATTTGACTACAGTCACAACATTCAATTTGATATATACCAGATTTTTTGTTAGATGGAATGGCATCTTTGATGTTTGAACAAATTAGGTTTTTTAAGGAGAAATGGTTGACTGGTGCTAGTTGAATGTTTTGTTTTTTGAAGACTTTTTTGAATTTTATCAAAGGCCCATGGATGGTAGGTGAATTTTTTGAAAATCATATTAGTTTCTGTAGCTGGGAGGGTCGTGGTTTCCTTTATTAGCTTCTTCTTTTTTGCTAAGTTCAATTTTTTGTTTACTGACTTGGGAAAGTCATTTTTTTGTGCTATTTCAATAATTTTGATGTATTCTGTTTTGTATTCTTCTGCTGTGAGAGGGATGTTGATCAGTCTCTGTGTTAAACTATTGAAGATATTCTGTTTGTGGGATCTTGGGTTGTAGCCATTAATTTTTATGTAGTTGTCTGTCTGTGTTGATTTTTCTGTAAATGCCAAAGTTTAGTCTGTTTTTATTTCTCATTACTTTAGATCCAAAAATGGTAAATACTCATCTTTTTCTATTTCTACAGTGAACCTGATGCTTTTATCTTGGATATTTAAAAGTTATAGTGCATCACTGATGTGTTTTTTTGGTACTATTGCAAAGATGTCATCTACATATCGTTGCCAGAGTTTGAACATCCAAGGGAAACCTTTGTTGATCCTTATTTCTAATGCACTCATGTACAGATCAGCCAGGAAGGGTGATAGGTGGTTGTCCATTGCTAAACCTGAAGTTTGGTGGAAATATTTTGTTTGAAACTGGAAGAAATTTTGTTCTATGCATATTTTGGTTAGTTCGATGTAGTCTGAAATTTCAGGTGATTTGAGCCATTTTTCTATCAATGGTGGGAGTTGATTTACTGGTATGCTGGGAAACAGTATTTTAACATCAAACAAGACCAATATATTTATATAGAAATAATTAAACAATGAGTACATTTTTAAGGGACAAATGACAATGATAGAAAAGAAGTAAACATTACATTTAAAGGTGAGTTGATTAATGACACTAAACAACACTTACTTTTAAATTTCCCAGAACATGTTCCGGAGGTTACTTTCCTCCATTGTCACCTGGAGGAAAGTAGCCTCTGAAATGTGTTCCAGGTATTGTAAAAGTAAGTGTTGTTTAGTGTCATTAATCGACTCACCTTTAAATTTAATTTATCCCAACAACACTGTTTTCAACACTTCCCCGAGTAGAAAGTACACCGTTCTTCGTTGTCGTCGTCTTCGTCATCGTCGTCGTCGTCGTCATCATCATCATCATCATCATCATCATCATCATCATCATCATCATCATCATCATCATCATCATCATCATCATCATCATCATCATCATCATCATCATCATCATCATCATCATCATCATCATCATCATCATCATCATCACCGTCGTCATGTGAATGAGCCAATGTATGACTATGCAAAGTACTTAGAGTTGTTTCTTAGCTCTTCTATGAATTTAAAGTTCTCTCACTCTTTGGCTGTGGGCTTCCTTTCTCTCGTCTGTCCACGTTATTCCAGTAATTTTCTTTGGTTTGTCCTCTTTGTTCAACTTGCCACTTATGCACTTTCATTCTAAAGATGTCTGTGTCTAGGATATCATCTTGAGTGATTCCTGTCAATTTTAAATCGTGTTTTACTTTGCTAATTTGTTTCATAGTGTGTATCCTACTTCTATTTTACTTCTATTTCCATAAAATTCCATAATTTGAAAATATTTGAAGTTAATCATTTAATATGTTCATAAAATTTTAACCTTCGTTTCCTAATATCACTATGGATGTCTGTATATTTTTTTGTTTTATTTTTACTTCTGCATATATATTCTTTACCTACGATTTGTGGACCTAAAAATTTTCTTATAATTTTAGTTCTTTTTCTATATTTTCCATATCTGCTTTTCTGTCCAAAATTAATGTTTTTGCTCCATAGAGGCACTCTGGTTCAATTACATAGTTACAGTGTCTTAATTTTTTATATTTTGACATGCATTTTTATAATACATGTTTTGAGTAAGCCGATATGCTGTTTCCATATTTTGGTACCTGAATTTGTTAGCTTTAGTCCCTATTCTATTTTCCTGAATTATTTCCCAAAGATATTTAATTTGTGAAACTCGTTTAATTTTTCAAAATTTAGTATCCATGTATTCTGGGCTTGGTTTATTGCATGAAATGTATTCAGTTTTACTGAACGATATCTGAAGACCAACTTTCTCTGCAGTTTCTTTTAATAATTCATCTGTTTTAGAGCTATTATGATATCAGGGGCTAAATTTGCTAGATCATCTGCATAAGCTAGACAATCTATCTTTAATTTTCCTCTTCCTATATGGGTGGTTAGTAATTTTGGGAATTATTTTCTGTTAACTTCATTCTTGTAATACATTTTCAAGAGCACAATTAAAGAGTAGTGCAGAAAGATCATCTCTTCGTCTTAACTCCTGTTTTAACTTTGAAAGGTTCAGAAATGTCCCCCATAAATTTAGTTATAGTCTTTATATCGGTTAGTGTCTGTCTAATAGGTGCAAGAATTTTATGGTCTAAACCTTGTTCTCTTAATATTTCAAATAATGATTCCCAGACAACCAAATTATAAGCTTTTAACGAATGTGCACACTAGATTGTTGCTACAGATTCTTTGGTCTAAATCCTGCCTGATATTCTCCAATATTTCGTCCTAACTGTTGTCCTCTGACAATGAGATAGAATTTTGTAAGTGACTGATAATAATGAAATTCCTCTATAATTGTTTACATCTGTTTGATTCCCCTTTTTATGAAACGTGTGGATTAATACAATCTTCCATTTATCTGGCATTTGTTCCATTTGCCAGATTTCTTGCATAAGTGTAGTGATTTCTTTTATGGTGTTTGGGCCTGCCACTTTGAGGAATTCTGCTACAAATGTTGATGATCATCATCATCTGCCTGCCTCGTAGCGTAGATTGTAGCATGTCTGCCTCACATTCAAGAGGTCCCGAGATCGAATCTCGGTCAGGATGAGTTACCTGGATAAGGTTTTTTCCAGGCTTTTCCCTTACCCTGAAAGTTAAATGTCGGGTAGCTCTAAGCTCCATGGACCCCGAGCTCATTTGAGCATCATTTCACCCATTCTATTCATGCCCGATATGACTTCACGTTGGAGGATGTAAATTACCAAAAAAAAACAAAAAAAAAAAAAAAACATCATCATCATCATCATCATATTCAAATGAATAGAACTGATAATATATTCTGTCCATAGAAACAACACTAAAACCATCATATAGGTATAAAATCTTACTTTGGTTCTTATAATTTATAGCTACCTGTATACTACACGTGTTAATGTTTATTTTTATTTAAGCACTAAGCATATCTAATCTAACTTATGACCAGCTGTGTAAAATGCACTTATGACCATAAAAAAATGAAAATTAATAAGCAATGTTGTGTGTATCTTAAATTGTGACTAATGTTTATAATTAGGATTAACAGTGAAAGCATTCAGTGGGAGTTATTGATTTTATTTGCATTGTGTTTAAGCATGCAATATTTAAGCCTTCATTATTTAGATACTTTAACAACTGCAAATCTTAATAGTGCCTTTGCTGGCCACATTTGTAATTTACTGGCAGGAGAAGCAGAAAACGAAATGTTCAAGGAGAGTCACTAGCTGATGTCATGAAGCTGAAAGTGTGAGCAACATTGTTCCTGCACAAAAACCTTTCGAGACATTCTAATTTGGCAGAGAAACCACATTCTCCTGCACCTGCCAAGGCATAAAGATGGCGCGAAACCTAATCAGTCAGTCAGTAACTTTAGTTGATGAATGCATCAGTTTGCAAGAGTTCCCAGCTCCATGGTCAGGAGTTGGTGACTGTGTTAACAGTGCAATGGAGCAGTTCATGAGTGAATATATGAGTTGTGTTTAGAGTTGGCAAGCAGGCAGTGTAAGAGGTTAACATAGTGCATACATAATTGAAATTACAAACTTTCAGTCTTAATTGACGTGTCCTCGTACATTTATTGAAATTTTGGAAATATCTAATCACATTCAGAATTTAATTAATTTTTTTTTTCATTTTAGGCCAGTCAGTTGGTAGCAGTCAATAGCTGCTTTGAAATCTGATAAGAAAACTATGTTGGAAAGCTTATTTGCCCCGGAGAATAGATTTTGCAAGGAAGTATAAATTGCATCAATTTAGCCATCAAAACTTGTGAAATAATTTCCAAAATTTTAGTTAATTGATGGGAATTAATAATTTCTCCACACTAGCCGTACATAGACTAAGATTTTCGATGGATAGAGTCAACATGAAAAATTCAATGCCGTGGCCAGGATTTGAACCACGGATATCCTGGACGGAAACCAGGAGATCCGTGGTTCAAATCCCGGCCATGGCATTGAATTTTTCATGTTGACTCTATCCATCGAATTTCCAACATGCTTATAGAAAAGAAAAAAAAAAAAGAATTTACAAGTAGCTCCTGTTCCTGCTCTATTTGCCAAGTTGTAAAGAGTCATCTGTATAGATGAACCAATTCATCATGTGGTTGTCTTACACTTGGTTGCAAGATAAATATAAACCTATCATTTTTAAACCTGTAATTATAGGTACATTACATGTAAATGCTTGTAAGATCTTTATAGGAGTAGTTTTAACAGCCCCAATAATTAATCTAAGGGCTTGATTTTGTGTTTACTTGTGTATCATGGAAATTGGTGATATTTTTATAAGTACTTCTCCACGGTATTTAAGAACTGGTCTTACATATGTATTATATGTAATATTTGAATAAAATAAGAAATGTTGTATTCTTAACACAGTTTTCAGATATATGCCTTGGATTGGGAATAGCATTCCTTGCTGCCTTTGTTAAACGAGATCAAGTAGCAACACACTCTGATGTTAAAGTAAATATTTGATAATAATGTTCGTAATAGTGCTAAGCATGTCGATAAGTGCCTTATTTTATTTTTGATTTCCTAATGTCTTTATATACAAATATAAAAGTTTGTAACTTAAAACTTCACTTATCTTATAAGAAATGATTATACCTTTCTTATAAATTGTCCAGGATTGCGATTTCATGTAAAACTTTTACACATCCTCAGCCGGAAACAACAAAGCTGTCGTCATCATTACGAACACTAGATGTTAATATGTTCTTGTTAGTACTGCCAAAATCTGAAAATAAAATAAATTTGAAAACAGAATTGACTGCTAGTATTTCCAAATTCATTATGCCATGTTTGTTTCTTAAAATAAATATCTTTTCCCAAACCAATAGATCTATTGTACCATCTAATTGTTTTCATAATTTAACTTCTGGATTTATTTCATGGTTAAGTATCATAATTTCGTATAAGATAAGTAAAGTTTTAAGTTACAAATTATTATATTTGTATATATTTGTTTGCTTCACTGTTAATAGCTTCATATTTTACATATCCTAATATCTTGTTTCATTTAATTGTATTCCGTGCTAATAAAATGTTGAATCCTGCTTAATACATTTATGCTATACTTACAAAAGGAAAACAGTTTAAACAGTGAAAACGCTAAATAAAATATAATTATTTGTCACAAACTTCACTTATTTTTTAAGAAAATTGATGAAATTTCCAGAGCATTCAAGAGACTAGTTTTGCAAATAAATCTTTTTAATCTTCACCCACTGTTTTTTTCCGTTGCCAATTATTTTGTCTTTAAATTTATTTTAAGAGTTTGGTAATAAAACAAAAATAATACAGCACCTAGAGGCAGTAATGATGACAATGCAAAGGTCGTGACAAGATGCAAAAGATTTATTTGTGAAACTTTTCTCCTAAATTCTGGGGAAATTTCATCAATTTTCTTAAGAGATAAGATAAGTGAAGCTTGTAATTTTTTAATTCAGCCATAACTTGTACATATCATTGCTTTTTATCCTTTGTTGCAGCAGTGGTTTAAATGAAACTATGGTATGAGGTTCGATCTTGTAACTTTCTTCATTGTACTTTGAAAAAGTGAATAGTCATTTGACTTCTAATACAAGATGGTGATTCTAATATGGCCGTAGTGTAACTGGAGCTAAATTTTATATACTTGTGAACATGGTCATCTGGAAGCTAAAACTTTGCCATTTATTTTTAAAGTACCTCCTTCTCTGTTTGCACATTCCTGTAGTCATGAATACAAGTTTGACATAACTTTCTGTAATACCTCAGTGGTGCTTGATACAATATGATGAATCACAGCCTCTTATTCATTTATGCTTTTAAGATGACGAGCATGCTTTTAACCAACCCCACAGCAAAAAATTGCACATTAAAATTATTAATTTTTAGATGAGTCGTATTTATTACACATCTGCTTCACTTTTGTACCTATTTTGAGGACATGTTTCGCAAATCATCGTTTGCATCTACGGCTCTTATGCGACTAAAGCTTGATCCAGCGGTGTGGGTAATTCTGGGGTTGCTGCTGCCATCTGTTGATTTAGTGATGAACTTAAATGTGGGATTCTCTTCTGGCGGGATTCCAAAGTTCATTAGTTGGTTTTTATGTTTTTCCATGTATATCCTCTCCCATATGACGAGTTCACTATGTTTTTGTACGTATTTTAGTAATTCTGTGCTATCTTCAATTTCATGATTTTCAGACCAGAAATGAGCTGCTATTGCGGACTTATCAATATTTTTGTATCTTAAGTGCCTGAAGTGTTCTTTCTTTCTAGTGCCTATGTTTCTTTTTGTCCTCCCTATGTAAATTTTTTCACAGCACATTAAAAGATCGTGTGGGCCAATTTTTGCCATGTGAGCTTTGGCTCTGTACTACAGAAACAATGTACATATTGGCACAAGATCATAGGTAATAATTCACAGTAGAAATGAAACTATTTCATTGCTCAGGTTGCTCTTCAGGGGCAGTGGTAGCAAAGTGTTTGTCATTTGTTACCCTCTGCTTGATTGCATCACTATCCTTGTCGGCCAGATACTCTGGGTTACCTTCTCGAGCGTCATTACTAAGGGTTCATTTTTCTCCAAACGAGATGCTCTGTAAGTCTTATGCCAGCCAAAGCACCAAATATTATTTTACTGTGCCGGCTTTCTGATCAATTTCTTCCTACATTGGGCTTAGGTTACTGCAAGTTTATTCTTAGCATAAGTATGTACTATGAATTACTGAATGAGCATGAGGAATCATGGACATACACAGATAGTTGTTTTGCTTGAGTTATTAATATTGAGAGTTTAAATTGTTCAATTTTAAAGAGTATCTAAATTGTTAATTTCTACAAATTATATTTTCATTATTAAGGGGATGAACTACATGCAACTGGCAAACATACGCTTCTAGACTACATTTTTAGTAACCATTTATTTGTGTAGTTAAATTTTTTGGTCTACACCACTTATTATTGCTATTAAATGGTTATCTATCACTTCTGTTTTATAGTTTGTTTTTTGTGGGGACACCTTCTACCTTGTAGCAAATCTACCATGACCCTTAATGGTTATGCTTTGATCGTTATGCTTTGATCGTCATACTTTTAAGACTAGGCTCCTCCATCAATGATGTGAGTAATAAAATAATGCACCAAAAATGCAGAGGATAATTTTCAGTGTCATTGGTGAGGACGTTGGGAACAATGTACGTACTGACACAATGTTGCGAATTCACAGTAACTGTGCAGCCAGCATCATTTTCATATAAATATGAACCAATTATTAACTATTAAATTATAGATGAGTCGTATTTATCACACATTGGCTTCACTTATGTACCTATATTGAGGACATGTTTCGCGAACCATCTGATGTCCGCTCCCTCTTCCCTAGCATCCCAATAGACAAGCTTTTGATTCAACTTAAGAAATGGCTAACTTCTATTAACCCAGATGCCAATACAATAAAAGAATATTCGGCAATGATTGAAATATGTATACACCAACATTATTTTGTTCTCGATGGAAAGTATTATAAACAAATTTCAGGACTAGCTATGGGAAGCCTGCTATCACCATTTTTGGCCAATTTATACATGAGCTTTTTCAAAACACATATAACTAAAGCCTTCCCTTATATTTTTAAAACATGGTACAAATACATAGACAACATCTTTGCAATAGTATACTACAAACAAATAGATGATACTTTGAAACTACTCAACCTTCAAGAACCCAACATACAATTCACAGTAGAAACTGAAGAGGACTGTACTCTACCTTTTTTGGATCTTAAAATCCCCCAAAAATAATGAAAAACTGGAATTTTGTATTCATAGAAAAGCAACACACAGATAATTACATCAAAGCAAATAGTTTCCACCCAATTCCACACAAACATGCCACCATCAACAGTCTCAAACACAGATTAGTAAATCTACCCCTCAGCCAGCAAGAATATAAAAAGGAATACCATCAAATCTTAAAAACTGTAATTAAAAATGGATATGGAAAAAACCTTGTAGATAAAAAATCTAAAATCATTCAGACTTCAAAAAATATTAAAACAGATCACAGCTCTTTCACCAATAAAACAAGAAATTAGATTTGCTAAATTTACTTACCACCCCTGGGCCACAAAAAAGTTCCAAAAAATATTCAAAACAAAAAACAATTACAACATTAAAAACCTACTTAACAATAATAATACTGATAAGATAAAACCAGAAGAAAAGTCAGGCATTTACAAGATTAAGTCTAAAGACTGTAAAAAAATTACATAGGGAGGACAAAAAGAAACATAGGCTCTAGAAAGAAAAAACATTTTAGGCACTTAAGATACAAAAATATTGATAAGTCCACAATAGCAGCAGATTTCTGGTCCAAAAATCATGAAATTGAAGATAGCACCGAATTACTAAAATAAGTACAAAAACATAGTGAACTCGTTATATGGGAGAGAATATACATAGAAAACATACAAACCAACTAATGAACTTCGAAATCCTGCCAGAAGACAACCCCACATTTAAATTCATCACAAAATCCACAGATGGCAGCAGCAACTCCAGAACTACCCACACCACTGGATCAAGCTTTAGTCGCATAAGAGCCGACGATGCGAACGATAGTTCGTAAAACATGTCCTCAATATAGGTACATAAGTGAAGCCGAAGTGTAATAAATACGACTCATCTATAATTTAATAATTATTTCGCTTCACTGTGGTGTTTCAAAACATTTAAATTTAAATTATTATCTGCTCCATGACATAGACTATAAATTCTCTTTTTAATTGTGCAATGGTCACTAACTTCGAAAGTGACAATATTCTGCAACCCAGTGTTTCATGTTTCGTCATATGACATTTCATCATAACTTTTGTTATCTTCAAATTTTGCTAACTATTCAGAATAAAATAACTGTCTATTGGTATCACTGGCTTGCAATTGTTGGACAATCTAAAGCTTGTATGGTTGCAATTTAAGAGATCTGAAGGCAATATTCTGCACAAAGTTAATTGTATGCACAAAGTGGAAATTATGCCAAGATTCTTGTTGTGCAGCTTCATATGAATTATCATTTTTAATGTACCTTTACAATAAACACAATACTCTTCTCAACACTGTACCACAGAAACTGAAATGATATTGTTTGAGGAATAAAACAGAAGCATAACAGTCCTACCAATCTCAAATATGATTTAGCGCTAATCAATTTAAAATTAGCCATACTCATGCATCCTGTATATTCTTGAATAACTTAAATATTTTCAAATAAACTCTAGAATATTGTGGAAATGTGTATTGCTTTATTTTTATTCTTTCAGGTTGAAGTTGGTGTCTTGGGACCAAACATGGTTTTATACATGATATGTGGTTTGATATCTTGTGGAGTGATGTTACCTGTAATGGGATTTCAAGCACGCAAATCATATGGTTTGTATCTTATTGTAATTTATACACTCTTCCTTTTGAGAACAGCAATGAGTGAGCTTAAGGTAATGCACCCACTTCTTGGTGTATATAAAATATTGTGCACCTATTCAAATGGCACTGTTACTTGGGAAAACCCAATTATTCATTAAAAGTCTATTATTGTTCAATTAGGATGTAAAAGTTGTTGTGCTGCCTGAATGATTATGTGTTAAATAAATATTGTTATTAAATTCTAAACTCTTTACTTAACTTTCTGCAAGCTATTTCACTATTGTCATAGCATTCTGAAAAACAGTTTAAAGTGCTGTAAGTCATAATGTCAACACATGTATGCTAATAAAGATAGAAAGTACTTTAATGAAACTTGTAGAGTGCAGCAAAGAGAGGAAACTCTGAGAACCTAAATGGTTCTTAAATTCTACTTTCCCTTCATTGTGGTAAAGCTATGGATAATTGAGAAGCATTTTTTCAAAACTCGAAAGATGCACAAAATGCATTTCTGAGAAAAAGGTTTTTTTCTATTTATTGACAATACTAATTGGTTAAGCACAGTAACTTTAATAATCATTCAATTCTCCTTTCTGAAACTGTCTCATTGAATCTGAAAAGAAAGAAATAGCATAGTTAAACTAGTGCAAATTTGAGGTTTTAAAATGCAGAGTTTTTTTCTAAAACAGATAGATACTGATTAACTTTCTGCATGAGCAAGAATTTAACACATGAAGTTTTTTTATTTTTGTCATTTGTTGTTTTTGTTACTTTTTAGTTATGTATTTATATAACATTTATAGCCACTGCTATTTATTTTGTATATTAACGATTTGGCACTTTATTCACAAAATTCTTTAAAATGCACCTTATTTGCAGATGATACGAGCCTCTTGATATCAGGTCAAAATGATGACGAACTCAAAGAAAATGTAATAAATAATTTGAAAGAAGTATCAACTTGGTTTCAAAATAACAAATTAGTTATAAATAAGGATAAGAGTCAGGCATTGGGTTTTCATAATAAAATCAATAAGGCAGTTAATTTACCTGAAATTATAATGGATGAAAATGAAATTAAATATACAGGAAAGACAAAATTTTTAGGAGTTTGGATGGACGACAGTCTAAATTGGAATATACATATTGAAATTCTAATGAAGAAATTAAGTAGCATTTGTTTCCAAATATCAATTTTGAAGCACAGTGTAAATTTGAATACATTAAGAATAGCCTATTTTGCAAATTTTCAATCATCAATTTCTTAAGGTATAACAGTATGGGGAAATAGTAGTAGCATTATCAAAGTATTTAGAATCCAAAAAAGGGTAATTAGAATTATGATGAATTTAAAGAGAACAGATAGTTGTAAGCAATGGTTCAAAAAATTAGGCATATTGTCATTACCAAGATTTACCTTTTAGAAATAATAGTACAGGTTAAAACGAACTTAGATAAATTTCAAAAAAGCAATGATATTCATGACCATAACACGAGAAATAGTTCAAACTTACATGTCACCTATCATAAAGAGAAAATGTATGAGCACAGTTTTAAATTCAACGGAATTCATGTCTACAATAAACTGCCAACTGAAATAAAAAACATCGAGTCCTTCACAAAGTTTAAAAACACATCAAAGAAGTATTTGTTACAAAAGTGTTACTACTCAGTAGAAGAGTATTTAAATGACAAAGGGTAGGAATAAAAGGAATGTAAATTTTAATTATTAATTTAGTTATTATTCTTAACAACTTATTGTAATTCTTGTTTTTTGTTACTATTTTTTGTGTAGTTAGTAATTTGACAATTCCACATCATGAGTTGTATGATTTACGGATGCAATAAATGAATATGAATATGAATATTATTTTTTATTTATTTTCACCTTTTCATAATACATAATGTACTATACAACCAACATATTAATGTTTATAAGGATTATTTTATTAAGTTTAAACTTAGAAACTAAGGACTGCTACATTCAAAATAACAATATAATATTTTGTTTTATTTATATAACAAACATATTGAATACATAAAAAAAAATTTAAGACAGCATGAATAAGTAAGCTTTAACCTTTATTAGTATCTTCCAGTACATCTTCATAAAATGCTTTTGCAGTTTCTGGAATTTCAAAATATTTAGCTAGATTTTGAACATACTTTTTCATTTGTTTGCTCAGTCTATTAATTTTGGGAACATTTTGAGGTCACAGCAGGAATTTGCTGCAGGACTTGCTGTGTGATTTCATCATATCCACTTCCACAGACAAAGCAGAATATGTATTTTGAACTTCTGCACATACCTTATGGTCTTCCTTTGATTGCTTGGAATATGTTATGATTCGCTGGGTATTTATTTTGAAAATAAGCTTTGACTTGACTTCAGTGTTTGTTTTGCACTTTCTTTCAAGTCCTTAATTTTCCAGTCTTTGATAAACACTTTACAGCCGTGATTTTGTAATATCTGATGGTACTCATCAGGGCTCAAGTTACTCTCTGTTTTCCTTAACTCTTTTTTGATTCTGCCGAAACTCTATCAGGAGGCATATAACTGTGCCCATGTATTGGGTAGATTTGTGAAATGTAGGAAAACGTTTTACTCTTCTCCAGGAAAGCAATAAGTATGAACATCATCACACTATTCTTGTTCTGCCTAGAGCAAGAGTCTGAAAATAAACGAATGGTAGAAGGAGCATTGCTGGACATCCTTTCTTCCAGTTCCACAAGAAGTGGTGCAAAGCTGAGGCAACCTGGTTGCAGCCTTTAGCATATTCAGTTTCCAACAGTGTTTACAAGGAAATGTCGTCTTTGTTCTGGGTTTTAGATGAGATCATTATGCATCGATTATATAGCCACACCTGCCTTGCATAGAATACCTCACTTACAGAAAGTTTAGGCAGTGGTTGATTCTGTTGTATATCAAAGCAAATAGTGATTGCCTCAGCGTTTTCCTCTTTCAATAGCTGATAAAACCTATTTGAACGCAGCTTGTGCAGTCTTATATGGTGCTTAGTTCATTTTTCTTTTCCACATCTGCCTCTGTCTTAATCTTCATCAATCTCATTTTGCAGGTTTAGCGTGTGTCAGTGTGTGGTGTGGTTTACGGAATGAAAGATTGAGGAAGTTGTAAAGTATGTATTTATATTTTGACAATGAGCAGACTGGTAGATTTCTTAATCTTCTTTCGTTGCAAAAGTTGGTCCACAGTTTTCTGATATTAAGTTCTATAGGTAAATATTCTCTTCTTGACTTTTCTCTTCCATAGTGGCTTGCTCTACATCTATACTTCTTAATGTCCTGCTTTATAGCAGCAGAAATGCCCTTCTGTAATATTCCTGTTGTCACTTCCTCTGGTTTTCTTTGGCACATAATAAGTGAAATTATTCCAGGTTAGTGAAATTTTCTAGCCAGGAGAGATAATCTATCTTTTGATATCCCTGTAATTCCTTGGAAGCTTGCAGTGTATACTGACAATACTCAGCTATCATTTCTCACACTGTATTTAATAACAGTCTGCTGTTATAACAGCTAACAGTCTGCTTTCTTCAGCTTTTGCGGCTTCTTTCTTCACCACTCTGTGATTAGGAGGTGTAATACACATATATTTCATAAGGAATTTATCTTGATCTATTTTGTTGACCACGGAAAGATGTTGGTGAAATCCACTTATATCATGTCAAATCAGCTATATCACAAAGGGCCCTTTACTTATAGTATTTCAAGGAGTGCATTCGAGACCATGTGAACATGAAATTGCTGGAATATGAGCTTTCCTTGACTTGCATTTTGATTTCCTTTCCTTGTTTTTGCAATTCCAACCTCCTGCATATTCTACGACTGGTACAGTTTCACAATCTGAGCTCCTGACTATTGTGCAAAGTATAGTGCAGTGTCTCAACTAAGAATAAAAATGCCATGTAAGCATAACAAAGCTTTCAGAAATGAATGTGAAATCTAAGTGCACAGCCTGGGTTTGCAGTTACTGCCAACAATGCAGCACTGTATAAAGCTTGCAGAAATTATTGAGAACTCCAAGAATCACAAAAGTGAGATGGCAGTCAATGCCAACATGCGTTTCATTGAATTGAGGTTGCTACACAGTAGAGGTAGCGGTGGCGGTGGCGGTGGTGATGGCGGTAGCGGTAGCAGTAAAGGGGAATTTCAGAATATGTTATAAAGTAACATAATGTGGATTTAGGGCAATATAAGATTAAATACATACCCAGGAGAACTAGGACCATATAATGAACTGTGGTGTATCCTTTTTGGATCAGTTAAACATATTCATTATCCTACTTTCTGGTTTGGACAAATTTTCAACACCAGATGCCACTACAATGAAGAAAGCTTCTATCTGTTTATGCTGATGATGAATGCAAACACTCTTGAAACATGTTCTGATCAAAAAAAGGTGAGCGAGATGTAATATTCATTTGTTTCCAAGTCATTGAACTTTGAATATTCCTAAACATTTATTTTCACCTTACTGTATGTAACTTCTACCTTGATTGCAAATTTATTCAAACACCATAAGAATCAATTAAAATAATACTTTTATTGAAAACTTCTTAATTGTAATATATGAAAAAAAGATGTCATAGTATTAAGTTCAGTTAGAAAAAGTAGGTAGTAGTACTTTATTCACCATTATTTTTATGCTTTCATCATTATTTTGAAAATAAACTGCTGCTCTTAATCATTTTGCTGGTTGCATTGTAAATGTAGCTTCAAACATTTGATTAAAAATGTTCACTAATTTAGGGAATCATTTTTTCACTTTAATTTGGTCTTTCTTAAAAGAATTAGATCCATATCCATTTGAAACTCCATAATATTCTAACTAATTGATACATCGGTAATCTACTTAACCGACTTTTCTTAATATTTTGATATGTTATTGCATATATACATAGGTAAGAATTGTTCTTTACAGTATTTTAATCTGTTTAGGTAATAGCTTATGTTATTAAATATTTTTAAAGATTATTTGTAATATAATAGCTCATCGTTGCTTAGAATTTGCATATCAAGCAGTTGCTGTCTATATTGAATGGTAATACATTGCATTTCTTTAAAGTTAAAATTTTAAAGTGTTCCTATGGATTCCTAGACATTGCTTTATTATGTTGTTAATAACTGATTCCAGTTTTCTTCATAGCTTCACAGTAAAGCGTGGATCTGTCACAACTTTAGTGCACATGGGTTCTACTGTAAGCTACTCATGCATGTAAATAGCTACAGGCATCTACTTGTCTGATTATGCATGGTGCATATTAAATGGCTGCACAGTACCAGTGATGTCATTCATACTTTGTGTCCAACTACCTATATCATATGTGAATGCAAACAGCTCTGCAGTTTATCAGGCATTTTGTCAATTAATCTAATCTATATCGAGATTTAACTGTATTGGAACACCACAGTGAAGCGAAATAATTATTAATTTTTAGATGAGTCGTATTTATTACACATCTGCTTCACTTTCGTACCTATTTTGAGGACATGTTTTGCAAATCATCGTTTGCATCTTCTGCTCTTATGCGACTAAGAGCAGAAGATGCAAACGATGATTTGCGAAACATGTCCTCAAAATAGGTACGAAAGTGAAGCAGATGTGTAATAAACACGACTCATCTAAAAATTAATAATCTAATCTATATTCGATATTGAGGTGCAGATTGTAAGTCCCAGGTGTACGACTGGTGCCCACTTGGCATCATGAAGAAATTGAGGAGCTACGCTATGTATCGAACCCTGGTCTAGAAAGTCAACTTCCTGGCTGGGGATACTGAGATGCTGACCATATCTCCTACCCATATCAGTTGATGATCACCTTCTTCTGTCTCGCGTATATGGGCATGAGGCTAGCAGGTTCAGGCTGACTTTGGGCTATTATGCCATGGGTTACATTATATTCAATATTGAGTTTGTTATACTCTTATAGCTGAATTCTTAGAAAATGTTTTTATTTTTGTACATACCTTGTCATATCTTGACAGTTCTTGTATCAGTGTATGTGATCATGGAAGATAATAAATTCAATCAAATTTATGAATGAGGTAATTGTATAAATCATTGTAATACATGGTAAAAGAAAACCAAAAAATTGTCGTTTATCTGCATTATGTATAGAATGCATCACAAGCTGTTTACGTAGTATTAAGCACCTGCTTTAGGTTTAACAATTAGTAAATCTATAAATACATACAAGCTGAAACAGCATCCTTCAGAGAGAGTTTTAGACACAAATATTGCAGCACACCTACCTTGGAATGCAATTTTTTTTTTTCACAGGAAAAAGGTCAGTTGGAGAGAAAATGAGGTAGAATATTGAATAAAATCATAACTTTTTCTATTCTCATGACATATTTATTGAAAAAAAAAAAACATCTTGTTAAATATAGTAGGTTTGTATACCACAAAATCTTACAGATGTGTGTCATAATAAATGTATAAAATCATAAAAAAATATAATGTTTATTCCATTGGTAGGATGTATAGGTACATAAATTACACAAATTGTTTCATATTGAGCAAATATGAGATGTAAAATATTATTTACTTTTCTTTGAAAGTTAAGCCTTATGAATGTACATGGTATACAACATTTATATAAACAGGAAGTAAGTATTTTAATATTAATCAGATTTGAGATCTATGTGTAAAATATTTATTCATCTAGTGAAAATGAAACACATGTTCAGAATGAGATCATGTTTGAGCTCAATGTATATTATAGTTCTTCAATATAAACATATGCATATAATTGCATGCTACATGGTTTTTAGCTTTTGAGCTTTCAAAGATGCTAAAGCATTACTAGATTCTCTATCACAAATAAAAGCAGTTGTGGATTACAAAAAGTCTACATCATGGGCATGTGCTTCTTAGACAATCATTGGTAGTCTATTTCAGAGTAAGTTCGTCTGAACTTCTTGTTAAAAGTGAAATAGGATAATTTTGAGCTGTAAATCAACTCCATGTGTGAACCTTCATGATTTCAATTCTAAAGGAGAATCCAGCAGAAAATAAAGTAATATATATAATTATATAATGCATTAATGCTTAACAACAAAATATTATGTTGCTTGGCCAGGTGCTTATAAACATTTCCTTTTTTATACTTTGGTTCTCCAACTGTTCAACTTCAACTGTGTGCATTGCACTAACATCCTCTGCCTTATTTGTGAAAGAGACTATACATGTAGTAAAATAAAAATAATTTCCTCTTCTTGCTCTTTGTCTTATAACTGGTGTTCTATTACAGCACTATAAATGTTATAAATATTACGTTTATAATTTATTTCATGTTGTATCTCCTTAATGAGATAATTTTCTATAATATGGTACATGTATTCTCAAATAACAGTAGGATGGAGTAAAGGTCTTTATGATAAGTTTGTTGATTCTTTTAAAACAGAGCTGAAACATATTCCCTTGAATGATGTTTTGCTTTCATTCAATCTCTGTTCTTCTCCACATTTTCTTCTATGTCTTTAGTTTGTGTTCTTATAGTGTGCATTTCCTGAAAAACTTACTTATTTAATAGCCTATATTCTACTAAGCAAAATGTTATATCAGGATGTAACTTTTTGAGTGACTGATTTGTAACTGGTCCAGTTATCTCTTTGCTCACTTTATGCAAATATTTATATTGTATTAGTATTAGAAGAAAATAAATTACATTAAATATCGACAAGCTTTCCGTTGACAGGTATTTATTTGTCTCATAATACCAATTTGTTAATCATGAAGTAGTAAGTGGAGATGCTTTTTGTTTTCCTGGTAGAAATACTAATTTAAATATTTCATTATTAACTGGATATTAAGGATATCAGAAATAGTTTTCAAAGTGATAAGAGAGATAGTCATTAATTATAGGGTCTTTATTGTTATTGATATCAAAATTACAAAGAAAGCTGGAACGCACAACTAAAGGTACTGAAGCTTTATCTTTGTTGCAAATTTAACTTTTTTTCCTCTTACCTCTGAACTGCTAATACTGTAGAGTTAGTAATTTAGTTCCTTACAGGTGGCCATGAAGAGAGACAAAGAAGACAGAGAACAAACTGTTGGTGATTGTACTTATAATATTAATAAAATTTTCTAAGACTGGATTTCCTCAGAAACCTTGGCGCAATGGTCGACTATGGCATAAGGGAACTGCGACTCTTCCGAGATGAAGTGACATTCCAGAACACCAACGAATATCCAGGGCTCTACTTGTGATTATGATAGAGGATGTAGTGGTGTCCACAAGAAGTGAGACGGTGAAGGTGCGGCTTCAAGAGTGGCGGTGAAGGAAAATGGTGTTGCACTGGAAGATGCCTTTGGGCAGACTATGTGTCACCAAGCCATGTCATTTCGAAAAGAAGTGCTTGTGATGCTGCTGAATCCTTTGGACATTGGTCAGGACATAGAGGCCAGAATGGCACTGGGGGAGTTTGAGCCAGCTGTGGGTGTGACATGGTACGATGGACTCGTGGGACAGTATTATTACAAAATCTGGGGCACCGACTGGTAGACTTACTGAAGAGACCGGCCATCCATTTTACTGCGGCTCATCTGGACACTGTCCAGCATCAACTTGGACGTTACTGCTCAGTCTTCAGCACAGACCAAATGCGCCTCCAAATCAAAACAAGAACATCCGAGCCATCCGCAACATGTGTCCCTCTCGTGAAATAAGCCGAGGTACGGGACACAGTGTAGGATATGAGATGCAGGAGGATTATTGAAGAGTCACTGCCCTTGGTGCTTCCATGTGGTGGTCCTGGTGAAGATGAAGAACGGCTAACTGCGCTTCTGCGTGGATACAGGAAGTTGAATGCTCTTTTTGAATGACTACTTTCTCTTGCCTCAGTTTGGTGACACCCTGGACACACTTGCTGGTGCCAAATGGTTATTGATCCTGGATTTGAAATGTAGATGCTGGTAGGAGGTCTTAGATTCCAGAGACAAGGAGAGGGCTGCTTTTTCGATAGACCGGGAGCTTTGGTAGTTTACGATTATTCTCTCTGACCTCTGTGATGCACCGGGCACCTTCCAGTGTCTAATAGAGTCGGTAATGAGGATACTGACTTACAACGCTTCCCTACTTTACCTGGGTAACATCATAGTGATTGGCGGCATATTCAAGTATCGTGTTATGAACCTGAGCAAAGCACTGCAATGTCTGCAGCCACTCAAGCTGAAGTTGAAAGCGAAGTACCAGCTTTCCTGCAAGAAGGTACACCATTTGGGCCACATAGTTTCACCAATTGAGCTGGCTGCGAATCAAGAGAAACTTAAGTTGTGAGGGATTGGCCTCATCTGAAGGATAAGCGGAAGTTACGCAGTTTTCTGCGTCTGCACAGCTAACAACCTTTGGTTCGTCAGTGGCTGCTCAAACATCGCAAAACCCTTCATTTGACTGACAAAAGATCACTGGGTATATATATGCACAAAGAGGCTGGTGGAGTATTTCAGGCGCGTAAGTCAACCCTCTGCAGCGAGCCAAATTTAGGTTTTTCACAACCAGGCATCTATTTCACATGGATATTGATGCCAGTGACAGTGGCACTGAGGGTAAACTATCCCAAATACTGAAGGGATGGGTGCAAGCAATATGCTATGCAATAAGACTCTCTCCAATGTTATAAAGAACTAATGCGTTCTCCAACACAATGGAATATTATCACAAGAACCTGTATGGTCAGCCATTCTGCCTGAGGACTGACCAATTCACTTAAGTTTCATGAACATGGAAAACCGGGCAGCCCATTGGGTCCAGAGCCACCAAGAGTGCAGTTTTACGCGGAACTTCGGAAAGGAACAGGCCGTTGAGGAAAACCATGGGAAACCATTGTTGGGAAGACCATGCCCGAAGGAGTGTTGCCCCTTCATAGTGTGAAGGAGAAGAGGAATATCCAAAGATAGCATTTGGTGCTTCCTCTTGCGGAGGTCCTGCAGGAAGTACATACACTTTCCTTGGGAGAGCATATTGGATGCAACCGAATGATTGATAAGCTCCGGCAGAGCTACAAATGTTGCTTGCCATAGTTTACCAGGAGACCAAGACAATCTGGACATAGACAATCTGGAAAAACTGTACTGCCCCTTTGGAGTACAGCTGGAACAACACAATGATCAGAACACTAACTTTGAGACAAATCTGCTGGGAGAAGCACTAGTCTTGAAGTGTACAAGATGCACACAATGCCTTCAACCCACAATTGAAAAGCATGATTCAGTGGTACAAGACCCTTGAACAACTGGGGAAGATTGTGGCCAATCTTCAGAGAGACTGGATGTCAGGGTGCTACTTTTCTTATTCACTTATAGCTCATCTATCCATGACATCACTGGGATGATGCCAGCAATTTGATCTTCAGCAGGCATGGCAAGCCAAAGCTTCAGCTACCATGGCAAGGACCATGCCGTGTAGTCAAGTGGATCAATGACATAGGCTACTGCACCTAAAGTCTACCCTGAGGAGAGAAGCTGGCAGTGCACTTGGATCATCTGCCTTGCTAGGACAGTGCTGGTCAGGATGACAAGCCTTGAAAAGAGAGCAGTGTTGCCATGGTTAATTACCTATATCGCATGGACCCAGCTCATACCTGTGCAAATAACCAACCCTGTTATCAAACAATGGCAGAAAATAAAATAGCTATTTTGATTGTTATTGCTGCCTCTAGAGGATTCATTTTGACTGTGTTTGCATGGTTTGCCTTTAGAATTATAAGCCCAGGTTCACCCATTGTATAAGGAGCAACCAGTCAGTAGTTGAGTCATTTAATCAGTTGAGTTGAGTGAGTTAAGAGCTGGTGCAGCAGTTAGAAGTTTACAGTCCTCAATAGATACTGACAGTGAATAGTACTGAGTGCATTGCAGTATAAGTTGTGATGCAGCACTTACTGTTCGGTATTGATACAATTCAACAGTCTCTTGTATTTGTTCTGATGCAAATATAATGTTAGCATTTTGGTAATCTCTTAAAAGATAACTAAAATAAGCTTAGCAATAACTGGTGTTTTCATTTGTTACGATATATCTGTAGAAAAGAAATTATGAAGGTGAATTGAAGAAAGAAGAGAAAAGTACACTGTGTGAAAGAGCAGAGATAATAATATGAGAAATTTATGAAACAAAAGGTAAATAATTGATATAATGAAGCAATAATTTAAATGAACAAGAAATAAAATAGATATTATATAGCAACTAATATATAGCAATTCAGGAAAACATGAATAACAGAGAGGGAGCACATGTAATGCAATTAGATGTAAAAGTTCTTAAAAAAAGACAAAATTGGTATAAGAAAGGAATATAGCAAGAAAGAAAAAAGCAAGAAAGACCAATGGAATAAGGAATATAACAATTCATGCCAAGGAAAAAGACATTTGGAGAAGAAATAATCTTGAAAAACAGAAACTACTAAGGTTATGCTTAAATACCAGCTAAAAGAGAAAGGAATAAATAGTGGAATGCAGAATATTAAAATCAAAGAAGAAAAAAAAAAAAAAAAACATGGAACAAAGGATTTTTATCATGCAAAGTAAATAAGATTGCTTAAAAATCTGAGAGTATGAAAATAATACATAAAGGAAAAGCATTTTCTCCTCATATTGATATAAACATGTGCATTTATAAAAGAGAAAAAGGAAGCTGCACAAAAAATTGAATAAGTATCAGTAGAGAGGTATAAGAAAGAAAGAAAAAATAAGGAAAGAATTCATAAATCAAAGATAATGGAAGGAAGTTGAGTATATGTGCTTATCATAAATACCTATATAAAAAATTTGTATTAAACAAACAATGCAAGAAGAAGAGTTACTTTGTCATTTATAATTAGTTTCAAAACCTTTTTAACAACATTATGAAAAGGACTTTATTACTGCACTCTAGAGCAAAACAATTCAATTGCTAAGTAGGCAGTAGGCAGTATTCAAGTTTCATTCTTAATAGAGTTCAGTAGCATTTATGAACACATTTCATGCATCGTTATACAAGGTGCTTGAGGATTAAATTCTACTACAGAACTGGAATTGCATTCTATTTTTAAGACTCAAAATAATATGCTTGAACAGAAATGCAGACTCCTAGATAGGAGAAAAAGTAGTGGACACAAATTAAAATCATGGCAAAATGATTGATAGTAACAGCCTTTATGATTTTAAATCTAGGCAACTTTCAGTTTCTGAAAATAGAAGTTCAGAGTAAGTACATTCCAAATTTAAATACAGCACATATTAATAGAGAATATTAGTTTATCTGCATAATCTTTTGTACTGTATTAGTTCTGCTTATCTCTTTGCTAGACTGAAAGCTAGCAGCCTTAAATGATTTGTGTGTGTGTGTGTGTGTGTGTGTGTGTGTGTGTGTGTGTGTGTGTGTGTGTGTGTGTGTGTGTGTGTGTGTGTGTGTGTGTGTGTGTGTGTGTGTGTGTGTTCCATTTATACCTCACCTTTAACTCCTATGGTCATATTGGTGGCAGTTCTCCTTTGGAAAATATCGAAGGTGTTAACTTGTATTCATTAGGCTTATAATCATTAGATCATACACACAACTGTACTCTCATTCATACTTCCAGACTCTGGGGAAGATGAGGAATTATCTTGGTCAGAGAAAAATCCCCAACCCCAGCCAGGAATTGAACCTGGGACCCCTAGCACAACAGACAGATGCTCTACTGACTGAGCTATGGGGCCAGCCCAAATGAGTATTGTGGGCCAATATGTTTAAAGATAAACTTAGAGATTTATCTCACTGAGTATTATGAATGATACAAAAGAAGAAAGCTCATTTAATGAATAAATAAACAGAAACCTATAATGTATTACTATGCAAGAACTAATGCAGAGAAAAACATTAGAGATGTCAGAGAAATTGAGAGAGTCAGAGAAAGAAAAAGAAGAGATAATGCATAGCTCATGCTTACAGAAAGGAAAGTTCGTTATATTTAGGGAAGTAACTTATAAAAAAAGAATGTAAATTATTTAACGGTATTCCTAAATTGTTTGAGGATGTATATATGCACCCTATGTGAAATGTATGCTGTTTCTCCAATGGACATGACTTCATTAACAAACTTTTATTATTATTATGATGATCATCTTAGAGCTTTTACAAGGAAAATTTATTTAAATGCACTTGTTCATCTGGTAGGCCTAGTGATAGCCCAAATCACAGTCCCAGCATATGCCACTAGTGCCATAAAATGAAATCATTCCTTGCCTAGGTAGGCATGGTTAAAATAATTTCCTATTGCAAAATTTTAAGCACTCTTTAAGCTTTATCTTCATACAAAAAGAATTATATATCCATTTGTGAAAATAGCCAAACTATTATTAAACCTTTGATATTACTTATATTTATCTGATTAACTCCATACCAGAATGCTCAAGTTCCTAAGACATTTACTTCATTTAGTGATCTAATGATTTTGTATGCCAACCTCACTATAGCATTTTGAAGCATACAATAATTCTATTAATTTATAAATCTACACATGACATTTATTTCTAATTTTAAAAGTGTATCCCATTGTTAATTTCTCTTGTAAACTGCATAAGAAATTATATTTTGAAATCATTTAATTTAATTTTTTATTTTTTGCATTTAAAAATGTTCAATTTTTCATAATTTTCCTAGTAAGTGAGACAATATAATTAAAGATATACTTTGAGATTTGTCTTATTGAAAGATTTGTCTTATGAAAGATGCAAAAGAAGAAAGCACATATAAGGAATAAATAAATAAAAACCTATAATTTATTACTATGCAAGAATAAATGCAGAGAAAAACATCAGAGATGTCAGAGAAGTAGAGACATTCAGAGAAAGAGAAAGAAGAGATAATGTACAGCTCATGCTTACAGAAAGGGAAGTTTGTAATATTTAGGGAAATAACTTACAAGAAAGGTATTAAAATTATTCAACAGTATTTCTAAATTTTTTGAGGAATATACAGAGGTATTTTTAGAGCTGGTGCATGCCTTGCTCGGATGTGCATGAGTGATATCATGCAAATCAATGGTGAGGTAAGATCTCTGCCTTCACCAACAGACTGCTGATAGAGCTAGTGGGTTAGATGACAGATGAGTAACCTGACACTCCCTTTTTTACAAATAGACAAGAGGACTCGACCATAAACTACTGCACAACATTAAGTCATATGCCACGTCTAAGAAATACCTCTGTATAGATGAATATATGCACCTTATGTGAAATGTATGCACTTTCTCGAATGGGGATGATTTCATTAACAAACCACTTTATATATTATTCCCCTATCCCATAATGATCATCCAATGTGTATAATTTGAGTCTGGCAAGAAAATGAAACAAGGAAATTAATCATATAGCTTTATTGTTTCAGGATCAACAAAATGGTGAATAAATTAACTAATAATGAAACATAACTCTAATCACAAGTTAATTACTCAAGAATCAAACCAATTGGCCAATCCAAAAGCTAAATTCAGTTGTATTACTCTTACAATAAGACTACTAGAAATTTATCCATAAGTTAGAAAAAACATGAAAACAAAGAAAACTTTTTTAATCCAACCAAGTAGGTTGTCATTCCAACAGCTTGCCTAGAGTCACCAGATCTGTTGAAGTGATGCTACAACCCCATCATAAGTATTCCAGCGACACTCCAGGAGGAATGCAAGTTGTTCAGCTGTTCCAAAAAATGCCTTTGGCATATGGGATATCTGGTAGTTGTTCCCATTATTAACTTTCATTATTTCCCACGTAAAGCTGCAGTAGCAAATTTTATATTACTTACAGAACATGATTATTTGGCCAAACACTTACACAGAATAGGAATTTATACAAGTCCAAATTGTCCTCTGTGCAACAAAGAAAAGGAAATGACTGAAGAACATCTTTTAACCTGTGAAGCACTACCTGCCGGATCTACTACACAGAAATATTGGAGAGCAAGAGCTAATGGCTTCATTGCCAAAGCCTAGCATTTGAAAACAACAACAACATAATGCAGAACTGCAGAATGAGGAAGACATTGAGCTTTCTACATGTCAGGTCAGAGAAAGATATTTTTGCCCGCCTCGGTAGCATGGTGGTAGAGTGTCTGCCTCACGTTCAAGGGGTCCCGAGTTCGAATCTCGGTCAGGATCAGTTACCTGGATAAGGTTTTTCCAGGGCTTTCCCTTATCCTGAAAGACGAATGTCGGGTAGCTGTAAGCTCTATGGACTCTGGGCTCATTTGAGCATCATTTCACCCATTCTATTCATCATCCGATATGACTTAACATTGGAGGACATAAATTAAAAAAAAAAAAAAAAAGATGTTTCAACAACAGCGATCAACTCAATAGTTTGTGGAATTGTAGATGTAAAAGATGTTCCATCTCTACCTTTGTCTGTAATTAATACATTGCCATTTCTGTGTACAAGACAGTTATTATGGGATGGACAGAGCATTTTTGGAAATGAAAATAATCCATTTTAGGATGATGCACTGTGATTAAAAGGTAGTGAGATGGTTCCCAGAAACTTGAAATAGAACCGAGATCCTGATCTGCCTGAAGCCTTGAGCATACTGTATGTTTAAACTTTGACCAACAGGTTTTGGAAATGAAAGTAACAGTAGAATATACAAAAAGAAAAGGAAGTAGGTAGAATAAAATCATAGCTGATAAATTCATAAAAGAGAATTAGACTGGAAAAGAAGTAATATAAATGACAGTTATAGTTTCTTAGCTATAAAGGAATAAAAAACCTTCACACCAAGGCAGAAATAAGCACAGGAAAAGCAAAGAAGAGAGCACCTGTAATTGAATCATGTCTAAGGCTATGAATGAAGAGGTTCACCTAATATAGAAAAATTATAAATACTTTCACTGGAAAGATATAGAGAGAAAGTTCAGGAAATTATAAGGAATGCATGCAAATATGTGGCAACTAACACAATTGTACAAGAATAAAGAAAAGAAAAGTATATTAATGAGCATGGCTATTCATTTGAGTTCAGAGAAGGACCAGTAAAGGAGTGACAAACTTCAAGTTCATAAATTGTAGTGATTATTTGAGCTTGCAGAATGTTCTTATAGCACTTATACTGGTTGCAGCTATTGTTGTAACTGTTCTGTTGTACTTACCATATAGGTCTCCATTTTATATGTATGATCATTTTATTACATAACCAGACCCCAAAGCATGATTTTGCTACCACAAGTAATGCCATTTAGTGCTGTGTAGAATTGCTTTAATAACCTTTTTATTTTTGTATGTTTTTAATCTCAATGAAACCTATATACAAGGTAGATACAGTTGTGGCAGAGATGGCATTGATCTACATAATCTGATACCATGCTCAAGTGATTTTTTTATTTAGTGATTTATTACTGGTACCACTCAGAACTTACATATTTTTGTATTCTTACACATGCTTTGTTATGTTAATTCAGTCTTTTTTAAATACAGTAATAAATATTATGAATTTTATAATGAATCTTTTTTCATTGAAATGACAGTTGAAACAAAAATTAATGAATTCATTGAATAAAAAGTTGACTTAGCTTTGTTTACATCACTTCCACTATTTGTGTTTTCAGCAAAGGCTCAATATTTTAGCCAGATTTCAATAGTTAAAAGTTGTTTTTTAGTCAAAACAAGATAATTGCTTGATGCAGCCCAACTTTTAGACTAAAAACCTACTTCAAATTAATTTTTGTTTCTAAGTGGACTTAGTGTGTTTAAAAATGTAATAAGTTAATTTTTTGAAATTGTCACATACATATAGGTACAAATTAATACATGCATGTTTAATGAGATTACTATAATAAACTTATAGCAGAGATACTATAACACCAAGATAGAACAAAGAGAGATTTTTGAAAATTAAATAAGAAAAAAGAAAATATAACAGTTGTATGTTTGAGGATAAAATTGGTGAAAATGTAATAAAGCATTGAAAACAAACAAAATTATATTAGAAAGCACCAAGTAAAGAATAATATATTAGGTAATGGAAATAAGGATAACACAGAGCAAAGTGCATGCTATATAGAATAATTTATAGAAGATAATTTTAACATATACAGTGAAACCTCTCTAAAACGGAACACAATATTTCCAGATTTTACTTTCTGATTACACAGATTTCCATCTTACAGAGGGTTGTGTTTGAAGAAATTACGAAATAGTCACAAGGTTTATGGCGAAGGAAAAATATAGAACGAAGTCTATATAACAATAGGTTGATATAGATGTGTTCTGGGCTCATGGCCTCCGCAGGATGAGGTGTGGAGGAGAGGGGAACCGTTGTCTGGTTACACAGCGAGTGAGCAATATAGTAAACGTTCAGCAATCACCTGCAGAAAGTCACGTAGCCTACTTGCATAGCAAGATGCAGAACTAGTTCAGTGCAGTAAGATTTACTAGTCTTCTCACCATATCTGACGTTCTTAAGAAATTTAAGGTTGTGCATTCAGAAGGGCATGAAATTATAAGTAGCGTTATAGATAAATGTGATGAAGAAGCTTTGAAAAAACAATATTCATATCCAGTGTCACAAGCTACACAACAGGCTGCGCTTGTGTAATAAGTAGGCTGTATGTTCTCTTCCCAGCGTTACTATCTGTGCGCGACTCGTATATCATTATGTCACCTTGTCTATACGTGTGTATGTAGTGAACACATTCCTTTCAGAGTTCATAAGACCAGAACATAACAATATGTATTATGTACTACATTTTCAACTTGGGTACAATAATTTTACTCATACTTTATCACCTAGTTTCTCTGTCTGTTTATCAATTTTGCCTTTCCAATCTGCAACTGTCTGCATATCAACATCATTTGCTTCAACAGACACAGCATTTTAAAGAATGTTATGGCGATATTTGAAACTCTCCAGCCATCCATTAGAAGCTCTGAAATTGTGTTTGCCTGATTTTCTTGCTGTCTCTAAAGCAATGGTCCAGAAA
Organism: Mantis religiosa; assembly: GCA_030765055.1. Classification (NCBI taxonomy): domain Eukaryota; kingdom Metazoa; phylum Arthropoda; class Insecta; order Mantodea; family Mantidae; genus Mantis; species Mantis religiosa. Next base: position 122,395,762 of record CM060955.1, on the reverse strand, counting down.
GGGAATTCCTTTAGTGCACTAACAAACCACTCGAACATAGCACAATTTAGCTTGTCATACTCTGTAGATTTTGTGATGCATTTCCATGCCCTGCTGTTCCTTTTAACCACTCGTCTTTAATTCTTATATTTTCAAAATCTCATAATTCTGAGACTTCCCCACATTAAACAATTCAGTTATTCTTAGCTGGACATTTGTTATTTTAGTGTTCTTCAATAATCTTAATTTTTTCCTCCAGTGAAAATTTCTTATGTTTAGAACTCATTTTACAGAATTTGTGTACACACAGACTATGTTTTCAAAAATCACCTAAGCTCACAGTTTTGTTCTACTCGTACCTGATCACTTGTAACAACAAAACTGAGAATGAACAAACTGCAAGCCCGCCTCGGTAGCGTGGTGGTAGCATGTCTGCCTCACGTTCAAGAGGTCCCGAGTTCAAATCTCGGTCAGGGTGAGTTACCTGGATAAGGTTTTTTCCAGGGTTCTCCCTTATCCTAAAAGATGAATGTCAGGTAACTCTAAGCTCCATGGACCCCGGGCTCATTTGAGCATCATTTCACCAACTCCATTCATCGTCCGATATGACTTAACGTTGGAGGACGTAAATTACAACAACAACAAAAAAAGAACAAACTGCAAAACAGTTGTACCCTTGCCATATGTGTTGGATGAGAGTTGAGAGAGCTAATGGTTTGTTTTCCCTTTTCCTCAAACGATTACAATTTTTGACTTTATGCTTCATAGAACTTAGGTACAACTGAAAAATTGCCCTCAAAATTATTGCACTTTTTAAAATACATACATTGTAACCCACATATATTGTAACATTGTAATTGTTTTAATCAGGTTATATGCGCAAACAGTTCCTACGTTTCTGCATTAGGCAAGTTTCTGGCTTAGAGTATAATTTTACATGGGAAATAGCTCCATTCCGAAATTTATTTTCCATTTTCCAGGTTTCCAGCATACAAAGGGTACGCTGTAGGCAGGTTTACTGTATTATCTGTTAAGAGATGATAATATAAAGTTGTATATAAAAAAAAAGGAACCTTCATTATTTTATCTTTTTAATTTTTTCATTAGTATAGACACCTATAACAATTTTGGTCACACTGAAACAATTGGTAACTTTGAGTTTTAATCTGTACGATGACATCCTCATATTCATACTTTCCAGATTCTGCAGAAGGTAATGAATGCAAGTAGTGTGATTATAATAGTCAAATACAGTATTTTATTGCTAGGGGTCAGCTTAACCATCTACAGCTGTTTAAGTATGTAAGAAAAATCAGACATTCTAATGTTAAAGCTCACATAAACACAAACAATGCATAAAAAGACAAATTTGATATATGTCTGTGAAAGTAATTATAACAGCAAGCATAACTCTAAAGCAAATGAGAATAAGAACACAAACTTTAAACAATCAATATCATGCATAAAGCAGCGATGAATAGACAGAAAGGAAGAAAATAACATGAAATAAATGTACTATATGGAGAACATTATTTGTACTATATGGACTTGTATATGTTTAAAACGAAACGAAAATTATATGCACAAGAGTGAATAAGGAAAAGTATAACATAGAAGAGCAGTGTACATGCATAAGTATGAAGGGATAAAATAATATATAATTGTAAGAAATGTAGAAACAGGCAATATTTCATAGGTTTCTATACAGCGGAGAAATATGGAGAGAAAAGTGAAATAAGAAATAAAATATGCTATTGACCAGTAGATTGTTAAAAATAGGCATGCATACAAACACTAATAAGAAGAAACCAGAATAATGGAAGAAAAAAAACTCCTTGTGTAAGCAGAAACAAAGCATTTAAATAAAGAGAAGGTATATCCAAAGAAAATTAAAAAGGAAGAAAAAAATATGTGTAGGGCAAATGATCAGCCAATACACCTCAGCCTGCCATAAATAATTGTAATAATTTTTACAAGCATGAAAATTAATAAAGAAAGAACTAACAGTCATACAAATGAAGATACTTGCATAAAAACGCAATAGCAGAATATATCTAAAGTTTAATAATGGAAGAAGGCATGCAAGATGAACATTGAAAAGTTAAAAAACAAAAGACCAAAGAAGGATTAAAAAATTAAGCTTAAATAAGATTCATATTGAAAGCATTTAAAGTTACCTCCAAGGAGATAGAGCATGAAATAGAGGAAAAAGAAAGAAAAATCAGGTGATTAAAAGGAAGAAACAAAAACTTACAGATTATTTTCCTAAATGAATAAGCAATTAAGAGTGTCTATAAAAATAAACAGCGGCCTGCAGTATTCTGGTCACAGAATTAAATAATAAAGCTGGAAAGTAAAGCCATGCTTACACAAATGTCTAAAATTAATTAAAAGTAGAGAAATAAGACAATGTGATAGACAGAGGTATGGATAAGTGTAGAAAAATATAAAAATAAATATGTAAGTGTACGAAATAGTATATAGAATTGTGCTTATAGGAAAAAATATTAAAAATTACAGATAAAAGGAAATTGAGGAACTGTAAACAATTTGAATGGATATAGTCAGACTGAAAAATTCAATGCCATATTCGGGATTTGAACCATGGATCTTCTAGTCTCCGCTTGGTTGCTCTTAATCTTTGAGCTACCATAGCCAATGTGCCGTCATGAATTAAATTTTCCAAATGACTCGTATGTTTCCTGGTAAACAACTAGGAGCTCTCATATACAATGTGAATAAATGAATGTGTAGTGTTTAACGCCCGCTTTTACTACATACGGGACCGCAGGCGGTGACACTGATGATACACGAGATGAAGATGGAGCACCGGTGGAATGAGATGGCGGGGGAAACCAGAGGTCCCGGAAAAAATCCGCCCCAGCGCCGTGTTTTCCACCACAAATCTCACTTTGGGGTCGCCTGGGATCGAACACGGGCCGCCTTGGTGAGAGCCAAGCAGTCTAACCACTGAGCCACAGCGCGGCCATATACAATGTGATATGCCCCTTTGTAGCGACATACTAACTCTGTAAATACTTAAGTCCCAATTTTTCAGTCTGACTCTATCTATTCAAATCTTAGCCTACACATGGCTAGTGTGGAAGAATGATTAAAATTCCAAATGTAAATAAATCTGCACAAGAACATACCAAGGAAAATAAAAAGAATCTGTGTTCCAGACATTATTAAAATAAAAAAATGTTATAAAGAGAACAGAGTTGTATACATAAGAGAGCTGAAAGTAAGATAAAAAAGAAAGAATGTAAGATGTGATTCACAAAGAACAGCAAGCATAACTCTAAAGCAAATGAGAATAAGAACACAAACTTTAAAAAAATCAATATCATGCATAAAGCAGCGATGAATAGACAGAAAGGAAGAAAATAATATGAAATAAATGTACTATATGGAGAACATTATTTGTACTATATCGACTTGTATATGTGTAAGACAAAATGAAAATTATATGCACAGGAGTGAATAAGGAAAAGTATTACATAGAAGAGCAGTATACATGCATAAGTGGAAAATCATAGTGACAACAACATGCTACCAGGTAAAAATAGGTCAGAGAGAGAAGTAAATGCTCACAGAGAGGGATGAATGAAGAAAAAATTTGAAGAATATGTAGCACAAATATAAAAAGTAAGAAAAGAGATATAAAAACTTCATGAGCAATTTAAAAGAAGCCAAAATAATTGATTCAATTAACATCAGAAGAAAGGACAGAGGGAGAGTTCAAGCCTTTACATTTTACAGGCTACACTGTATCAGTATGTAACGAACACTTCATTAGAAGTAAGAGGTGTAAAGGAAGGAAGAGAAGACACATGAGTAGGAGAAGGCCTTAGCAAATGAATATAGACTAGAAGAATGTAAAGAGAGAGAACACTGAGGATGAAGTGTTAAAAAAGGCGGTAGACAAATAAATAAAATACAAGGGGAATATGGATAAGCTTAGACGTTAATACAGGAAACAAACATAAAATCTGTTTGGTGGATGAAAGAAGAGAAAGAGGAAATAAAAGAAAAAGATGATATACTGGGGTAATATTTTAAGATGTGGTTCAAGGAAACAATCGTTTAGAAATATTATACACTAATACCTAAAGTGTTTTTTGTTTCAAAAGCGATAGAAAAGACAAGACTTTTAAATAGTAATGGACAGGAAGTTTCTATGGAAAACATAGAATGATGGAATGTGAGCTCTTCATAGAAAACTTAGTCATTTAGAAAGAAGGGATGACAAAGATGAGTTTGTAAGTTTTTGTGCTAAAATGAAAGAAGTAATTGAACCACATAAAGTAAATATGGAATTAGGAAGAGAAAGGATTAAAGAAAAAAGAGATGAATAGATATTAGAAGAACATAAATAATAGCAATGCAAAATAGAATATAAATTAATTTGATATAGACCCATTTTTTAATACATGGAATCAAGAATAAATTGCAGGAGCGGAGAGCTGTTTGATACTTAAATAATATATATTCAACATTACGCCTGAAGGTATAGAAACACCATAAAAAACTGAGTATTCTAGAATATGCACGTTAAACTTAATGTAAAAATGCACATAAAAAGGAAAATAAAAGAAAACATTTCCTCAGATAGCTGTGGAGGGTAAGAGGCACATTCACGTAGCATGTCCTGATTAAAATACGTGTTTGTGGAACAGCAATGTCAGTAAAGGTAGACCCATATGATTTAAAAAACTATAAGTAATAATTAGAGCCCGGAAGCTCAGCCAAAAAAAACAATAAAACAGGTTATTAGTGATGGGTTTATATGCTACCTGCATCTTGTAAACATAGGGGAGGGGGTTGAGTGCCATGCAGTCTCGTTACATACTCATACAACCAAGATCAAATCACTTAACAGACACAATGTCATAAAATATATTACACATTTATTCATAAATTATACAAAACAAACCTATTTTTTTGCAGATAAGTGAATATAAACAATCAATCAACAAACAATATGCATAGTAAATGAAAAGCTAATTTGTTGTAAAAATACTACATTAGGTCTGTGCATATTCCTTGTTAAATTGAACAACAATATACATTTTGAAGGTGTCAAACAAAAACGATCTTCTGTTCTTCAGACATGTTCTGCATTGGGAAAAACTTCTCAGATGTAATGAGGGCAAACTGAAACCAAAAGGAGGTGCGACTGATTCCTTTTTGTGCCTTACAATTTTCCTTAGAACCTTATAGTTCTACGCAAATTTTACACAGAGTGGAATATCTTATATTTTTCTGAAGAGCACGTTTTAGTTTCTGCTGCACCTGTAGAAGTATTCCATCTCTGCTTGGCGTAGCATATGGTTGTGACCTTCCACCAACAGGATGAGTTGATGAACTATACCTCAGGTACAATTAACTTCACAAATTTTTTACTAAAATTCCAGGCCCTATTAATAATACTCACTCTCCATTCAGTAAACTTCTAATATAATTGAAAGAGATGAAGTTTAAAGAGTAGTAAATAAGAAGGTGTTAAGGGAGAAATTCATAAACTCTCTATGCTTGTTAAATGAGATGAACTTTCACACACATTTTCCCAAGTTTTTGTACACATAAGAAGGGTACAATAAACCAAAGTGATATTAAAATTTTTAAAAAGTAAGTTGCTATATGATTCCTCTAAAATTCCATATTCTGCATGAGCATGAGAAAAAATGAATGGTAACTTATATCTTAAAAGAAGTATGATTGTTAAAATATGAAACTGGAGTAAAGAATATCTCGTTTAGCATTACAAAAATGTTTATTTGACATAAATTGTGAGCTTTGACAAAATCTACATTGTGTAGTAAGCCTTTGCCTCCCTTTCTTATGATTTACTACTATACAACATTCATTTAGAATGAACAGGACTTCACAGGCTATTTGCAGAAGGTAAACATTTTATTTGCAATGAAAAAAATGTGAACATAGATATTTCAACCAAAATTTAGGGAAACTTTTGAGAAAATGAAAAGCAGCAAAGAATGTTCCATCTAAGGATAATGGGTTGGGGAATATTCTTTAAAATGTTTATGTTGCACTCTTAGATAAATTATGAATTCAATTACAATCACGCAAAACAGAAAATTCTGCTATGCAAAGAGGAGACATAAGAAGAAGAGGAAACTACTATAAAGTAATGCATGAGAAAAAAAGTTGAAAGAAAGAACAAGAGAGAGAGAGAGAGAGAGAGAGAGAGAGAGAGAGAGAGAGAGAGAGAGAGAGAGAGAGAGAGAGAGAGAGAGAGAGAGAGAGAAATATCAGGAGACCATGCAAAGTAGAAATCATACAGAAAGGAAAGTTTACTTTATTCTTAGATGATATTAGTGATAGAAAAGTATAGAAACAATTACCTGTTTAAATAGATAAATGGTTTAAGAAGGAATGCATCCATAGAGAGTTGGAAAAAGAAATAAGTATATCTGAGAAACATGCATAAAATGTAAATATTAAAGATGTTCAAAAGATGGAGAAAAGAAACAAAATTGTAATAGCTCTATGCACAACAATAAGAAATCTATATGGCAGTGGGATAAGATAAAAGTAACTTTTACACAAATATAAATATTTGCCACTAAGGCTCCACTTATCTTAAGAAATTGGTGTGAATACTTCTTTCTAATGGAGATCGATTTCACAAACAAATCGATCTCCAATTTTTTAAGGTAAGTGGAGCCTTAGTGGCAAATATTTATGTAATATTTATTGCTTCACTGTAGCTAGCTTCATTTTTTTACGTAATAAGGGTAACTTTTCTAATTCTGTACATGTAAGTGTGAAACCTGCTTGTGTACAACTTCTGTTACTCTTAATTCCTTATCTTTAATATATCAGTTCCTTAACGATGATGCCTGAATTCTCAACTCATTCCTCCATTCATTTTTATATTTTATCTGATAAAAGTACCATCTATAAATTTAAAAAACACACACCAAGAAAGACACAAATTAGAAATGTTGTTAAAGAATGTAAAAACTCAATGTATAAAGAGAATACCTATGAATTTATTTATAAATAACAATTACAAGGAAAATAAAGTAAGGGCAAGTAATAAAAGCCTCTCATGGACTGTCGGAAAGTAGTTTCAGTGTATAACAAAGAACTACCCTAAATTTATGTGCTTCTAAATTATCATAAAGAAAGAAAATATGAAACAAGACAGGCCCATGCATAGATAGAAGGATGAAAGAGAAAAACAATGGAAGAAGAAGAGTGCATTATAAAAGCATGCTTTTACAGCTGGACAGATATTAAAGTCATAGAAAATTACTGAAATTTTCATAGCAGTTAGATAATGTGTAGAGGAGTATGAGATAAATATAATTACAGGGATAACAAATGAGTCTCTAAGTATTACTTCTAGACATAACTGAAGCAATGAGTTCTAGATGAAATCAAATAAATTTATATTTAGAAAATAACTAAATAAATAAGATAGAAGTGAAGAAAAAGGTAACTAAAATAATGAATTCATAAATTCATATATAGAGAGACAAATTTCCTTTGAGAAGATTATGCCCTAGGATGCCGTAGAAGAAAATTGGAGTAGCTGTTGAAATGTGTAGACAGAACAGGCAGAAATGCCTAATCCTGGAAGTGGAGAAGAAGAAGAACAAGAAGAGGAGGAGGAAGAAGAAAGACACATGAAGGAAATATTCAGAAAATAAATATATAAACTAATTAATGCAGGGAATAATAGGAAATTGAGCTAGAGGTGACAGGAAAACCTGTAGTTTTTATATAGATAATATAAGCAAGAAAACCATAAAGGAAGGAAAAGTAATATATGAGGAGAAATAAAAGAACACAATTGGAGGGTGGAATAAATAAATATCTAATGCTCTCTTAAATTATTGTAATACATTTTTGCACTGTAGGCCCTTAAGTTAACACAGTATAGCTTTGTCTGTGCAATATTTTCTTCTCACTGGTTATATCTATATATAAATAATTTACTATGAATAATACAGTGTGCCACATTACAGCTCCATTTATGATGAAAAGTAAATTTGAGGTATGAAAATGTAACACAACCTCTTCCCCCATTCAACTTAAAATATACAACTATGAAATCAGTAAACAGAAGTGAATCAATTATAAAGTCTTAGGAGTCATGCATTTAAAATTACACAAAGAAACTTAAAAAAGGAACGATACATGCAATATAGAAATAAGAGTAGATTATGTTAGTGCAATTTTGCATGTGAAGGAAGAATATAAAAAAGAAGTAAGATGATGCTTGCAGGAAAGGAAGGAATTTAGTGTAGTTGAAAAATAAAAGAAAAAGGAAGTGTTGCAAAGATACTGCATGTAAAGTCATGCATAAACATAAGAAAACATCAACAAAGAAATAAAGACAATGTACATATATATACTAAACTCATAATCAATGAACAGAGGTAAAAGAGAAGCTAGACTTTAGGAAAGACAGAGCTTAGTTTATTGAGTGACATGCAGGAAAGAAACCATTTATAAAACTATATGACTATATGTGGCTTTTAATAAAGGAAACTGAGTTTATAGAAATATAGCTGAGAAGTTGTTCACTCTACAAAACAAAAAAAAAAAAAAACAAAAAAAAAAAACATGTTTAGTAAAATACTGAGAAGGAAGAAAACAGTAGAATTATACAGAAAAGCAAATAATAGTTCAGTAAATGTGACAATACATATATGGAAGGAAAGAAACTAATAGATAATACAATGCGTGTTAAAAATTCATATTTTCAGATGGAAGAGTGATATTAAAACATAAAAGTAAAGAAGACCTACAGTGAGGCAATCCATAGTTGGTAGAAGAAGAAAAATAAAAAATAACATTAAAGGGAGATTATGGAAACATGTACTAAATGTCAGCAGATAAATTCAAAGGAAGGATAAAACAAAGGAAGATCTAAGTGGGAGAAAAACAGAGAGAGAGACGGTGGTCAGAGAGAAAAACATTAAGTGACAAGCAGATAGCCAAATAGTAAGATAATAAAGGAGGGACTAATGATGGAAAGAAAGAAGCAGCATAAACTATGGAAAGCAAGTGGGCAAGTAGAGGAAGAGGAAAGGGGACTGAAATAGTAAGACAGAGAAAGAGAGACAGATAGCAGAGGGAGAGAGAGAACATGCTAAAAGAAGATTTATAAGACAACACTATAAGGAAAAACACAAAAGAAAATTAAAAGGATTGTACTATGCTTTTCACAGAAAGCCATAAAACATATGTAAGTTAAAATTAACTGAAGTACATAGATGCATAATATTTTATTCTACATAATAAGAAAATAGGAAAAGCAAAGAAAGAAGTGAGGAGAGGGGAGATAAAGAATAAGAGGTAGCTGAGAACATAGAGCTGAGAAAGGGCAATAGGAAAGAAACAAATAAATAAAGGATCCATTTTCAAAGTATAAACTTGAAAGAAGCGTAGGGACAGTGAAGCATAAATTAGTACAAAAGTGAATCGAGAAGATATTGACACATTGCTTCACTCACACTGTTTATTCACAGTTCGAGTATCAGCTGATGATAGGAGCAAGAGCTCTTGAAACATGTCCTGTGAATAAACAGTGTGAGTGAAGCAATGTGTCAATATCTTCTCGATTCACTTTTGTACTGATCCATTTTCAGTTTAAATGTTTCAACTCTTTACAGAGTGAGAGAGAGTGAGAGAGAGAGAGAGAGAGAGAGAGAGAGAGAGAGAGAGAGAGAGAGAGAGAGAGAGAGAGAGAGAGAGAGAGAGAGAGAGAGAGAGAGAGAGAGAGAGAGAGAGAGAGAGAGAGAGAGAGAGAGAGAGAGAGAGAGAGAATTAAAAGAAAAGAAAAATAACAAGACTGTTATTAAGTTGTTTGATGGAACTAACTTAATAATAAGGGTTTAACAATGAAGCCTGGGACTCAAGTACTTACAAAATAAGTCGCCACAAACGGTGTATATCCCCTAGTGGTTTACTGGGAAAACATATGAGTCAATTGGAGATTTTAATGTCATGACAGCATATTGGACATGGTTAAGAGTGGTTAAGAGTATTGGTTAAGAGTGACTGGACGGAGACTGGGAGGTCCAAGGTTCAAATCCCAGCCATGACGTTGAATTTTTCAGCCTGACTCTAAACAAGACTGTACTTGTTCAGCAGGTCTTAGTGGCCAGGCTCATAAATTGGAGATGCATGTTTCATATTGCACCAGAGACATTAATCCTGCATGAGGCTTCCTTAGTCCTAATGAATGATAAATGCCATGGAGATATTGTATACCTAGCGCTGGATCACGTTCCCAAATTTCCATTTTTAATTTTCATTTCATGTATCATTAATGTCCACTGGCTGTGGTGGTAAATGTAATAAGAAAGAGTGTTAAATACTACTAATGAAATAAGGAAGAGTCTACAAGTATATCAGATATAAAAGAAAACATCAGATGTAATAAGAGAGTAGAAATGCATGCACTAAAAGGAAATAAAACTAAGATGGCTTTCCATAATAATAAACAGAGTACTATGAAATGAGGGAGACAAGTGTGAGACAAAGAAACTCAAGAAGAGAAGGGGAGAGGGTAAGAGAGACTACAGGGGAGAGAAGGAAATAAAATAAAACAATACTATACATAGTACTTTCATGCATAAAAAGTAAATAGGTTGAGAAAAATATACGTAGTGTACAAATGCTGTAATAAGGGCTTAAAAAAGAATGTCTATTGTAAGTTTTTTATAGTAATAACAAAGATAACAGAATGAGACAAAATAAGTATATACAAAACAGAATATAGAGAAGAGAAATGTACAGTTAAAGAGAGAATAAGAGATAGAGATAAAGATGGATGTAGTGAGACAAAAGGAAAACTCATAGGAAATCACTGACTTAGGCTTTTATGTTTGAAGAAATGCAGCAAGTGTAAGAAACATGCCATTGAAAAGATACAGATGTTAAGTTCAATGTTACAGAATTGAAAGGCAAAAATACAGAAATTGAGAGGTAAGTAAGAAATTAAAGAAGAGAAATTCAAAAGAAAAGGCAGTTAAAGTGCAAAAGGAGAGATGCAAAGAAAGTAAAACAGGGACCGTTAAGAGAAAATTGGTAACATGGTAAAAGAGAGGGCAAATTAAAGAAAGGCAGAGAGCAAATTGAAGTAAGATAAAAAATGAAGGGAGGTGAAGGGAATGATGGAAATAAGGAGAAGGACAAATTTGAGGGAGAGAGTGAAAGAAAATAAGATAAATATTAAAAGAGAGATAGAAGATTTTAGTGAAGAGAGAGAGAGCAAAATAGTGAAATATAAGAAGCAAGTGTTTTAGGATAAAAAAATGGCAAGGAAATTAAGGGAGGATAGCAAGGAAACTAGAGAGAGAGAGAGAGAGAGAGAGAGAGAGAGAGAGAGAGAGAGAGAGAGAGAGAGAGAGAGAGAGAGAAATAAAGGAAGAGAGTGCACTTAAGGAAGTGAAAGTATAACAAAAAGAATTGGGGAGTGAGCAACAGTAAGAAGGGTATGAACTATGAAAGCAAAAACAAAAACAGAGGAAGAGGAAATAGGAGAAGTAAAATGGGAGAAGAAAAGAAATAAAGAGAGAGAGGAGAAGAGAGAGGAAGCTAAAGAGACATAATCAAGGAGAAAAAATAAAAGAGGAACAAAGGCATGACAAAGCGAGTGAGAGGAAGCAACAGGAAAAGGAGCAAGCACAAGAGATAGAGAAAAGAAAGAGAAAGATATAAATGGAGTACAGAAAGAGCACTTGAGGGAAAGAGAAGAGAGATAAAAAGATACAGAAGAGGAAAGATAGCAAAGATAAAGAAGAGAACAACTTAGTGGCGAGAAGAGAGTAAAAGAGGTAAAGGAATAGAGTAATGGAAAGTGAGAGAGCAAAGGAAATAAAAAGAGTGAGGAAACACCTAACAGTTTGGTGCTGACTTAAAAAAGGAGATAAAAGAGTTAACATAGCTGAATGAGAATAGAAGAGAAGGGAGAGAGAGAAAACAAATTATAAAAGAAGGGGGGAGAGCAAGTAAAAATGGAATAAGAGAGAGAGAGAGGGAGAGAGAAAGAGAGAGACTGTGAGTACAAGAAATAAAGTAAAAAGGAGCCAATGAGCTAAAGGGCATGAGAGCAAGAAAAAGATGATATATGGGACAGAGCAAAGGAGATAAAAAGAATAAGAAAGAGAATAAGAGAAACAGGGGAGTATGAGATAGTAAGAGAATGCAAGAGAATTAAGTGAGAAAATTTGAGGGTGAGAGAGAGAGACAGATAGAGTGATAGAAGGAAAAAATGTATTTGAGTATGTACAATAGAGAAAAAAGGTGTAGTGAGAAATAAAAGGGATAAAGGAAGTTAAAAGTGTAATACAGTAAAAGAAAAACAGACAGAAAAATACGAGGAAATGAAAGACAGCAAATATAGTAAAAGAATGAAAAGGGGAGAGCAAGAGATATAATGAAAGAAACAGAGGTAAAGGAAATGATAAGAGTAAAAAGGTAAGTAAAAATAAAGAGATTAAACAAATAGCAGAGGGAATACGAGGGAATGAAAGATGGCACATATAGTAAAAGAATGAGAAGAGAGAGCAAGATATATAATGAAAGAAACAAATATAAAGAAATAGCAGAAAGTAATAGCAAAATAGCAAAATAATTAGGGAAAAAATGTTGAAATGTTAATGTTGAAAGAGCTAATGGGAATTAGAAAAAGAAGAAAATGGTCACCAAGGAAAATGTGAAGGGAACAGACATAAAAGTTGTGAGAGTCAGCAAAATGTATAAGAGAGATATGGAAGAAAGTATCAATTATTTACCAGGATCACATAAGTGCTGCCAGTGTGCTGGAATGTTGTCTCACAGAATTTTTTTTGCATGCCAGTAAATCTACTGACATGGAGCTGTTGCTTTTAAGCACACTTACAAACCACCAGTCTGATTTGAACACAAAAAGTAAGATAATAATAACAAAAGAGACAATGATAGTGAGAAGTAGAAACTAAAATAAACTGATAGAGAGACAACCAAAGAAATATAGGCATAGATATAGAGCAAGAGACATAAGATAGTGAGAGGGAGAAAGAGTAATACAGTGGGAATCATGGGAAGTGAGAAACAGGTGATAGAGATATGGAAAGAACAATGGAGTACGAAATAAAGGAAGTCAGAGAGAGCATGAGACTTGAGAGTAAAGGGGATCAAAACATAAATAGAGTAAGACACCAAAAACTTATAGGTGGTCAGAAGGAGCAACAGAGATAAAGAAAGAGAAAGACTGAAAAGAGGAAATGAAACATCATGCAAAGAGGAAAAGACCCAGAGAAAAATTTTAGTCAGTGCAGGAGCTATACAAATAGTGAGAAAGAATTAAAGATATAGAACAAATAAGAGAAGGTAATGGATAAATGGGGTAGAAATTCAACATGCTAAGTTGGAAGAGAGAGAAGAGAATAAGGCAATTGAGAAAGAAAATCACCCAAAGATAGAAGGAGTGGAAAGAAAAGAGATAAAGTAAGTGAGAGACAGAAAAAAATAAAGAGATAAAGATAGAGATAAATAGAGTGAGGGACATAAAACTAAAGGAAAGGAGAAACATGTAAAGCAAATAAAAGGTATGAAAGAGAGAGAATCAGACAGCAAATGAATTAAAATGAAGATAGAGAAAGCAACAGAAACAAGGGGAGTGAGATTAAAGAATATAAAAGGAGCAAGAGAATAGGTGAATAAATAGAATAACAGAAAAAAGGGAGTGAAAGAATGAAGAGCAGAGACAAAGGAATGAGAAAGTAACAGAAATAAAAAGAGTGAGAGAAGTAAGATGTATAATTGGTAAATAACAGAGCAAAGGTAAGAGTAAAGTGTAAAGAGTTAATGAATGTGGGAAAGAACAGCAAGATAAAAGGAATAAGAAAACAACAGAGAAAATGTGATTGAGAGGGGAGAGAACAAATAGAAGTAAAGAGATAGAAATACAGTAAAAAAATAAGAAGAGAGAGAAAGGCCAAAAGAAATGAGGGTAATTAGAGCGAGAGAGAGAGCAACAGAGGTAAATAAGTAGGAAGTTAAAGCAAATGAGAAAGAAAGATTAACAGAAATAAACTAAATGAGAGGTCAATGGACATTAAAGGAGCAGAGAGAGTATGAGAGATAAAAGTGAAAGAGAATAGAAAAACTAAAGAAAGTGTGGAAAGGACCAATGAGATAAAGGGAATAACAGAGAGCAAAAAAGATAAAGGGACTGATTCAAGGATCGAAAGAGATGTACAGATCAAGAGAAAGATCAACAAATATAAAGACAATGAGAGGAATCTACTAACCAAGGAATAAGAGAGAGAATAAGGGAATTAAGTGCAGTGATTAAGAGAAAAGAGAAAGAGAAACAGATATAAAGACAATGGGAGGTATCTATTAAGACAAGGAATGAGAGAAAGAGTAATGGAATTAAATGCAGTATTAAAGAGAAAGCGGAAGAAGCAAGGCAGATAAAGGAAGTGAGAGAGGGAATAGTGAAGAAGATAAGTGTAGTATATATAACTGTTAAAACTCTCAGTTGCCAGATCATATCAAGACTGCTGGTGTGCCCAAATTTCGTCCTGCAGGTATTCGTATACATCCCAGTAAATCTAGTGACATGAGGCTGTTGCTTTTAAGCATACTTAAAAACTATCAATCTAGGCTGGAATTGAGCCTATGATCCTGGGAAAAGGAATCAGCACCTATGTGATCCATCCAGACAACAAAGTGGAATGGAAGGGAAAGGTAAAGATACAGTTAAGTAAGTAAAACAGAGCAACAGATTAAGAAAATAACACAGTAAGAGATCAAATGAAATAATCAGAGAGAGAGAGAGAGAGAGAGAGAGAGAGAGAGAGAGAGATAGCAAACAAAATAAAGGGAGTAAAAGCATAGATAAGGGAGTGAGAGAAACAGAAAATATATAAAAAGAGTAACAAAGAGCAATTGAATTAGAGTGGTGTAAGAGAGAACATTGAAGGGAAATAGTGGCAGAGGGGAACAACATAGATAAAGTAATGTAACACAGATAAAGGAAGAGACAGTAATGCATTTACACATTTTCTAAACTATAAAAAGGCAGTAAAAATTAACTGCAAATAAGATGTATAAGGATTAAAATCTAATTTTATGTTATATGAAATTATTTGAGTTACCACATGTACTCTCCTAATAAAGTATGATTAGAACTGAGACAACTAAATTGAAGAGATGGACCAAGACAAATACTCGTAAGATGAAAGAGAGAAAAAATGAGCAACAGAAGAAAACTTATTAAAGAGAAATTGACAAAGGAAATAAAAAAACAGAAAAGAGATAAAGAGCAAATTATAAAGCAATAAAACTGAAATACAGAGAGAAAGAGAAAGACAGACAGGTAGAAAGCAACAGAGATAATAGAGTGAGACACAGTAAAAGAGTTACCTATAGTAATAAAGGCAATTAAAAGAAAATAAAGGTCATTGTGAGAGAGAACAAAAAAGATATAAGAATATAACATAATAATATATATAAAAAGAAGAGAAAAAGAGTGTAAACAGTGAAGGGAGTGTGAGAGGGAAAGAGTAAAGTAGATAAAATAAGTGAAGTATATGAAGCAGATGATGGTTGTGAGAAAGAGAGTACACATGAGACAATAGGACGTATCAGAGAGTAACAAAGATAAAGTGAGTCAGGAGTTGTAAAGTAGTGAGGGAGAAAGTGACAAAGTGTGAGAGCAAGGAACAAATATAGAGAAAAAATAAATTATATAGAAAGCAAAAATGTATACATAAGAGAAAGAGCAAGAAGAATGAAGAGAAAGGGAGAATGTAAAAAATATAGGGGTGGGAGACAGCAAAGATAAAAGGTAAGGGAGCAAAGAAGAAGGGAGAGAGAAATAGAACTAAGAATGGGAGAGGCACTTAAAATATAAATGGCAATAAAGGTGAAAGGGGGTGAAAAAGAAGAAGGTCAGTACAGTTAGTAAAAAGAGTAACAGAATAAGAAAAAGCAAAATCTATGAAAAGAATGGAAGTGAAAAAAAGAGAGCAAGACAGAAAAGTTAACAGAAATTAAAAGAAGTGAAATAGTGTGATAAGTAGGAGTGAGTAAAGTGAGTTTCCTTAGTGAGCTAGGGAAAAGGAAGAAAAATTAGAGAAACAAGGAGAAGCAGAATAGTAAAAAAAGGAAAAGCCAAAAGAAAGAAGCTATATATGAATGTATGTGCATGAGAGGGAGAAAAGGGTAGAAGGCAACAGAGATAAATGAAGTAAAGTATAGCAAAACAGATGAAGGTGGAAGACCATGAAAGGGAGTAAGAAGCAACACAGATGAAGTCATAAGAGGAAGATGAAGGAAGTCATAAGAAGAAGATGAAGGAAGTCAGAAGAAGAAGAAGAAGAAGAAGAAGAAGAAGAAGAAGAAGAAGAAGAAGAAGAAGAAGAAGAAGAAGAAGAAGAAGAAGAAGAAGAAGAAGAAGAAGAAGAAGAAGAAGAAGAAGAAGAAGAAGAAGAAGAAAGAAGAAGAAGAAGAAGAAAGAAGAAGAAGAAGAAGAAGAAGAAGAAGAAGAAGAAGAAGAAGAAGAAGAAGAAGAAGAAGAAGAAGAAGAAGAAGAAGAAGAAGAAGAAGAAGAAGAAGAAGAAGAAGAAGAAGAAGAAGAAGAAGAAGAAGAAGAAGAAGAAGAAGAAGAAGAAGAAGAAGAAGAAGAAGAAGAAGAAGAAGAAGAAGAAGAAGAAGAAGAAGAAGAAGAAGAAGAAGAAGAAGAAGAAGAAGAAGAAGAAGAAGAAGAAGAAGAAGAAGAAGAAGAAGAAGAAGAAGAAGAAGAAGAAGAAGAAGAAGAAGAAGAAGAAGAAGAAGAAGAAGAAGAAGAAGAAGAAGAAGAAGAAGAAGAAGAAGAAGAAGAAGAAGAAGAAGAAGAAAGAAGAAGAAGAAGAAGAAGAAGAAGAAGAAGAAGAAGAAGAAGAAGAAGAAGAAGAAGAAGAAGAAGAAGAAGAAGAAGAAGAAGAAGAAGAAGAAGAAGATGAAGCAAGAAGAAGAAGAAGAAGAAGAAGAAGAAGAAGAAGAAGAAGAAGAAGAAGAAGAAGAAGAAGAAGAAGAAGAAGAGAAGAAGAAGAAGAAGAAGAAGAAGAAGAAGAAGAAGAAGAAGAAGAAGAAGAAGAAGAAGAAGAAGAAGAAGAAGAAGAAGAAGAAGAAGAAGAAGAAGAAGAAGAAGAAGAAGAAGAAGAGATGAAGGGTGTAAGAGAAATATATAGAGAGAGATTGCAGAGCGAAAATGAGACAACAGGCAGGTAGTAACAGAAATAAAGGGAATGAGAAAATGTGAAGTAGTGAGGAAAAAGAGAAAGTTTGGGACAAGTGTAGAAACAATTCATGGAAGACAGGGAAAAAACATGAAAGGGTACAGAGAAAATTAGGAAATAGAGAGAGCAAGCAAAATAGGGACATTTAAGATAGCAACAGTGATAAAGGCTAAGAGAAAGCATGAAAAAGGAGACAAGCTTGGGACAAGTGTTGAAACAATTCATGGAAGACAGGGAAAAAACATGAAAGAGTACAGAGAAAATTAGGAAATAGAGAGAGCAAACAAAATAGGGACATTTAAGATAGCAACAGTGATAAAGGCTAAGAGGAAAGCATGGAAGAAGAACAAAATAAGAATGGCGAGGGACTAAATGTATAAAGGGGAGAAGAGCAATAAAGATTAAAGGGAATAAAAAAAAAATTAAATCAAAAAGGAAGAAAGAGCAACAAAATGTGAAAGAATGACATAAATAATGAGAATGAAAGAAATATCAGAAGAAAGAGACTGAGAAGGTGAGATAAACAAAGGGAGATAGAAACACTAGGAGAAATAGAATAAGAGATTTAAGAACAATAAAGAGTCAAGGCAAAGAAGAGTTATGGGTAGTGAAAGAAATAGGGAGAAGTAATGATTATTATTTCAAAGAAAAATAAGGAGAAAAGGTAAAAGAAAGAACTATATAGGTACATTATGAATGTACATGAGAGAGAGAGCAAGAGAGAGAGAGAGAGAGAGCAACAAAGACAGAAGGAATAAGAGACAGCAAACAGATGAGGATGAAAGAACAAAGAAAGGCAGTAAGAAGTCAATTGATATAAAGCCAGTCAGAAAAAGAATTTAAAGGAGATAAATGGAATGAGCACTTACAAAGGAGAAGATAAAGCCAGATGAGTAAGAGGGAGACAGAGAATGCAGAGGAATTAAATATGTGTTTGTATGTGTGTAGAAGAAAGATAAAAAGAGCAAATAACATATATGAGCAATAAGATAACTTTATATTTAGAAGTACATGGAAGTAATGGAGATGAAGGTACTGAAGGACATAAACGAGAAATAAAGGAGATGAAGGGTATGAGAAAGAGGAAGTGGGAAAAAGAAAAGAGATAATAGGAAATATCAAAGAACAACAGAAATGAACGGAGTGAGGAAACCTAGTAATGAAACAGAAAATGACATAGTTTGGGACAATGGGCAAATATAGAAACTGTCATATAGGAGTGAGAAAATATATACATAGCAAGAAAGTGAGCAAAAGAGATCAATAAAATTAAAAGCTGTAGACAGCAAAAGAGATAAAGCTGAGAGAGCAAGGGAGGAGGAGAGAAAGTAAGAATAGGGAAGATACTGAAACATATAAATGATAGAGAGCAATAAAAATGAATGGAAATGAAAGAGAACTGTATTATTACAGGAAGTGAGAGAGATTAACATAAGTGAAAGAGAGAGAAAGATGGAGAAGAGAGAGATGGAGAAGCTGTGATAAATAAAGCGAGGCAAGAGATTGTGGATTAAATACAATGAGAGAGAGAGAACAAAGTAGAAGAATTAAGGGTAGCTAAAGAGATGAGATCAATAACGGAAGGAGAGT